>CM038797.1:142090567-142680567 GCA_021764765.1 Vicia sativa
TTTTTGAAGTACATATGAATTCATCAGAAGATGTATTTATGGATGTTGTATGTTTTGTTTTCCACCAGTTTGTGTTAAGTATTATTTGTTTTTGAGTATTGTGTTATTTTTCATTAGATATGGTGCACCTGATATTTTTGAAAAACCTATTGTGTGTTCGGATGCAATGTGTTGTTGTGAAAAGTTAGATGTTGGCAACCATTTAAAAATGATCAAGAGTTTGAATTTTGTGATCACATGCTTCAATGAATTCATAAAGAGGCATCAATTGGTATTTGGTGTTGTAATGAACTTGATAATCGAGTATAGACCTTTTCTCTGGAATTTCAAACGATATGACATCATTAGAAGAAAATGTGAGTGTCACTTTAATGCATGTGGTTATCGGTTGACAAATAAAAATGAAGATTTAATATGATATTTGGTTTATAGAACCATGATTTATGTTAAAAGTTAGCAAGTCATCTAATTACATTGAATTTAAGACCGATCAAAAATTACTTGCAACTTTGAAGCGTAAAAATGAAAACATCACAAATATCGAGCAAGTGTACAATATTCTACCAAAATAACAAAGGGGGATATAAAATTGAAATGCAACTCTTGAAAATTTTAGATGATAACAATTATGTATCTAGTCTTGAGCGTGCAGGATGAAATAGCTATTAGAGATATATTTTGGACTTATCTGATTCCATAAAGTTATTCAACACATTTCTTACTATGTTCATCATTCATTCAATGTATAAGACCAAAAAGTACATGCTTCCATTTTTGGAAATTTTGGTGTTACCTACTTAGAAGACTTATTATGTGGGGTTTGCATTTCTAGAGTGAAAAGAGAATAATTTTACTTGGACTTTAGAGGTGTGTCGGAAATGTTGAAGAACCGAAGAAATATTGAAAGTAATTGTTAATGACCGTGATAGCACTTTGATGAATTTGGTTGCAAAGGTATTTCCTACTTCTTATGCATTACTTTGTATCACATGAAAAAATGAAAGTCGGGTTAAACATGTGGTAGGGACAATATAGATATATGGAAGAGATGGAAAAATGGTCAAAGTGAGCGTCATAGTGGAAAAAATAATTGATGCATGGAATATTATAATAGATTCTTCTACAAAGTGTTATATATCGATGTTGTTATACAATTAAGGAAGGTGTGTGATAAATATGCACTTTATAGAAAAAATATGGAAAGTACAATTTTCAACCAAGTTAAGGAGAAGATTGTATGTGCTTGGACAATCGAGTTTGACACCTTAAATACAACAACAACAGAGTTGAAGCTGCCCATACTACCTTGAAGAATTAGTTGGAAAATAGTGAGGGTGATTTGTGAAGAGATTGGGATTTTGTGACCAATGATCCAAAATCAGCATGATAAGATACAAACATCATTTGGTTAGCACCACATTGTTGGAACACATGTTCAAAGACAACAATCTTTATTTAGTTGCAACATATCTCAAGCGGTCTTAATTATATTTTTCCGAAGCCAAATAAGCTTATAATTTAGGTTCAAATAGCTCAAAGTGAGGTTGCACTTATAAAATTTATGGAATCCCATGTACTTATCCTATATCTAATAAGGCGAAACTTGATAGATCGATACGAATGGATGAAGTTTTCACTCTTTGGAAAAGACTCAATTTTTATGATGATGATGATGATGATGTCATGAAATACGGTGAAGTCGAATATCTCTCTTGACCGAATGGGAAGTGATACATGATAGATTTTGAAATTCGATGACAATATAAAACTCCACATCAAAGAGAAATTGAAGAAGATTGCATATTGAAAAGCGAGAGACTTGAAACAACCCTCTCGATCGATAAAAACAAAATGATCTCCTAAGAAGGTCGAACTTATACCAAGCGACCATTCAATATTATGGTATCCTTCATATTTTGAACATGTTGGCAAACATTTTGAAATTCACCAACTCTGAAATCTCATAAAAGTGTTTTCAAATGAGCTCGCTTTATGATCCACATCATTCACTTCACTAAAAATCTCATTCATTAATGAAATGTCGACTTTTATGCACAAATACAATGAATGGATCATCAATGTATGGGGTGATGGTAATTGAAAATTTCTAGTAGTTCCTACTTTGTTGGTAAAGGAGAATAAGATCACACACTTGTCGATGTCGACTTATCCAAGATTTTGGGAAATAAACAATCATACACACGTCTATATGGAATAAAATTTTGAGCAATTTATCACTCTCTTGTTCCTTGGATTATTGGACCTAGGAGGATAAATGGATGTGTTTCTCTAAAATTGGTCATCTCATAGAACTTGTGATAAAGTGTATTAATCTTACAAGATATAGTTTCTAGGAAACATTTTTTACATTGCCTTTTGCCATGAAAATCCAAATGATTATATTATGTGTGTTGGATGGATTTCAAATCCGTGACATTTTTCAAGTTTATTTGAAATCGTCATACCATATACCACTTACATCACCATACTTGACAACATTCAACAACGAAGGATACTTGGTGAACTATTTTGTTGAAATGATGCAAGAGTTTACCAAATTGAGCGAGATTGAAAAAGACTTAAATAAATAAAAATCAAAAGGCACCCCGATAGTTATAGATTTGGTCGTGAAAAGTCTTAGTATTTATCTATGAATTTATTGTAAGTAGCATTCTATTAATGTGTTATTATGTCTAATATATACATTTTGAAGTTTGTCAAAAATTCTACTTTTATTAGATGTTATATTTTTGTCCTAAATAAAAAAACTCTTCTAAGAGGTTTCTAAAATACATCTTGGATTAAGAAAGGGTGGTACGGAGATATACATTTAAAATACTATAAAATATGTAACACTTGTTTCATTGTTTAATACTAAATACATCACACGGAATGAACATCATTTGGCATGTCGGAAATGTTTACTTTAATAGTGTGAAACCCTCACGGCATTTAAGATCGATAAGTGCACCCTTTAGAAGATCGACATTACACACTACAAGAGCTCCCCCGTACGGCGATAATCGGAAAATTATGAAGATCAATTATTGGTCGCCTTCCATTGACAAATAAGGAAGATTGAGTTCATCCACTTTGATATGGAGCGACCGGATATTTAAAGACTCGTGAAATACTTTTTCCATTTAGAATCAAAAATTACGATTGATGCGGATGCGGCGATTTTGAGATCACTCGAAGATATAATGAAGATGTTACAGCGTCACATGGATATTGAAATGTAATGTTTGATCTATGTTAAAATCCTTATGTGTTGATTTTATGATATCAATGGTAATTTGATTTTGTTAGTGTGTTGGTTTTTGTACATTTTGTCAACTTTTTGGTATTTTGCTTGGTTCGCTCAAAATACAACCGTAAGCTTTATGAGTATGTATCTGAAATAAAACAAGACCGCAATTTGGGGCATGACTAAAAAATAACCTTAGTTGTATGTGTTTGATGCGTCGGATTTTCACAAGGTGTTATAGTGATCATATGATGCATTAAGAAATTTCAAAAAATATTGATCTAGTTATTGCAACTATTATTGTAGGGGCTTCAGTGTTTTGTAGGGTCAAATGTTTTAAAAGATTGTTCATCAAACTTTGATTTGTTTAAAATAAAATTAAAGATTTTACCTCTCACCTACTTAAATGTGACATATCCTTAAATACATTGTTTGTACCATAATATTCTTTGTAGTTTTTTACCTTGTTAAAAATATTATGTTTTTTAGATTTTGGGAAACTCTTAAATTTTTATCAGATTCTTAAAAGATTTTATTAATTTTTATCGGATTTTTGAAGAATCTATGAATTTTTACTATATTTTGAAAATTTCTAAATTTTTACATAATTTTGTAAACAACTTATTAATTTTATCATATTTAAAAAAAACGATGCAAAATCATTTTTTTTTTACTAGAATTCAACTATCAAAATTTTTAAATATACTATCAAATTTTTTAAATATACTATGAAATTTATCAAAAATTTTGATATTGTTAATTTCATTTGTTTCCCCAATTTTTCAAAAATTAAATAAAAAGAATTACAAAACACATCAGATTTATCAAAATTATAGAAGTGTTAACTTCGTTCTTTTATAGACCCACCCGATACAAACTATCAATTTAAAAAGAAAAAACAATAATTATTTCATCTACCGATTTTTCTAAAGAAACCGTTAATAATGCATACCGAATTTTTTAATTGCAATATCGAATTTTTCACGCGTCCTTTTTAATTAAATTTCAACAAGAATATTTTGGGTATTATAAAACATTGAGAGGTGAGATTATTAAATTATAAAAATTAATTATTATTACCGTAAATTATAAAAAATTTTAATTGCATCATAATTCGATAATATTATTTAATAAATAATTAAAATAAAAATAATATATAATTTAAATTTTAACAGTCATAATTTATTGACAGTATAAATTTTTTACACTAACACAGTGTATCAATTAAATTCTAAATTATAAAAATGATATTTTGGATATTATCCAAAATTAAGGGGTGTAGGTTTAGGTATGGCGTGGCAAGTATAATTTCATGAAAGTTTCGTGAAAGTGCCTTTTAAGCATAGATTTAGGAAATCACAATCACTTCCTTCCCTTTTACACACGCCTCACCCAAAATTCTTAAAAGATTCTTATTTAGTTAAAATTTTGAAAATTTCTTAATGCACTCTAACTATTTTTTTAGGCGTCGGTGTGAATTTTTAAATATGCTTTCAAGAATCGAAATGTATATCTAATGTGCATCTTATTATATCAAAAACATATAAATCGGTACAATTCGATTCTGAATTGATGTTGTATTGCCGATTATATTTTAAATGAATTAAATAATTATATTGTGAGAAGTAAACCATAGCGTTAATCTGAACGAAATGCAACATCGATTCAAACAATAAGTATATTTTTGATTTGTATTTTGACATATATAGAAATGCAACATCGATTCCAAACAATAAGTATATTTTTGATTTGTATTTTGACATATATACGCGTCTTGCATCTTCCTTTCTAATTTGCAATCTCCCAAAATACCATTGTTCCAAAATACTCTTTATTTTAAAATTCATCAATTTATAGCAACACATAAGGAAATTATAGATATTATCATAATCAATCAAAGAGAATCATCAATTGTAAGTTATTTTTGAACATTGAATTTTTTTATTTTACATATAAAATGTGTTTTAGGATAGTAAAATATAATTTTCTTTTAGTTCCAAACCGTAATTACATTTTCAATTTCAAACATGATTTTTCAAAACAAAAATCTCAAAAATACATTTCAAAAGATATTTTTAGTTATTCATTAGGTATTTTTCTTTCTCTATATAAGGTATTTTCTTTAGTTATTTATTAGGTATTTTTCTTTCTCTATATAAGGCATTTTCTTTCTCTATATAAGGTGTCATAAGAAATTCTCCAAAATCCGATAATACATCTTGTGGCACTTGCATGAGACATGGAAGGCCAGTTGTCATGACATTGAAAATGTGAAACTAATACTATCATAACCATAACCTGTTTTTTCTTCAATAGGAACTATGATTGAAAATTTAAAGTGGATTTCTATGATTTCATAATTTTTATCACAATAATTTCATTGTTTATTATACTTATACACACACTTCTAAATAGTTAATAAATTTAATTCAGAATGATACAAATATTGAACAATCTTTTTGCATTCAATTTAGTATGAAAAAGCAAAAGTCATAGGGTAGTTCAGTCACAAAATGCTAGTTCAGTCACAAAATGTTAATGTGAGTATTATAGGTACGGAGATACATCTCCAGATTCACTCAAAATAGAAACACAAACTAATGTGTTTTAGGTGCGACCATCGATGCATCTCGAACACATGAATACAATTTTAGATTTTCAAGAGTGTGATGCAAGGCACGTCTTTAAGGATGGAAAGAGCATTCCTCAAAACGTTAGCTTTGGGTTGTTCACTTGGAAGTTGCATTATGATTTAGCTATTGGCACTCAACTAAATCAACAGCGTAGATCAAATGTGTTTTAACATGGTGAACTCTATCACGTGGAAGACTATTTAGAACTTATTGAGTCATGTGTTATGCTTTCAGTAAAATATGTTGCTGGTGTACACTCTCCACAGTTTGAGTTGAATTCTTCTTTCATACCACACCATACAATGAGTTCATCTCAACAAAGCTCTTTCTTACAAGCTTTGACACAGTAATATGCATGTGTCTGTGAACAAAGTTCAGATATATTCTAAGGTTGTTATATCTCATCATATCATAAATCATAATCTATTAAGAAATCCAGCAAGGAATACCGAAGGTTTGAGTTTCAATGTCATCAAAATGATCGCATACATTCAATCTTCCATAAACATACAACTTTCTTAATAATAAATATACCATACAAAAACATGGCAGGATAATCCATTCTAATTATAATTAACAAATGAAATGACTCAAATTGCACAACTCTCTCCTAGCTCCAACAAAACTCTTAATCCTAAAGAATCATATAAAACTTGATTCTCTAACCTAAGTTCTATACACTAGACACAGACAATGATGTACAATTTCTTTCTGCCTGAAATGGTTATGAGCAATTTAAAATGACTTACTCTTTTTGAATTCGCTTGGGTAAATAAGCATGAATCAAACAGATACCACCTTTCGTGTGTGTGCAGTCAATTTGAGTCATAGAGAACTTGACTTTGGTTGATGAATGCCATCCGCAACAGTGAAATCGCCTGCATGGTAAAAGTCAATTGCCAGTTCCTTTTAGAAAACATTGGGAGGCAACATATTGCCCATCGGAAGTCAAAGTTGGAATTGCACAGGCTTCTTGTCCCACCCATGAACATGTTCAGTGCTGCAGACCCGACGTCCAAACCTCTTGTGGGCACGCCCAAGGTGTACTCTGAAGAATAAGCTATATGTCCCCGCAGGAAATGGGAAGTCAACTTCCCCCTCCACTTCAAACCACCAGGTATGCTGAAGGTATGCAACAGTACTGAATCTGCAGAGATAACATAATTCAATTCCAAAGCTTCACTAAAATAAATTTATTATATAATGAGCTTCACAAATTGCATCATCAACTAGAAAAATTAAAGAAAAGGTAGCATGTTTACCAATGTGATTTAACTTCAATCTTAAACAATATCCACTAGTTTTCCTTCACAGTAGTACTGACTAAGATTTATATATTTAACTTTAGCTATATGTGCTCAGTGCATCAATGGCAGAGGAACACAATATGCAAGATGTTAAAACTCACCTGGATTCTTCAGTAAGAATATGATTCCAATATCTCCTATCATCAATCCCAGTAATCGACAGTCCCTTATTAGCCGATATAGCCAAACAAAGCTTACCACTCCCTCTATCAAGCCAAACTTTCTACACACACACAAAAAAAACTCATGAGAACCAAACCCTAATAATTAAAAAATTAGGGTTTTCAAAATTAAACCAAACAATCAATCGATTCACCTTGGTTCCTCTGTCAAGATCATTGAGGCGACAAAGAGAAACGTAAACATCACGTTTACCCAAATCAATCGGAAAATCGTCACAGATTTTGTTGAGAATAAGATGATAATTAGAAGGCAATTTGGACTCCCAAACAAAATCAGCAGAAGAGGCAGCGTTAAAAGCTCGATTCAATGTGGCAAGTTGACAGATCTGAGGAGGATCCATGTAACCGATAATGGAAGCGACGCAACTCTCAGGTAAATCACCGAGTGGGACCGGAAGAAGAAGATAGTGAATAAGATAGAAAAGAAGAAAATCGAAGACCCATGAAAATGAAAATGAAATTGAAATTGGATTGAAGAAAAGGTTTACATATAAAGAGAATTGAATTGGGAATAGAATGGGTTTAAGAGTTCTAGAAATGAAATGTACAGGTACGCGTACTAGTTGTTGTCCTTGTTGGACTTCGTTTTTGTTTTTATTTATGTTCCCGACATAAAGCCAGCTCAGAGGTACTATATATCTGATTAGGACGGAAACTGGATTAGGTTGATTTTCAACTGTCTTACCACATGTTTTGAGGCTTTTTAGATTAGTGTAATCTAATAACTCATATTTAGAAAATACTTTTTGAATTTTTTATCTTTTAACTTTTTAATATGAGTAAAAAAATAATTGTAATTTTTTTTCTTATTTTGTAAATTAAAGACACAGTGGATAGATAATCTTATCATCATTATAAAATAATTGATTGTTTGTAAATTGTATTTGACTGGATTTTATCTTTTGTTTATAGATTGAATGTTGAGTTTATATTTTTCACCATATCAAAAAGTCAATAAATAATATAAAACGATAACTACTCATTTTTTACATTCAAAATGTTTTGTGATGTGAAGAAATGCCTCTAAACTTAGTTTCAAACAAACACATAGTATTTGAATCAATAAAAGTTGAGTCAACAAAGTATATTGAACAAAAAATGATGTATTTAAGTGGTTTTATGACTTTATCAGAACAATTTTTCAACAAATATTATTTATAATAATTAAGAGATCTTTCGAATTAATGGAGGAAGAACGAAGATATTTATATTTAGACTTTTGTATTTGCAATAAAAAAATTATAATTGTTGTTTTTGGTTATGAAAATGGGGTTGGTCGTTCAGCTATGGATAGAAATAAAGCATATCGAACTATAAGGGGTCTAATATGGCATGGTATATTTAACTTTGGTCTAGTCTATTTAATAAAAAATGATAGACTTAGACTTATTTAAAATTTTATTTGGATTGTCAAACCTCTCAATCATAGCTCGTGGATTGTCAAAGCGATCTTTAAGCAAAGTGAAGTAATGACACAAATGGAGGTTTGATAGGATTTTAAGAAGAATTGATATAGCACTAAAAGAATGTATAAAGCTCTGCAAGTATTAAACCAAAAATTTATTGGAAAAATCAGTTTTTTGGTAACTTGGCACGACCAAGGGCTATTTGTATCCTTTTGTTGGCGTGTAGACATAGATTATTGACAAAAGATAGGCTTGAAAAGTTCGCATCGTCAATGATAGGAGTTGCACTTACTGTGGGAGTGATGAGAAGCGTAACCATTCTTGTTTGAGTGCGAGAGATACAAGGAGAGTTTGGTTGGATGTTTTGCATTGGACGAACATCCAGCATAGCCCCCTAAGGTGGGACATGGATGTCTTGGATCATGACAAACTAAGAGGAATTCTTCTTGTAGCAAAATCTTGAAAATGGCCATTGCATGGGTCGTTTATCTTGTTTGGATTCATAGAAACCACGAATTTTTGGGGAGAGGATAACGAGCCATGAAGAGTGGAAGCATTATAAAGATTATTCGTTGGAGAATGGCGCATGATAAGAAATTAGTAGAATATTGTAACATGTTGGATAGAAATTATTGCTCTTAGTTTGCTTTGTCACAATGTCGGTTTGTTGTCTGGATCTTAAGGATCGGCTTTTGTATCTCATTGTTATTTTTTGGAATAAAATTATTCTATTTGCTCCAAAAAAATTTATTTGGTTAAATAGATCAAGTTTAGGCTATTAAAAAAGTCTATGAATTCTTATAGACCGATCTATATATGAATATCTTTTTAAACAAGCTAAACAGTATATAAAAATTTAAGTTGTCTATTAAAAGGGCAAAATATTATTTTTCATCCCTTAACTCTATCTCGAGGTTCGAGTTTGGTCCTTTAACTTTAAAAGTGTCATGTTGGTCATGTAACTTTTAAAATGGCGCCCATGAGTTATCTTCGTCAATTATCCTCAAGCGTCTATTTATGTGTGAAATGTGGCGGTGAGTTGGCAAGACAAATTCATCTTCTCTATTACACAGTGTTCGTGTTTATACATTCCCAAATTAGACCTAGGGTAAATTGGAATTAGAGAATGTGTTCATCTTTGGAATTAGATATTCATCTTTGGAATTAGGAATTAGGATTTAGGCGAGCATGAAATCATATGGTTCTTTGTCCTTGTTGAAGCGGAAAAACTCAAAATATAGGGATTCAAATGTATCTGATAGCTCATGGTGAAATCCATATGTCGGTGGCGGTTCCACTGACCCAATGAGCCCGACTTAACCCCTATTTTCTTTGTATTTCTCTCAAATCTAATAACCGATATTTAGATAAAATCAAGGCGATATTAGTAAAAATAGGGTGTGAAAACTAAAAATTTCTGGTTAAAATTTTTGCCCATGGGAAAAATTAGTAAAAATAGGGTGTGAAAACTAAAATTTTTGCGATTAAATTGTTTGTCCAAATTGCTTAAAATTCCTAGCTCCTTACTGCATATGTCATTACGGAACATGGCTATACTTGAAGGACAAAAACCATTAAGAATATCGGAAAAAGTCAGGGTTTTCAAAATTATAAGGTATGGAGATAATTTGTGTTTTATTTATTTGAGTTGGAATCTTGTGTGATATTTGAACTCCATTATATGACAATTTCAAGGAGCTATGCAAGGTGGGTGTGGTTACTTTAGTTGGTTTTATGATGGTGTGGGAGATGAGAATGAGAAATTTTAGATGGATAGGTTGGAAAGGTATCAGCGGAACTTCTTGAAGAAAAAAAAGTTTGAAAAAGTCACAATGGTGAATGAAGAATTAGGGAATCAATGATGAATCTTGAAAGTTAAATGAAGAATATCATGAAGTGGAAACAAAATTGGAAGTTGATGTTTTTTTATGATTATCATTGTATTAGTTTTTAGAGTTTAAAGTTTATTTGTAACAATTCTCTTATAGTTTGTACTAGTTGATCTTAATTGACAAGTTTGGCATGACATATTTGGCATGACTGTTTGGAAAAATTCTAAAGTTTACATGAATTGTTTATATCGGAAGAAAAGTTATAATTGTTGCCATGACCTGTTTGCAATATTTGGTATGACCTCAATGTGTCGTTGGCATACTAGTTACACAATATTTGACAACATATATGACAACATGTTCGTCATATAATGTTTGTAAACAAATTTTTTGACACATAAACTAATTACATAAAATGATTCCATAAAGAATCCATAGTACATAATAACATTCATGCAATGATTACATAAACTACCTCCTTAAGACAATATGTTCCATAAGACACTATGTTTCATAACATCATAAAGCTGATATCCTAAATACACATGAAATGAAATCCTAAATACACATGGCTGATATCAAAATAAACATGACAACATTTCCAAAATGCAAAAATATAAAGCGGTGTCTTAATTAAACCTAGAGCTTCTTCTTTGGTGTAGTTCTCTTATTTGGAGTAGTTCTTCTTGATGTTGGTGACAATATTTTTGGCTGCATTCAACCTAGTTATAGACCACGGAGGTACAAAGGTCTTGATGCCCTCCTAACACCTAGCTTTTGTGCCTTGCCCTTAGCAGATCCATGAGTTTTTTTAGTAGCATTTCCCTTAGATGTCTAAGAATTTGAACTCATTGTTGAGTAGCTTGTGATGGCTGTTGGGAAGCTGGACCTAATTTTTAGTAACTTGTGTAGGATATTGAGAAGCTTGGGTGATTATTGAGTAACATGTGCTTCTTGTTTCTTGAGATTTTTGAGTAGTATGAGTTATTGTGTCCTTACAAGTAGACTTATTGGGTCCTACTATCTTGCACCAACTACACTTCACTATGAAACATGTTCTTCTTATTTTGTGATCGGACCCACCAATTTCTCCTTGTTCAAGATTCCTCATCTTTGTTGGTCAGGACATCTTCCTATGCTTGGGTGGTTTCACATCGGATATTGTGTATTAACCTATAAGTTTGATCCATTTACATGATAGATCACATGCTCACATCTGACTTGTACCTTGAAACCCTATTATAATCAAGAATGTAACCATCAATCTTGAAGTTCCTACTCTTCATAGTTGACAATGCATGAACACATAGAGTCCGTAAGTTCCATTTTCTACATAAACATATATGTTCTTTCAAGTTTATAGAAAATTTATCACTTGATTTTCCAAGTGTCTTACTTCAAATATGTATTCATAAAACATCCTAAAAATAGAATCAATTGTTCATATTTATTAGTTATATAATGTTTACATATCGATTAAACAAAGAAGCCGGTTTAACATACCTTACAAGCCATAAATTGGTGTATGTGTTGGTGACACAAATTTTCTTTCAATATTAGACAATATCTCATTATCATCCCATGTTTGAAATTTCATTATGGTAGTTTCCCACCTCTCCATAATGTATATTATGATGTCTTCAACATAGTGACCGATGGTTTTACCCCTGAGAATTATACTATTAAAGGATTCATACATGTTGTTAAGAGTTACATCACACTTGTTTGTGGTTTTAAAATAAGATATACTCAAAATATTGGTGGGGTATGTATCATATATTTATGTGCATCTTTATTGATATCCCTTATTCCCATCATTCATTTTCTCATTCTTGTGATTATGTGTTCAAAGCGATGTCGCGGTGAGCAAAAGTAAGTACTTTTCAAGAAATTTATCGTCTCCACGAGGATCGGTGTAATGGAAAGAATTATGTTCAACATTTTCATGTCTTATAGCTTGGGTTAAAATGGATTTGAGATATGAGGTGTAAAAGTAAAGTTATTAACAAAAATAAATGCATTGTAACAAAGGAGAACTTATTCGAGTTTGAATTTCATCTACCGTCAAATACTTAAACTTATTACTAAATTATACTCAACCTAATTTACTCATCAATATCATCATGTATCTCTCACCTCAATATCCATTTACGAAACACCTACGAGATGCACCACAACAAAGGTTATGTCTAACACAATATTGTGAGAACAATAGTATTCATTGTCGGTGATGTCTCTCAACTCAAACAACTTGAAGCATTAAGCCGATAACCACAATGAATATTAGCGCTAAATATATCTTTAGAAACTAGAAACTAATAGATATTCATCCTCAATAGATATTTGTGAGGTATATTTCTATAACAACACAAATCAAACATAAAGCAAAAGATTAAGAAAGACATCAACAATGATTTGTAAAAGAGGTTTCATACAATACCATGAGCAATAAACATACATACAAAACAAAGTATACTTACAAACAAACTCTAACAAATGAATCTTACAAAGAGAAGAATGGAGGGAAAATCAAATCTTTGCGGTTCCAATCACGAGCAAAGAGGCCCGACTACGAATCATCCGATTCTGACCTCAATGTTGTTTTCTAAGCTCGATCATCAAAAGAATGAAAGTGATGAAGTTGAGACAAATATACCCTAAAATGATGCCCTAAAAATAATGTAAAATTGAATTTATAGTGTTTCAAAGTCATGAACCGCGCTTAGCCCGTAAGAGCACTTAGCGCGTAAGTTGTTTTCTCAAAAAATCGACTTTTATTTTCTTCATAACTTGAAGCGTAATTACGATTTACACATGGTTTGAAGAGTTGGAAAGCTTATTCAATGATGTATATTTCCATGACTTAATATAATAGCTTGAATACCTACCAAATTGAGATAAAAATAGTCAATCAAATGATATTTACACAAAACACGATTATACACAATATAAATGTATTTACAAACTAGTTGAGGTTTATTGCAAGAAAAATAAAGAATCAAGTCAATAAGTGCCAATTACTCACACTCAAAACACCAAAATTTAGAACTTATCAACTCTTTTCAACTTAAAATATTGTTTGTCCTCAAGCGAAGTCAAACAATAGAAACAAAAGCAATAACCATGAAATCAAGCATCAACAAGTTTAGAAAATGAAAACAAATGTATGGTTCAAGAATCAACAATGTACAAGCAAAATAATGTTTAACACTATACTACAATGACAACATACAAACAAAACAAATTCTAAGTTCAAAAATCATGTCAAACATTCCAAAACCACACATGCCCGATCATGAATCACACCTAGCAAAAATTCATCAAAGGATGAAAAACACACAAACACGAGGTACTTGACATTCACCTAACAATCTTGCATATAAAATATTTAATTATGCATTCATCTAAAAACTCGTATTGAAAACATAAAAGCAAGAATCAAAAGGACTTCAAGGATTGTAATGTGGCTTAGCTAACAAAGAATGGTCAATTTCTAAAGGTAATTGAAATAAAAAGTTTGCCTAAATAAGTGAGAATGATCACTTCTTAAATTCTCAAGCATTCACAACTGCTGTACCCCAAAATTTACCCTCCTTATTTTAGTGTTTTTGGATTATAATCGCATTATCATAACATACATGTATACACATGCATAGTATGCATCACATGGTTCCCAGGTTCTAAATACTTCAATTTGTGGAAGAAACTATGTGTTTCGGCTATCTCAGATCATTTCAAGTATGATATCGATATTTTTCGGTTCGTGCGCTTGAAGCAACATATTTTGGTCAGAAAGCTATTTTGGTTAGGTTCCATAAGCATTGGATCATATCAATTGATTCTCCAGTTTATTTGTTCGGATCGCAGGTCATTTCGCCAAGAAAGAGACTTTATTTGCTTATTTCTCAATAAAGTGAATTTTGGGTTTTAGTGCGTTTCAAAGCGCTCTAGAAGGCATATCTCTGCTTTCGTCGGGTATTTTATGATTATTTTTACGGAAAGTCCCTCTCATGATTATCTACAACTTTAGTTCACATGCGGAAGCAAATTGCATGAAGAAAGGCCTCGAAGAAATTGATCTTTCAAGTGAATTAAACTGAATTTTAGTGTTGTACCGTGTACTCTGCGCACTTAAAAATTCATAACTCCCAGCTGGAAAATCAAAACTGAGTGGGTATGATTTCTTAAAATCCGTATCAAATTCCTCTACAACTATCATGAACAAGTTGGGAGTCAATTCCTTACCTTTTAAGAGCAGTTTTTTTATTCTTCGGACTAGATTTTGAGTTGAATCGAGCAATTTTCATCTGATACACGAAGTTCGAAAAATCATATCTCGCTCGATTTTTATCCAAACAAGGTGGGACTAGTGCCAAAAGTTCACAAATTTCATTGACTTCATTTGTCTTAGATATACTCAAGTTCGAATTTTGATTAGAAGACCCTCGTTTGAGGCAATTTCTCCGAAGAGTGCAATGAAAATTCTGCATGTGTCAAACGCCTAAAAATTGTGTTGAAACTTCAAAAATTCATATCGCCTGGAACGTTCCCCCGATCATGTCAAAATTTTGACTCTCGTAAGAAAAATCACGTTGCGTACATTTTTCGTTTACATTCGGACTTCCAATTCCGCACGGGTTTAGCTGTTTTGGACTAATTACGAAAATTATTCGGATAATCGCGATTTTGGCTTAATTGTGGATGCAACACACTCTAGTCTCTAAGGCCCAAATTTTCACACTATAAATAAATTTTTTCCTTCACAATTCAAGGACACCCAATCATTTGTCTAATTTTCAACACAAATCTCCAATCTTCTCTCGCTAATTCTCTCTCTCGAGTCATAAGAAGAATAAGAGTAAAAAATTTCAAAGGAATCCTCTTCCCTCCAAAGCAAGACCAGTCACCCTTGCCTCCCTCTCCCAGTCGCGCGCCTCCCTCCCTCCAGCCATACCTTTGGCGTCCGGCCACCCTCCGCCCGGTGACTACACCACCCCGCTCAGCGACCACTTTCCGCGACCGATCTTTTTTTCGCACAAGCTTGGTTCCAATCGGAACCTCTTCTCTTCCGCCAGACCGACCTTCCTCTTCTGCTTTCGGCCACCTCCAAGGCCGACCTCCTCCTCTCTTCACGCTCCCTTGCTCGGTCAACCTAGGAAGACCTTCCTCCATCACTTTTCTTTAATTTTTCAAGAATCAAGTCAATTTTTCTTCAAGGATCAAGCTTCGATTTCGATTATTATCGTCAATTGGAAGTAGATTTGGTATTTTCTTTGAAGGGTGAAAGAAATTCCTCTTTAATTTGACTCAAACTTCAAGTTCAAGTAAGTGATTAATTCAATTAAGCACTTATTTTAAGTGATTTTTCACTTTTAGCTTTTCTTGAAATTGAATAGTCGAATTGATTTCAAATTCCGTGTGGATTCCGATTCTTGAATTTATATTGCCAAATTATTTAATTTGATTCCAATTTTGTGACGTTAAAGTGTGTCGGTGTGAAGGAATATTGTACAAACACACACATACACTTGTGGAGTTTTTTTTTTTTGCATCTATGCCACTTATTTGTGCATTTTGCATCATCTATCACATGTTCATGCATTAGAGAGCATATAGATTGACTAAATTGCATTGATCCATGTGAGTTAAGGCATAATTTGCATAAATAATTGTGTCGAAATGTAGAGCTAAATGCATTTTGATTCTTAGATGCATTTGCATTGTACATAACACATACACATGCACCTAAACTCACACTTATGACATAATTTGCATCATCACATATTCACATACATGCATATGGAATAATTGAGTCAAATTAATGTGTCGGTGTTCAATTTTTGTGATGTTAAAGTGTGTCGAAACCTCACTTTCACTCACTTTTTCACATGTATGAATTCACAACACTTCAACACATCACATGTTTGATTCTTATTGACTTTCATACATGTTTTGCATAACATTTGTATATGATTTGCATTGAGCACATATCATTTGCACATGATATCTCATACACTTGCATTTCATTCATCTGCACACCATAAAATGTATATAAACATGCATTTTTATGCACTTTTTATTTCAAATTTCAATCAAACTTGTACATAACTCATGTTTCATCTTGTTTTGGCTTATTGATTACATGTAGTTAATTAAATTTCGATTCATCTCACATTTCAAAACCAAACAAAAATCAAATCGGAATTTAATTCAAAACATGGATTTTATGATTCCGTAAGCATTTTTTAGCGTTTTCATGCACCGACACTAACTTTTCCTCAAAAGTTCAAAGTAACGGTATATGTCCCATACGTTTTGGCACGTTCTTGAACCGTTTTTGGAGGTTTAGGAACCAAATTTTGAGTGCAACATGCCTAAAACATAGTGGCTTCCCCTTCACTTTAAGGTCCGAAAAATGCCACTTCCACTTGGAATTAATTAAAACCACTCACGTTTTTGAATTCGTTGATGTTTTTGCAAGAAACCATGTGATTCTTAATCGATTCTGAGAAGTTGACTTTTTCGCTCTAATTTTGGAAAACCGCCTTCCCAAGACTATTTTTGTGATTTTATTTCGCTTCTTAGATGTTTATACTAGTTTATAATCATATTTGAAATCAATTTTGCATTTGGTGATTTATTTCTAACACTTGCTTTGTTAATTTTGACACTTTATTTCATGTGCGAGGTACTTGGAGCCTTTTCACTTGAGATTTGGACATATAGCGTCCTTATTTTGCGCTTGCACTTATACATGTGCATTCTATTATGCGGTTGTTTGGATTCACACCTTTCTTGCGGTTATCCAATCTTGAATACGTCTGAACTCACATTCTATTGCTTGTATGCGTACAAACACGCATACTATTTGTGTTTACTCGGATTGACAACTTCTTGCGGGTTATCCGATTGTTTGAATGCATATGAACATGCATTCTACCGCTTACTGCGTATGTGTACATTCTATTATCTAATTTATTGTGGATTGATACCTTTCTTGCGGGTTATCAATATTGAATGTGTCTGACGTGAATTCTATTTCTTGTATGCATCTGAGCATACCATTTGTGTTTACTCAATTGACACCTTCTTGCGGGTTATTCGATTGTTTGAATGCGTCGAATCGTATTCTACGCTTGTACGCGTATGTGTACATTCTATTGTCGATTTGTTGTGGATTGACACCTTGCTTGCGGGTTATCCTATCTTGAATCGTCTGACGTGCATTCTAATATATGCGTCTGAATGCACATTACTTGTATGATATTTGGATTGTGACTTTCTTGCGAGTTATCGATTATTTGAATGCATACGAATGCACATTCTAATTATCGCTTGTGCATATACGTGTATATTCTATTGTCTGTTTGTTGGGATTTCTCTCTTCTTGCAGGTGTATGCGTATCAATCGTGTTCGAATGCACAATTTGATATTTGTTTGTGTACGAATGCGTAATACCTTGTCTGCTTTATATGGTTTATATTCCTATGCAGGTTTATTTGCCTCAGATGTGTATGAACGCACACTCTACATATGCTTTGATGCCTCTGCACATTTCTCACCGATTTACTCTTATTGCTTGGCTACAATACTTGAAGTTTTCCAAAGTATTTCTTAGCTTGTAGTGCTCTACGGATTTGTTATCCGTTTGGTACTTTCTACACCATTTTATTGCATTCTCTTACAACTTTCCTAGATATCATGAGAAGTAGGGTTTTACAGCTTTCTTCTGCCATGAGAAGTAAGAATAGAGATGCATGATTGGGATTCCGTAGTTGGAGCATGTTCACGAACCCCTCTGGTTTATTTAAAGACCCGTTTAGGGCGATTATGTGGGCTACCTGTCTCTGGTTTGTTTAAAATCCTCTTACGTGCATAGGGAGGTAATTCTCAGTAAGTGTTTACATTTGTGCTTGCATAGGTCATGAGTGGTTAGGCAACCCAGAGTGGCACCACCAAGCAAAGTCCCACTTTGATACTTATTGATACATATATAATGATATGATGGGCATGCGAGAAGGGTTCGTAATCGACCACGCAGTTCTAGTGTGTGTCGACCTGCGTGAATCGTGTTGCTTCATTTATCGAGTCAAATAATAAAAAGTGGCAAGAGTTCCCTATTCTGACTCTACACACCTTCCTGGGGTTTGCATTTACTTTGCGATACCTACACTCATTGCTCTTCAAACTTGACAATTCATGTCATGATGTGACACCTTTCACGAATCGATATGTCGGCTCTGGTTGCTTCCGTACATTGGTGTTGTTGTAGGATATGGGATTTCCTCCTTCTCCTGCGCATGTGTGACATATGTCTGTGCATTGCAATGCTTGTGTGCTTTTGCCAAAGCACTTGGTTGCTTCATCCTTTTACATCCCTTAGTTCTACAATCAAGATAGATATTAGGATAGTTTTCCCTTAGAATTGCTTTCGGTTAGGATAACTCTCGAGCCTAGACATTAGGATTTACATCCTTTGCATGTCAACATAGGTAGAGATTCCCCTTCATCCTTAACCTTAGGTCCAATCTTTGCATGAAAATATTAGGGATAGTACTAGTTAGTCTCCTTTTTCTTTTGCTTGTTTCTTTTAGCATCCTTGCATGTAATAAAACTAAAATTTACTTTGTTTTCTTTTGAAAACTAAAACACCTAATAATGGTTCAAAACTCCTTTCTTAAAGGTAAAAGCAACCAACCAATGCAAACTTTTTTTCCGCCTACGGGCGCTTTCTTTTTGTGTTTAAAACCTTTTTCATAAGTAAAAAACACAAAACCCACCAAAACTAGTGAGCCAAACTACGCGCTCTGAATTTCCCATTGCACAAGGAAATCGTAGGCATCTTGTCACTCGATCGAGCAAAACTTTGTAAAAACTTACTTCTTTTCCCCATGGTTTCTTTATTTTCCTTTTCTTTCTCATGCATTGTAGCGATTAAGAAATAGATAGATATAACACACCCCTTAGATAGAAAATAGAAGTGGATATCATAGAGTACTATGAGTGTGCGGGGTGTTAATCCCTTCCTCGCACAATAGACTCCCACACGGACCTCTCGGTTGTAAGACCGTGATTTCTTCCCTTCGGAGTTTACTCGATGTTTTCCTTTCCCTTCGTGAGATAAAAACATTCGATGGAAAATTCATTGATATATCCTATCGGTTGATATACAGACCTAGTGATTTCAACAACTTCATTCACCTTTTCTCTTTTCCAAATTGGTACACCATCACACATCTTATTAGCATAATTATTTGTTAGTTTTTTGTTTCTTTTTCAAGGCTTTTCTTTTTATTTTGCAACTATCTTCTTTCTTCTTTTTCAATCTTTTCTTTTCTCAACCTCTTAGCAACCAACATTTTCTCCCCGACTTGAATACAACCAAAAATGTGATGTGAATACTCCCAAACTTTCTAAGGCAAAGGCAAAAATTAAACCACAAAATATGGTTGAGGGTTCAAGAATATAAATGTATCCATTCAAAAATAAGTGAACTAAATACTCATGGAAAAATATCATAGTTCAAATACAACATGGATATTGATTAAAAAGATATCAAAGGGAGGCGAGTGCAACTACGAGTGCAACAAAGTTGCACTCATGAACACATCAAACCACTTAGCGGGCTAGACCACGCTTAATGTTACCACAAAATGCAGAGAAATAGAAATGCATATGAATTCATGCCAAACCTCCACTAACACCTGCACTAACGCAACTACAAAATGTACAAATTTTACAAATATTGGGTGTCTCCCAACAAGCAATTGTTTCGTTGTTAGCTTGATGCCTTTATTGTGCTTAACTAGTAACTCCTCCACATCACTTGATTTTCTTCAAAGTAGCGACCGAAAATAAGTGTCCTAACCAAACACTTTAACAAATATTACAAAAATAAGAAAGTTTACAACAACACTTGAACAAATGATGGACAACACTCACACACACTTGAACACAAGAAAAATAAATCGTAAACAAGTGAGGAAAGCAAACACAAGTATACAAGTATGTAAACATATACACAAATATAGACAAGTAAAATATACAAGTGAAAATATACAATATATCGATACATATACAAAGCTCAAAACCATAGAAACTATTGCGATGCAATTCCATATCAAAACACCAATCCACAGCAACGCGTCATTTTGTTCAAATTGCGTTATAGCGCTAAGAGCACAAGAAATGAATTATTTTTCAAGAAATTTATCTTACGAGCAGGGTTTTGTGCAAGGAAAGAATGTCGTTCAATAGTTTTGTGTCTCGAGCTTGGGTTAAAATGGGTTTGAGGCATGATGTGGAAAAAGTAAAGTTATAAGCGAAACTAAATGCATTCTATGAGAGGAAAGAACTTGTTTGGGGTTGAATTTGATCTATCAGTCAAATAATTAAACTTATTACTCAATTGTACACAACCTAATTTACTCCTCAATATCATTATATATCTTTCACCTCAAGGTCCATTTCTAAAATACCTACGAGATGCACTACCACAAAGGCTATGTCTAACGCAATATTGCGAGAACAAATGTATTACTCTTATCGGTGATGTCTCACGATACTTAATCTACGAAAGTATTAAGCTTTGATAACCACGGTGAATATTAACTTTAAATCTATCTCTAGAATCTAGGAACTAATATATATCCATCTTCAATAGAGATTTATGAGGTTTATGTCTATAACAACACAAATTCAAACGTAAAGTAAAACGTAAGGAAGACATCAACAATGATTTGTAAAAGTGGTTTTATACAATACCATGAGAAATAAATATACATACATAATAAAATATACATACAAACAAATTCCAACAAATGAAGCTTACAAGAGAAGAATGGAGAAAAAATCAAATCTTTGCGATTGTCAATCACGAGTAAAGAGGCTTCGACTCGGATCATCCGATTACAACCTCCAAATGTTATTTTCTAAGATAATAATTCAATCGTTTTAGTCTCTCTTTTTTTATGAAACTCAAGATATGATCAAATTATGTAAGATAACAATTCAATTGTTTTAATCTCTTTTTTTATAAAAATAAATTTGACTAAAAAGGATTAGTTGGATGTATATCATTTTATCCTCGAGATTTTGGACACAAGTTATATCACTTGCTTGTTCAAATGCTTGTCTTCCTTTCAAAAAAATTAATTAATAGCATGATCATTTTGAGTTCATTATTTTATCGAATAAAGAGGATTAATTGGATGTATGTCCTTTTATCCTCGAACATTCTGACACAAGTTTTATAATTTATTTGTTCTAATGTATGTCTTCCCTTAATGTAGTTTTTAGGGCTGAGTCTGTAGAGTGAACCTCCCGGATTGTGGAAAGGTCACTATGTGTACACCTCGAAGCCTATAGGTAATAGGATGTTATGTTCTTGGAGGAAATTGTGAAGTAACTCTAAGGTGTGTCCTAAGTTAGAAGCATATTGCTTTTAGTCTTAGTTATTTTGTGTCACAAGTTGACTGTTTTTGTATTGTGTTTGAAGTGTGGTATCTTCAAACTGTTTTTAGTTTTGTTTAGTGTCACGGTTTGTGATACTGGGGAAGTGAGCAGAGGCTCTCATATCTAAGTGTGGTATCTTAGGTAGAAGGTTCATTGGGTAGTTTGATTAAGTGAGGAGGTGTAAACAGGGAAGGTTTAGCTCCGAATTAAATTGCTGATAGTGAACTTCATCACTGGATTTGAAGGCCCCAAACGTAGGTTGGTTAGAACCGAACTGGGTTAATGATAAGTTCCAAAATGTAGTTATTTTGTATATATGTTTTGTGGCACTTATCCGTTCTTGTTTGTTAATAATTGTTGAATAACCCAATTTTTTGTTGTAAATACGTTTTATTGTATTTTGTGTACATATTGTACTATTTGATTAGTTTTAATGTAATTTTGTAGGTATCTGTACGTGTTGGAGCATCGAGGAATAAAGTGTCGAAGACACGGCTCCAAAGACGCATTTTTGATGAATAAAAGACCAGTTTGGCTCAGGAGAGGCCGCTCAGCGTGAGTCCGCTCAGCGTGTTTTGGAGCGTGCTGAGTGATTTGGTACTGTTTCGGATGAGAGATAATTTTGAGCGCGGTGAGGCCGCTGAGCGGCATTTACGCCAGTTTACGTGTAAATATCAATGGAGGCTGCTGAGTGCGCCCTCGCCGCTGAGCGTGATCATCTGTGTTTAGTTTTATAACTTCATTTTTAGGTTATGGTTTTGGGGTGTATTTTGATCCTCATTTCCATCAACCTTTATTTTTGATAGTATAGCTTAGAAAACAACATTAGGCTTTGCTTAAGGATGATTAGAGGTGGATGGATCTTCGATAGGCTCTAACAAACCGGTGTAAATTTGTGGTTTATCTCTTCTCCTCTCTATGTATTACTCTTTTTGTTGGTTATGTTTGTATATTTACCTTGAACACATGTATATTTGTCTCCCTTGGCGTTGTATAAAGCTTGCTTTATGAATCAGATTAGTAATTGTCTTAGGTTTTACCTTGTGTTAGGGATTTGAGTTTCGCTAGACATAGATTGCTTAGATTCTTACCTAGGATGATTATCCGTTAATTTATGAATGCTAGAAATAGGTTTATACTGACATTTACTTAGAGTATCTGAGCTTAATGCCTCTGTGTTGGTTGTTTTGAGCTAGAGATAGTCGTTACGAGTGACACGGTTGACTTCTGTATTATTGAGGTAGGCCAGACATGGCTATCGAGGTGATGCGTTTGAATTCTCAATTTAGGTTAGAAATAGCTTGGATAGTGAGAGGTTTGTGATGACACATACGAGTATCGTAGGCTAAGTATAACTGGACGGTAGATTTAAGTCTGTGACGGGTAGTGTGCATTCGTTCCGGACAAGCTGTCTATCCTTTATAGTTTTTGTCCATTTACTTTTTGTCTTTTATTTATAACTATTTAATCCCAAACTCATTAACGATAGAATTGTCGAACGAAGAATTAATAACCAATCTCTGTGGACACGATACGATATAACCTAACCGGTATATATCACCCGATAAAGTAATACTTCACTTTTTGCTTACCTGCTATACCTGCATTCGCAACAAAATAGCACCGTTGTCGGGGATTGGTTTTATTGTTTTTGTATTGCGATAATTCCATTGTTTGTGAGTTTTGTAATTAATGTATATGTTGTATAGACTTTGTATATGAACTTGTATATTGTTACTTGTACATGTTGTGTGTTTACTTTCTATACTTGTACATATTTGTGTCTTTCCTTATTTTCAAGTATTGTTGTAAGTTATCTCGTTTTCATAATGTTTGTTGTGTGAATGTTAGGACACTTTCTTTAGGTTTGCACGGTGTGACAACACCATGGCATGACGAGAGGAGGTTACTAGCTCACATAGTAAAGGCGTCGAGCTTACGACGTAAAACAAACATGCTTTGTTTATGTTTGTTTATGTATGTGGTGGCTTGTGTTTTAACAAGTTGAAATAGGACATGTTATTAATTTCAAATCTTCACTTTTCAACTTGTTAATTCACTTTCAGCCATTTGTTTTGTTGTGTTAAATTATGATTTCCATGAAGCTTGTCGTGTTTAGCTTGAGGAGTTTTGTTGGTTGTAAATATTGTAAATTTTATTTTTCTAATTCTTTTGTTGTTGTTTAGACTCAAATTTTGGTCGATAGCTTGAGGTTACATTTGATGATTTTCCAGTTTAATCGTTTTGGTGGATGTATGGTAATGATAGTTTCAAAGTTGGTACCGTCGGATACTCGTTTGTCGCTTTCTATAACATAACATGTTTAGGAAATTTATCATTTGTATAATTACCATGCCATTCATTCTTTTTGGATTACTTGCTCATGAATTGAATCACTTTAGTTCCCTTTTTAACCATAAATGTCAGGAAGTTTTCCATTGTTTACATATGCTGGAGGTCACATTCTTGTTTTAACTAGATTTTATTATGCTTAATCTTTTGTTTTGTGTTGATTGTATGAATACATGAAAATGATCAAGGCATTTTTGTTTGATTTTGAGCACAACTACCTTGGCCAAATATTCAATTCACCTTGTGAGTATGTGAACCTTTGTTAACCCCTTTGAACTTTTATAAATATCCATGTTTATTTGAACATGATACTTGTATATGAGTTTTCAATTCACCTTTTTTGTATGGATGTTGATTTCTTTGTTTCTTGAACCCTCAACTTTGTGTTGATTGTATGAATTTTTACCTTGCCTTAGAAAGTACAGAGTATCCATATTAGGTTGTTGGTTGAATTCAAGTTGGGGAGAGTAATGTTTATGTACTTTTATTGTGGTTGGTATGAGGTTAAGAGAAAAGAAAACGGAAAGGAAAAGAAATGTGAAAAGAAAGATTAGAAAAGAAAAAAAAAGAAAAACTTTGAAAAGAAAAACAAAAGTACGAATAATGTTGTAATGTTGTGTTAATAAGTGAGGTGTTTTGGTTTGACAATTTGTGATGAAGAAGTTTTATTGGAATTTTATTGTTTGAAACTTTGTGATTTGATCACTCCATTAGGTTTAGGCAAGTTTTTATTTCGATTAGCTTTAGGACTTATCACTTGTTTGTTAACCAAGCCACATTATAACCTTGAAAAGCCCTTGTCATTCTTGCATTTGTATTTTCAAATACGTATTTGGGATGAATGCATAATTTAGTATTTTGTTGGCAAGATTGTGGATGAGTGTTTTTTGTCCCTCACCTTTGTGTGTTCTTCATCTACCGATGAATTTTTGCTAGGTGTGAATCATGATTGAGCTTGTTTTGTTTTAGAATGTTTTGCGTGATTTTTGTACTTAGGATTTGTTTCGTTTATATGTTGTCGTTGTAGGATTGTGGTAAGTATGTATTTATCGTGTACGTTTTCGTTTGAACCATACATTTGTTTTCCGTTTTAAAAAACTTGTTCATTCATGATTCTTTGATTATCGTCTTTTGTTTCTTTAAATTTACTTGACTTTATTTGAGGACAAACAATGTGTCAAGTTGGGGAGAGTTGATAAGTGTTAAAATGTAGTTATTTTATATATATGTTTTGTGGCACTTATTTGTTCTTATTTGTTAATAATTGTTGAATAACCCAATTTTTTGTTGTAAATACGTTTTATTATGTTTTGTTTACATATTGTACCGTTTGATTAATTTTAATGTATTTTTGTAAGTATTTGTGCGTGTTGGAGCATCAAGGAATAAAGTGTCAAAGACACGGCTCCGAAGATGCAATTTGATGAATAAAAGACCAGTTTTGCTCAGGAGAGGCCGCTGAGTGCGGTGAGGCCGCTGAGCGCGAGTCCGCTCAGCGCGTTTTGGAGTGCGTTGAGTGCTTTGGTACTATTTCGGAACAGAGAAAATTTTGAGCACGGTGAGGCCGCTGAGCGGCGTTTAAGTCGGTTTACGTGTAAATATCAGTAGAGGCCGCTCCGTGCGCCCTCGCCGCTGAGGGCGGTCGTCTGTGCTTAGTTTTATAACTTCATTTTTCTTCATTTTTAGGTTATGGTTTTGGGGTGGATTTTGATCCTCATTTCCATCAACCTTTATTTTTGATAGTATAGCTTAGAAAACAACACTAGGGTCTTGCTTATGGATGATTGGAGGTGAATTTCTCTTCGATTAGCTCTGACAAACCGGTGTAGATTTGTGTTTTATCTCTTCTCCTCTCTATGTATTTCTCTATTTGTTGGGTATGTATGTATTTCTACTCATAACTCATGTATATTTGTCGCCTTTGGCGTTGTATAAAGTCTGCTTTACGAATCTGTGTTGGTGATTGTCTTAGGTTTTTACCTTGTGTTAGGGATTTGAGCTTTGCTAGACATAGATTACTTAGATTCTTACCTAGGATGATTATCTGTTAGTTTCTGAATGCTAGAAATGGGTTTAGAGCTGACATTTACTTAGAGTATCTAATCTTAATGCCTCTGTGTTGGTTGTTTCGAGCTAGAGATAGTCGTTACGAGTGACACGATTAACTTCTGTGTTATCGAGGTAGGCCAGACATGGCTATCAAGGTGATGCGGTTAAATTCTTAATTTGGGTTAGAAATAGCTTGGGTTGTGAGAGGTATGTGATGACACGAGCAGTATCATAGGTTGAGTATAAGCTGGATGGTAAATTTAAGTATGTGACGGGTAGTGTGCATTCATTCCAGACAAGTTGTCTATCCTTTATAGTTTTTGTTCATTTACTTTTTGTCTTTTCTTTACAACCATTTAATCCCAAACTCATTAACGATAGAATTGTAGAACACGAATCAATAACTAATCTCTATGGACATGATACGATATAACTTAACCGTATATATCACGGTAAAATAATACTTACATTTTTCTTGCACATTATACTGCATTCTTAGATTAACAATTCCTTGTGTTCTTTTGTTTCCTACACCGTTATTTTAATTCTACCTTGTTTGCTTTATAATATCAGATCGGATGTCATGACATCTTGAGTCTGCCTAACCATAATTTCAATATGTCGTATGGTGCTAATATGACACCAAAAAATCTAGATTTCGCTATTTTATCAATTATTTGTGATTTATTATTGATTTTATGTGATATGTAATGATATGTGGTTAGGAACTAGTAAGATTTGGATGCTAATTAGAATTTTTAAATTTAAATAATTTTAATTTATATTACTTAGAATCATACTAATAATTAAAATAGGACATTATAGTGAAATGGAGAATGATGGCAATACTAGTAAGTGTGAGTGTGTGTGTAAGTGTGTAAGTGAGGCTATAATGAGTAGATCATAGAAAGGATCTAAGGTTTACGTATAAAATAATATAAATAAGGAATCATTTTGTACGATCGTGAAATTTTGGAGAAACTGTGAAGTGAAAGTTAGGACATAGAGAACCAAGAAGATAATTTCATAAAACTCATAGAAGGAATCAGTTTGCTAGAAATTTGAGGTAAGGGGTGGATAGGAGGTTAAGGTATACGTAGGTTTTGTCTTGTATGATTATTTTGATTGAAAATCATGTTGAATATCATGATGAATACATGATAAAATTTTGTGATGATGACGTTGATATACTATGATCCGAATGATATATGTGTAGGATGATATATTGTTGTTGGATTGTGATAATCTGATGATTACTATGTGTTTTAGACTAGGTTTGATACTGAAATCAGACTCGAAAAGGATATGTGACAACAACAAATTGCAACCGTGACGTTTATTAAATCGCACATCTTGTAGAGCGAGTGAGTCACCCAAGCATCACGAGCGAGCCGCGAGAGGAATGTGGAAAAGGAGTGCTCTGGAAAATTTATGAGAAGGGATTTCGCTAGAGCTTCATCGGAGAGCGAGGCAGCGAGGTCATCTCATTTAGTCAAGGGACATTAGGCAAGGGAAGGCGAGGGGAGCGCCACCAGGGTATTCAGGCAAGGCTTAGGCGAGCAGACTTGGCAATAACTTTTAAAAATATCGTAACTTGAGTTTCAGGACTCTGATTGAAGCGTCGTTCGAAGTGTTGGGAAGTTGACGCTAATCTGTTGTCGCAAGGATCACAACAAATGATTTTAAAATTGTAGTTTAGAGACAGTGACTCGAGTATCATATCGTGAGGATTCTTGTATTGTTATTAACAAACAGAAAGGATTATGTGGGGTTTATTTCAGGATCAATTTTTGTAGAACAGGGAAAATAAGCGATTAACATAAGTGATTATAAAAACAAGTTGATCTACTATTTTGGATTCCTTCTAATCATTGTTTTTGCCTTACCAATTCCCTAATTGGCTTCGATCTCTATTCAATTTCAATACCAATTGACAATCTCAATAGATATAAAATAGATTGAATTCCTATTCCGAATTAAGCAAACATATTAATACAATTATGAATTAATAAAACACGATATAGAACGCATTTAACGACTAAGCAACGTAAACAACAATTAAAGATTAGGAATAAAATCATTCGAATTTAATCAAGACATTCCATGAAATAACAGATTAAACAAATGCAATTTCATAAAATATAATTGAAAGAGAAACGAAATCGAATTAATAAATTAAAACCTCAAAGCGTCGAGCGATTACTGATGAATCAACTACGGATGATTAGTTTTCCATTCAAGCGTACAAGTAAAAGTATTTTTTTTATCATCGAAATAAAAGTATGAACTATACATCAGCCAAATCCTTTTAAAAGAATAAGGGTTTCAATTCTAAAATAAGTCGGTTGGGAAAACTTAACCTAAGCTCAACAAATGACCTAAAACAACTTAATTCCTAAGTGTGTGTGTGTGTGTGTGCATATGTGTTTGTGTGTGACGTTGTTGTGCATCATGCATTCATGGAATTTTTGGATGGTGGTCCTTTTGTGATGAGCCTCAATCCCATTGTGCGGATTGTGTGTGAGTAGTTAGATCCTTGTCTAAGGATTTAGTGAAGTGTTACATATAATTACGGTAGAGATTTATGTTGATGATTCTGCTGCGATGTTTTGATTGATTTAGGAAGTCGAATAAATAACATGAATATGCATGTTTATGAATACTAATTACTTTTTTACAAGTCGTGTTATGGAGCATGATTGTGATTATGATATTTTATTATGAAGTGTGACACTCTTGTGTGGTTATTTTTGTTGATTTATTCGTAAATTAATCCTGATTTATACATGGGACTTAGGAGGGTGTTACAACTAATACCTTCCCTACGCATAATCGAATCTCGAAACTAAATTTGGTTGTGAAGGCCATCTTTTTAATCTTTAAGGGTTTTATCAATATTTTTCCTTTTTAAATAAACTTTGATGGTGACTTTATTGTTTTTCGAGCAACCCTCGATTTTTTTAGGCCACAACAGCTAGCGACTCCACTGCGGAGCCTCTAAGAGTCAAACCTAGTTTGTTTACTTTTTCAAAAATGTTAACCAGATTCATATTTTCTTTTAATGTCTTTTGTCTCTATTTTCTTACTTTATTTATAGTTGTCTTTGTTGATTAAATGTATATATTTGTATTAATTTGTTATTTGTTTTATGATTTGAATGCCTTATTGATTTGGATTTTCTATTTGTATTCATATTACCCACACTTTGGAGTGAGGCTCTATACTCGAGTATGAAAAAAGCTTAAATTTAGTGAGAGGTTGCATAGTGTTAGCCTTCGAGACGTACATCTCGCTTAGCTAGCATGAAGTTCTCACCTAGAATAAATCCTTTTGAGGATATTATCACCTAATGGTCAATCATTATTAATGACTATATTCTCAAATAGGGTATGTGACTCTAGGAACCCTGTTTAAAACCGTAGAGTCATTATTAAGTTTAGAGGTTGCATAGATTTTGGCCTTCGAGATGTATCTTTCACTTAGTTCAAAATTCAAGATTAGTAAAGTGATATTGGAGTAGAGTGGGATTGAGATGGATTGAACCCTGGTCAATTTAGGTCTTTGGTCAGGCTAGAACAGTTGCCTCCAGGATTTATCAGATGCTAAAGTGGTCGGGAGAAGCCTTAAGTATCATTGATCAGCCTCCATATCATAGTTTGGTGTGGAATGAACTTAAATCGCTTAGGATTAGTTTTGAAAAAGTAATAGGGAACAAATGTATTTAACGCTAATAATTCAAAAATTAGGATTTTCAAAATTAAGCCTAATAATCAATGAATTCACCTTTGTTCCTCTATCAAGATTATTAAGGCGGCAAAGGGAAATGTAAATATCAAATTTACCTAAATAGATTGGAAAATCATTGAAGATTTTGTTGAGGATAAGATGAAAATTAGAAGGCAATTTAGATTCCTGGACAAAATTAGCAGAAGAAGCAACGTTAAAAACTCGATTCAATGTAACGAGTTGACATATTTGAGGAGGATCCATGTAACCAATATTGGAAGCAATGCAATTCTACGGTAAATCACCTAGAGTTTAACTGAAATAATATGACGCGTTAGATAGAAAAGAAGAAAAACAAATACCCATGAAATCGAAATTGAAAACAACTACATAGAAATAATAACTTTAAAAGGCTGCAAAGGTTGACATATAAAGAGAAAGATAAATTGGAAAATGGAAAACCAATTGTTTGAGCTGAAAGTGATGGAGCATAGTTGTCTTGCTACAGCGGTAAGTCGAGATGAGTGGTTGTGACACTACCATCTTGGCCATCTCAATTTTAGAGACCTTGGTGAGTTACAAAGGAACAATATGCTAACCGGCTTCAAAATTTAAGTTGAGATTTATGAAGATTGTATGCAAGGGAAGTAATATAAGAACAAGTTCAACAAGGATGCAGGTTATAGGACCAACCATCACCTTGAGGTGGTGTACTCAAATGTGTGTGGTCCAATGCAAGTTGATTTGTATGATGACAATAGGTATTTTACCACTTTTATCGATGATTTTAGTAAAAAACTATGTACATACCCAATCAAGAGAAAGGATGAGGTATTTGATGTGTTTAAGAAGTTTAAGTCCATGGTTGAGCGACAAAGCGGTCACAAACTCAAAATTCTCTAAACGGATGACAGACGCGAGTATACCTCAAATGATTTTGGGAAATATTGTGATGAGGAGGGGATAATGCATGAGGTTGTACCACCCTATACACCACAACATAATGATGTTATCGAGAGGAAAAATCGATCAATCACGAACATGATTAGAATCATGTTATAGGGAAAAGACTTGCCGAATGAGCTATGAGGTGAAGTTGTTTCTACAACTTCCTATTTGTTAAATAGGTGCCCTACAAAGAAGCTTGATAAAGTAACTCCAGAAGATGTATGGTTAAGATTTAAATCAAGCTTGATTCATTTGAATTTTGTTGGTTCAGTAGCATTTCGACACGTTCCGGGTCAACTTTGAAAGAAGTTTAATGATAAAGGTGAGATGATGTTACACGTTGGTTATCATCCTACACTACTATGGAAAATCTATTTAACAATCGTTGGAAAACACTATAATCACGTGGTTCTAGATGTTGTTATGTAGAATGTGGTTGTATATGTGACACTTACAATTACGGTTCAGTAACCGTTGTGGTAAAATGTCTATCACAACGGTTGATGAAAATAACCTTTGTAATAATTATAGTGGCATGAGTTCGATACCCAGCTACAAATAAATTTAAAGCGCATAAAAAATAGCATTTCACCACGGTTTAATGTTCCAACCGTTGTGGTATATGTAAGAGTTTATTATAAAATATGGTATTGTTTGTTTTACCATGCCCCTCATTAAGTATATACAACCATTCAAATAGATTTTTGAGACAATAATCATAAAAATTAAGTTATTCTTGAAAAACAACTAAAAGGATCCAATATTTTCCGAATGGCAAGCATCCTGTAAATCATGATTTCCTATTTTAGCCTATAGGATTTGATTAGATCCCAAATTTTTCAAAGTAATGTTGATAAATGGATGTCAATCTGAATCTTTCACATAAAATTTGATTTCCTCTTCTTTTCTTGTTTATTTTTCAAACATCAAGTTTTGTGTGAAAGACCCAGACTAGCACCCATTCATCAACATTGTTTTGAAGAATTCGTGACATTGAATGAAATTCTATACGCTAAAGAGATAATTATGATTTGCAAGATGCATGCATTTCGAAAAAAATATTGGATCATCTAAGTTGATTTTCAAAAATAACTTAATTTTTTAAATTATTATCTTAAAAATATTTTTAAATGAGTGCAAGTTCAATGAGCAATTAGTTAAACAAGCAATCTCATATGATATAACAACTGACTAACAATATTTATCAACAAAAATATCAAATTAATTTACATGGATTGGGAGCTGAAAAACTAACCATTTCTTGAAGCTTTAAGTGAGAAACAAAGAACCATAAACACTTGTTAGCTGCGCATGAAAAAACATTTATCAACTCATATTGTACGCTTTCTGCCACCATCATCATCACCATATGAGGTTCAACTAATATGCGAAGAAGCTATGAAGAAAAAATATAAGGTGGATGAAGTTAGCACAATAGCTTCAAACTTCTTATATTTATTTTCGTAGCTTCTAAAACTAGATGAATCTTATTGTTGTTGTTGTTTCTTCATTCACTTTTCTTGAGTCCTTCAAACACCATAAAAATTATCAACATGTAAAACCACAAACTTATTTGTCAACAACACAACATGCAGCAATAACAACATAGAACAACATACACAAATAAAAGATTTATACACTATTTAACAAGAAGAAATTCATAGGAAAACCAAGTGAAACATAACAACAACATACACAAAAACGAGAGAATAAGGAAAAAGAAGAATATCTTTATGTAAGAAGAACAAGATTGACGACTATATTGTAGAATATGAATAATAATGATGAATAAGAAGAGAAAAAAATGGGTTCTAGGGTTTTGTTGTGATAGATACAACGCTCATGTGAAAGAGCGAGATTTAATTCGTTTATATATAAATATACTCACAACGGTTGAAGATTCCAACTGTTATCGTAACCCTTTATTTATATATAAATATAAATAAAATAGAAAAGACTTGCCTTAACGTTAAATAAATAATATATTTGATGGCAGTGAGTTTCGAACCCAAGAAAATCTGGATTCTATAACTACAATTATAGCTACAACCGTTATTGTATGCTAACAAATTTTAATAAAAAACTAAAATAAAATGTTAGCATCGTGGGCTTAGAGATGTCACCACGGTGTTGGAAGAACCGTCGTGACTTTGGCGTTGTTGTTTGTGCACTTTGTAGTAATGCTATTGGAGGTTATAAGTGGTTTGATGTTGAAAACAAGAAGATCGTGATCAGTCGAAATGTCATTGTTGACGAATTGAAGCGCTTTGACAACATAAAATTGTTATGACAGGTGCTCTAACAGGCTACCAAAATGCTGTAACAGGTTACGAGCGCAATTTTTTGGATTCCCAGACTGTTGGAACTAGTTTTGCATAAGGTGTAATCGGTTACGAGAATCCTGTAATCGGTTACGGGCATAAAAATTCCAATTTTCAGGTTGTAGGAGGTACATAACAATTTTTCGAAGCCAAAATCATGGAAAATAGTATACGACTAACTAGGCAAAGAGGTTTGCCTCAGAGACTCAAAGATTGTGAAGTATTCTAGGATAATGAGATCAATGATGATGGTGATTTCAGTCACTTTACGCTTATGGACGAATCTGAACCTGTGTTTACGGTGATTTCTCGTAAACAACCGCTAGTCTTCCAATTTTTACTATTTATTATTGGTTACTTACAGGATCGACTAGATTGATCCTAGGACACATGTGTCATAATAGATTTTTATGTTCAAACCCATGATCTTTAATTGATTCTTAAAGCACTTACTTAAAGTTGACTATGGAAATATACTGACTATTTGTGTAAAGATTTCGAACTTAAACTTGATTATTGACAATTGAATGTAAAGGTAAGGACACTCTTAAAAGTAACAATTTAGGAAATACAATAAAAGTTTGAAAGTAAATAGGTTTCTAGAACAATAAGTGTTTAAAGGCAAATGGAATATAGATAAAAAGAAAAGAATCGAAATACTTTAAAGGTAAAAGTCTTTGAAGCTGAAATAAATGATAATAAGCGGCATTTAAATTATAAAACAACATGATGTTCTTAACGTACATGATATCTCCTTGACTCGTTTCCCTTTCGATCACGGTAATTTGAGTATTTGAGAAATTTTAGTACATCTAACGAACACCCCAAAATCTAATAGAAAACATCTATTTATAATGTTGACCCTAACGGTCCTACTATAATATTATACGTTTAAGACATGCAAGTCTCTTTCGTTCACCAATCTCCGCGTCCCCCACAATGGCGCCTTTTATTCAAAATTCGAATCTTGAGGTTATTTGAAATTGAATTCTATAACCATTCGTATTTCACTTTAATCCTTTGTTTGGACCGCTCCAATGTTGACATATTTATTAAAGGAATTTCTTCATATCCTAAAAATACTAAAGATTTTAGTTGAAATACGCTCACCATTGGCAATCGAAAGATCCTTTCTCTATGAAACAAAAAGGCCTTATGTTTACCTATCACCAACAAATATTAATCTCTTTTCCATGTGATAGTAAACATATTTTATTCGTCTCGCCAATTTTACCCTTTTCGAAATTGCCACTAACAATTGCCCCTCAAGAATGTTATTTCGACGGATATAGAAATATTTGTTCTTGAATATCTCATGCAATTTCGACACAATGATGATTTCACCGTACATGACGTCGAGTAGGTATCCAACTTTTACGCTAATGTCTAATCGACACCTAAGCGTGCTATCATGGCGCTTAAATGTTAATAATTAGAAAACGTCATTTCCCAAATGACGACACGTCACACCCTAGGAAGTTGAAAAATTCACTTTTTGCCTTTTCAATAAAATGCTTACACGTGTCCCACTACTCTCAAGGGTCAAAAATTTCTAACCGTTGAAGAAGCTATAAAACACTTCATCTTCTTCATTACGAACTTTCCCAAATCTCTCATTCTCAAACAAACCAGATTCGCATTCTCGGTTTCCTTAAACAAAAACAAATATTCACCATCGGAAAGACTAATTTATTTCACCATGTCTTCATCAACAATGCCAACAACAACCTCCAAGAAATCTGAGAAATCCAAACAACCCATGGATTCCACCAAAATACCGGCGAGCAAAATCATCAACACAGGTAACCAAGAGTTCATCTCCACTCCAAAATGACTCGGAGCAAAAGGCTATCTATGCCTCTCGGTAATAATCCCACTATTGTTTACGATAAAACCCTAGGAGTAATGGGTCCGTTGATTCCTACAGGCGTTTGGCAAAAGCGAAGGATTCTTTCCGCCTATTTCATGACAAAACCTATCATTAATAAGTCATATCATCAAAGCGAAAATTGATGACTCTGGCCAAATTGCCTAAAACCCTAGAGGAGCTAGTGACGGCATAATAACGGCACTAACAAGGGACCCTTTTAACATGGATTATGTCACTGTTAACTTTAAACCCTTCCGTTCTTGTCCTACATCCGACCAGTCGTACCAAAATTGGCTTGCTAAGGTGGAGAGCAAGAAATCTCAGGAATGGGAAAATTCAGGCATTCTCAATTTGATTCGAATGTCTAAATTAGGGTTTAGCTATAGCCACCCCTTTTTGTTGGCTTCTCTATATTTCTGGGACAGCACTTACAACACGTTCCATCTCCCCTGTGGGATGGTAACACCCACTTTCTTCGACATAGCAGCCATTACTGGACTCTCTCCTATTGGAGAAACTTTTGATCCTAATGAGGACGCGGAGAATCTTATTGAATTTGAGCTCAAGCATGCCAGTTTCTCCAAATATATTGCTTTCTACCATTCTGCTGAGGAAGAAGTCTCAGAAGTTGAACACATAGCCTTCTTAGCACTATGGCTATCGAAATATGTTTTCTGCAGCAAATCCCTTCAAGTGGCTAGTAGATTCATTACCTTAGCCAATCAAACTACACCATGGTCGAAAAGTGCGCATGACTGTTGTCCGGCTTATCTGAAAGCATTTGTCTTCTTTGTATTGAAATTAAAACCTACAAAGCCGACAAATCTTCTTACGGCTGGCCTTTTTGGTTGTTGCAACTTTGGTGAATGCCACTTTCGAATCATTTCTATCAACCTCGGGAACACTTAATGAAGATCATCCGATGTTGCCAATCGTAACATTGAGGGAACCAGTTATTGAAACTCACGCCAAATGATGAGAAGAGAATTTCAAAACCGACCGTTCAATACATGATGATCTTCTCGAAAAGGCACAATTTTGACTCTTGATGGCTCCATTTGCTACTCGAAATTATGGACCAACTTGGTTCACTATGCCTGGAGCAAGCTATTTTGGAAACAACAACAAAAATATCGAGTGCTTTTCTAACTCCGGACTTATTGCTTCAAGGATCACCTTCAAGAGTCAAGCACATATCCTTGCTTATCAACCCAATTTTGTAGCTCAACAATTTGGCCATGTCGATTCTTCTGAACCTCTTTTGACAAGAAGAGAGAAATATGCCTAGCGGTACCTTATCCCTCAAAGAAATCGGACAAAGGCGTTATGAAGATTTTGCGGAGTTTTCGCTAGTTTATTTCGTTCCTCCTTCTACAAAACAAGAGATTTCCATACTTGGTGGATGACTATTATTCGAATAATATGTTTGGTACCACGAAATCCAACAATATTTAATGACTTTTCCTTTGTGCGGAAAACATCCGAAAGGTAGGCTTACTCATGTCAAAGAAATTCGAGCTTTCAAAAATATTTTGAAGTTGTGTATAATCCAATGGACATACATCGATTTGCGATCTGCAAAAACTTTAAAAGAAAAATTTGAAAACAACTTCCAACAGTTCGATGTCCTCCTTATGTGAAATCGAAGATAGAGTGCAGTGGGCTTTTAAGCATAAACCACCTAAATTTCCAAATTTGCCTACTTGGTGGCTCTTACCTTTTCCCCGTATCCGGGTGGTTATATTTTAGGGATCTTTTTTTCTGAAAATGATACCAAAAACTTGCCAGAGGGTTACGTTAAACATGATTTATACAACTTCAAAGGGCACCTTCGCTACGACTTGACCATGTCATTAAATCTGAATGCGAAGGTGCGCGAAAGAAAATCAAGTTCCCTCATATTTTCACTTTGTCTTATTTTAAACTTGGTCTCAATCCTTTCACTATTGATTTGAAATCTTTGAAGAAAGACAAAGTCGCGCCTAAAGTCGGCTCAACTTCAACTTCACAAACACCAACCATCATCACTACAAATCCTCTGTGAGGTAGACAACACTTTGAAGAAAAGAAAAAGAAGGTATTTTCATGCTTACCTCTTTACTATTTGAAATTCCTTCTAAATTGGTTAATCATCTTAGTCACACTTTCAAGTGGCTTGCCCCAAAGTCCCCAAGCGAAAGCATGAAACTCTTCGACCGGAAGATGAACCACGAGGCGGCGATACCTCGATCCTCAAAAGAAAAAGAAGAAAAGCCTTCACAATCGGTGAAGCTTCTCAAGTCGCTAAGTCCATTAGCAAAGAAGTTCCGCCAATGCTCCTCAAACCAAACCTAAAGTCTCTTGAATCCTCTATCTTGAAGAGTCACCTTCGAACAAATTGGCAATGCTACTCGATGGACAAGGTAAAGGTTACTTGATGCCTTTCGTACGAACTTACACAACTTTAAAAGCGATCCACGATCTTTTTATGCAGTATTCATACGCTCTGTCAATCTTCCTAATATCCAAAATTCGAACCCTGTACCTTCTCCTCGACCGAAGGCTCAAATGAGGATGCTTTAAACAAAGGTTCATCTCGTGGCTACCCTGTGAGCTTGAAGCCCTAGATCAACAAGTAACCGCCTCCCTTGGGTGAAACCTTAGATCCGGGCTACTTCTCCTTCATTGGTGGAGAACTTGAGGTAGATGAACCAAACATTGGGGTTGAAACCCATCATTGATATTCCTAGTGACTCTTCTCCGGAAAAGGCGCGTTACGCTAGTGAAACCGATGGAGACTGACTGTGAGTCACTATTTTGCAAGTGACAACGAAGATGAAGGGATGCAAGCGGAAGGTGAAGATGGGAGAATGGAGGTAGAGGTCTTGATGAAAGCAGAAATGGAAATTCTGTTTATTGGCGCTTCGTCAAGCCGAATCCTCGATCCTCTCGAAGAGCAAAAGCGAGATGAAGAAGAATAATCCTTTAAAATACCTCAAATTGATGCTATCTCAATATGGTCCTTCTTGAGCACGATTCCATCTAGTGATTCGAGTCAATCAAAAGAGGATCGCCTCTCACTTCTCTTGACCCGACTTCTTCAAGAGGTTAATAATACTATTTTTCAAGTTGATTTCTTCACCATCTTACAAGACAACCACGGGTTTACTTTTCGATGAAGAATCTTTTGACACAAATAGATCTTAGTATTTGCCCTCGGCGTGGTGAGATCATTTATGATTTGCAACTCCTCCTTGAGGAAGTTAATCTGCATACATCGAGGCTTCATGGTATCGAAGCTAAAACTTGAACCAAGCGAGAAGCTTTATCTAACGCCTATGACCGGACTTGAGCTTACTAAAAGGCGAAGCTTTAGAGTCTGCGAAATTGCGACAAAAGATAGGCACGATGTTCTAGGTCTATCTTATTCAGGAGTCCCAGTTGAGGAGCTTAAAAAAAATCGGTGCGAAGGTGAACAGATAACTCGCAAACGACTATGAAGATAATCAAGGGCTTGCGGATCGATCTCACGAGTCTTAAGCAGATGGAGGCGGTGAAGGTATAAGCCAAGAAATCGAAGAGCTTGAAAGCATCAAACACATGAATCAATGTAGAATCAACTTGTGCAAAACAAATTTGCTAGGTTGAAACAAGATGCTCCTTTTATTTCTTGGAAATGTTAAAAAAACTTTATTATGTATTCCTATATTTGAACATGACTCATATTTGTTATTTTACATGGCTCTCTTAGCTCTATTCCATCTTCAATATCTATTTAGTCAAGTAATTCAATTTCCTGCAAGTATGGTTTATACCTTTTAAGTATTTCCGTTTACTCTTAAGATTCTTACATCTTACGCTAATTCCTCTATCTCATAGGCATTATTCGAAAATGTTTTCAAAATACGAAAAGGTCCCTCAATGGGGTGACCATTTAAAGTACTCTATTCTTCTTATCCATAGGCAAAATAACTTTCCGGACGGATCATTGGTTGAAAATTTCTTGTTCTTAACTCTTTTATTATGCGCCTAGCTACTCTTTCTTTCATCTTCTCATAACCTCTAAAGCACGTAGCCTTTCTTCATCTATATCCACTAATTCATTCATCATCATCTCCCAGTATTGATCAATGGGTATTTCGTTCTGCCTTTGGATTCTGACTGATTGTAGATGTATTTCAACTGGCAACACCGCGTCGTGCCCAAATGTAAGTCGAAGCGGGTGGTATTCGTTGCCTCCTTAGGAGGCGTTCGGCAGCCCATAGAGCTTGATCTAAGGTTTTGTGCCAATTTCTTGGTTTTCGACCTATATGCTTCTTGATCAAACCTATTATGACTTTATTGGCTGCTTCTACCTGACCGTTCGCTTGGGCGTAATAAGGTGTTGATGTGAGTAGTTTGAATCCTATTTCTTGTGCGAACTCTTGCATTTTTACCTGGCCGAACCTTGATCTGTTGTGATACTTTACGGTATCCCAAATCATATATTACTTGCTACGAATAAATTCTATAATAGCTTCTTGGTCTACATTCACTAAAGGAATCGCTCGACCCACTTTGTGAAATAGTCTATTCCTACAAGAATATATTTACATCCTTTAGATGATGTTGGCGAATTTCACCAATCAAATCTAATGCCCATCCACGAAGGCCAAGGCTTAACAATCGAATGTAGCTCGCTTGGAGCATGTTGAATGCCGACATGGACTTGACACTCTTCACAACCTTTGGCGAATTCTATGCAATCTTTGAGCATAGTGGGCCAATACATTCCATATCTGAACAAGAGCCATTTCATTTTGTGGCTGCTTGATGTGCCCACATGCTCCACTGTGCACATTAGACAAGGCTAAATATGCTTCGTTTTCCCTAAACATTTGAGTAGCACTCCTTACGAGGTCTTCTTAAATAATTCATTCCGATCACTCGTAAGACAATGCTCACTTGACTTTCCTCTCTGTATTTATTGAAGGATTTCTCAAATAGTTTACTATAGGAGTCCGCTAATCATATCTGCTAAAGCATCTATGTTAAAAACTTGAATTCCTCTGGTTTGCATAACCTAATTTCGCATTTTCTAAATCTAAGGGTGATAACTTTGTAGCCATTATTCTTCCCTAGCTTCTATGAGGTATTGGAGTTTTCTTTTGATATCCTATATCCACGAGGCTATTTGAGCGGTCATTTGCCTCTTGATTATCACTTCTAGGAATGTGTTTTAAGTCCACATATTCAAATTTCTTGATTAATCGATTAGCAATAACGAAGTACATGATCAAATTTTCCTTGATACACTTGTATTCTTTGGTTATTTGCTTGATGACTAGTTGAGTCTCCTCTTATTTCGACTCTGGTTGCCCCAATTCCAACAAAGCTTCAAGTCCAAAGAATTAGTGCTTCATATTGACTTCATTGTTCGAACATAAAGGGCCTTCCAACTTATACTTGAATTTTGTTGGAATTCCTTGGCGAAATGATACATATTCGACACCACTTCCATTTTATGTGTTGAGCCATCGAAATATAATTTCCATGGTGAGTTTCGACATAATCTAATGCGAAATTCTCATTCACGAGTGGTCACTATGAAATCGAAACCACTGTCCTTTCATAGCTGTAAAGGCTTAAAGGCAGATTATATTCGGTGAGTGCCAAGGCCCATTTACCAATCTGCTGTGCATGATTGGCTTTGACAACATATGTTTAATGACATCAAAGTGAGGCGAAACATAAACATCAACGGGTTTAATATAATACTTGAGTTTTGTACACGAGAAATATAAGCAAAGACATAGTTTTCTATACTATTGTACCTAGTTTACGCATTATTTAAAACTCTACTAATATAGTAAATGGCTCTTTCGATGCCATCTTCATTCTCTGGCCATGCTTCCTATGGTTACATTAGAGGCGAGATATACAATCGCATTGGCCTATCTTTAGAAGGGCTGCTAGGATCGGAGGGTGCATCAAGTAAGTCTTGATTTTTTCAAATGCTTCTTGATGTTGATCATCCAATCAAAATTGTCACGATTTATGCGCAACAATGGAGAAAGCTTGGGTTCGCCCACTCAAGTTGGATATAAATCTCCTCAAAAGTTGATTTTACCAAAAGGGATTGCGTTCTTTCTTCGTTGAAGGAGGCTTTGTCTCCATGATGGCCTTTGTTTTATTCAGTTGATTTGATGCCCTTCTTGTGAACCACGAAGCCAAGGAAATCCCACCGCGAAAAAGCACACTTAAGAGGGTTCATTTTAAGCCATGCTTCCTCATTCGTTCGAATGATTGGCTCAAGTGATTTAAATGATCCTCATCGAAACCGATTTGACCACTATATCATCTATGTCTGCATGAATGTTTCGATAAAGTCATGGAATATTGTGTTCATTGCTCTTTGGTATGTTGCTGACATTTTTTAAGCCAAAGGGCATTACTACCCATTCATATGTGCCTAAAGCGCTGGGCATCGAAAGGTTTTGGGACATCATCCTCCGCAATGAAAATCGATTATAGCGAATATCCGTCTAGCATACTCGGTATTCATAAAGAATCAATTAACATTTCGCTATAGGCATAGAGTATTCGTCTTTTGGGGTAGCGGATTCAAGTCCCTAAAATCTATGCAAATGCGTAAAGAACCATTTTCTTAATAAGGTACAATATTAGCAAGCCATTCGACGTACCTCGTGGTTACGATAAACTTGTAGCGGAGCAATCGTTCTATTTCGCCTTGATCTTGAGAGGATTCTTGGTGCGAATCTTCTAGCGCGCTTGATGGGCTTCTTGCCATCCTTGATCGGAAGCCTATGTTCCACCGTTCTCTTTTCAAACCGGGCATTTCGTCGTAATCCCGGCGAAACAATCTTTATTTGCTTTGAGCAATTCGATCACCTTATGCTTAAGGATTGAGTTTCGCACTAATGTCGTTACTCTTTTTCGACTTCATCCCAATATTAACTTCCTCCAGGGGTCTTGAGCCGACATCTTGGCATTCGTTGATCCGGATCTTTTTGAAACCTAATGGCTCTTGATCATAGATAGCGTCTGTGATCCATTAGTGTGGAAGTTTGTCTTTCATTGGGTGGGGTTAGATGGGTGCCCTCGGGACTTGCTTTTCTGCGTTGTTTTTGTTTTAGTGTCTATGGCTTGCGGCCATATTTTGTATCTCGGCGAGAGCCGTCTTTTCTTATTCTCACGGATAGGCCGAAACGATAGTAGTTGGTTTCACCATAACACCCTTCGTTGTCGGCCGGTTGGTCGGATCGTCAAGTCTCACCTTCTTCTTCAACTTCTTGTCCATCCCACATCGGTTCTCTATCCCTGGAAGCCATTGGGACGAAGTGTTAGAGAATAGTAGGCATTTTCATTTGGTTGAGTACTCTTGGTGGGTTGCATGGCCCAATGTTGGCCATGTTACGGTCAAAATTCCTCTTATCAACATGATTAATATCGTCATATAATAACTCGGTCGGCCTCTATATTTTCAACTATTCCATCCTCTCTCCATAGTACTAATCTTTGATGCATTGAAGAGGTCAGCTCCAATTCGTGGATCCATTCTCTTAAGTAGCATGTTGTAGTTGGCCTTGCTATTACCATGAACATGGTTGGCCTAGTCGAGGAACCAACCGTGAGATTCACTTGTATTACCCCTAGTGTCTTACCAACTTTACCTTCGTAATTGGAGAGTACCATGTTATGAGGTCGAGCGTCGAATCCCGCATCCCTATCCTTTTAGCATGAATCGGGCATTAAATTGACGTGACTCCCGTCAACGATTACTTTATTTACGCCGTGTTGCTCCACTTTGTACGATGAGCGAGGTTTCAAATGATTCTTCATTCCCGTCGGTCTTTCGAAAAAGCGTTCGCTCTTGTTGCCGTTATTCATTATATAGTAACACCGGCCTATGTTTGGCCATTTCCTCTTCGTCTGTTTCCTCTCAACCCATACGTATTATGTTCAAACTCGCAAGGTAAAGCGATACAACATTACAATTGGCGTTAAAGAAAGACTCCTTCCGACTCGAAATCATCGGTCATTAGATCTTCTTCGTTCCTTTGCTTCCTTTTGTTCTTGACCTCCTTTTTGATGAGAATAACTTTACGGATCTGGGGTTTGCCCCGGAGTTCTTGACTTTGGATTGTTAGTGCTAGACTCGCCAATTTCCATGGGCTTGACTCCTTCGCCTTCTTGTTACGTTGGTGTCTGCGCCATTGAGGAGCGACATTGGGTTTTCCTTTATAATTTTCGGTCGATTTCCTCCTTATTCAATTAAAGCGCCTCATATGCCATAGCTTCTTCCATAGTCGCCATTTGCCCTTTCTTTGTCATTCTTTGCTTGCGACCACCTATCGGTAGGGATCTGCGGGTAATTTGAAAGATACCTTCCTTGCTTCCCTAGGATAAGGGCCGGTCTTCTCGCATGGTTACGCCCGGATCGGCGTTATTGAAGGGATTCAATTTGGCGTCCCAACCGGAAGCGAGCGGGATTGTTTCAAATGCTTGACATTCCTTTATCATAAAAGCTGCACATCGGGACAAATCGGACATTCCGTACCAATCTTGTGGCATCGAACTATGAATTCAGAAGCTTTCATCGATACAGGGTATACCACAACCGATTGTCTTGCCTCCATTAATTCTTATCGCTCCCTCCGGGCCCTTTCGAAGACTATCACAGGGTTGCAAATGATCTTGCATCTTGGGCACAACTTGTCTTGGTTCTTCTTATGGCGGTGAAATAGGTACTCACGCAGCTTGCATCTTTCTTTGGCAAGCTTTCCCTCTTTGTTCTCTTTCCTTCTCAAGCATCGCTCCACTTCTTGCATTTTGTGTGGTTGCTCGAAATCCACCATGTTTACTCGCAGCATTGGGTCATCAGAAATTCTGACCTTCTCGAACTTCATCCCGAGACCTTCATAGCCTTAGTTAAATTTTTGTCGACAATATCTTGGCCTCGTGCTTTGTATTGCCTTTTTCATTAGTTTTGCCTTGAGCACCTTTGGAAGGTTATCAGTAGTTCCTTTCTTAACCAAGACGAAACCTCCATCTTCCTCGAACTCCACGTTTGTTTTAACCTTGTTCTCAAGAACTTGATCATGTTGATTTCAAAGGCTCGGCATAGTTGGTTTCATCCATCGCGGATCCGTATCCACTTTCATGGGGTTTTCCCTTGTCCGCAAATTTCAACCGCCATCCTTGATTGCATTCATATCAAATCCACGAAAAGAAAGCATGAGGTTTTATGACCTAGGAAATTATGGTACTTACAAAACCCTCTTCTTCCTTTGTTCCAATGGAGGAATCTTAAGGTTCGGAGGAACTATTAACTGGCCATCTTTAACAAGCAAATCGAAGATTTCATCACATTTAGTTATATCGAAAGTGTATATTTTCTTAGGATATTTCTCATTTTTCTCATTTTCGATGATGTCTTTTCCATTGGAAGGAAGCGAACTCTGCGTAAGGGGTGCCTCTTTTAGTTCAAGAAGATCTATTTCGGTCGAAATTGTATGGGTCTTGGAAATCATCTATGTTTTCTTCTTCCGCCTCTATATAGGCTATTCGTTCTTTCTTATGATTCTTACTAGCCCTAGCCTTTTCCGCTTTTAACCTTTCGACTTGTCGAACTCTATCGGCCAATTGGGCCATATCCCTAGATCTTGGGTATCCGGTTTCTTCGAATGGAATAATCTAGGCCTCGCGGCCATTTCGACCAATTCATGTTCGGCACTCTTGTAAAACATCTAGATTTTAACGGTCGAATCTATTCGAGATAGTCATCTATGGGTTACGTAAACTTTCTTTTCTTGCTTGCGTTCTTTCAGGCGATTTTGGATTGGCCCATGTAGAATTGCTCATGGAAGAGTCTTTCCAAATAGGGCCAAGTATCTACGGATCCGGGGTAATGTGGTGAACCACGTAACGCGTTCTTTGTCAAAGAACTTGGAAAATATTTTATCCTAAGATTTTCGTTATTTGATATATCCCCCTTGATCAAATATCTCGCTATGTGTTCAATGTCGACTCCTTGGTATCACCGGAAATTTTGTAAATTTGGGGACTTTGAAACCCCAGGTAATTTGTTTGTAGAATGTAACCTACAATAGGAGAAGTATAATTTGGCCTTCGAATTTACACCATTTTGGGCCATTATTCTTTCTATCATAGCGGTTAGGTTATTTTACGCCACTAAATTGTCGTTCGACCCTATGGACAATTTAAATCGCATTACGGTCCTCATTGACAACCACTAACGGTCTAGGCTGTTCGATCCGGTCTTCTTGATCGTGGTTGCCTTAATCTTGGCCATACGTTTTCTCTTGATCCCTCGTATAGGGGTCGAACTTGTTCAATGGTAGGTTCTTCGTTCCGAATCACCCGGGTTACGCCTCGTCTCAGCGCGTCGGGGCACCAAAGAAATCGCTATCCTAGACATCCGGTGTGTTTTCTTGGTTTGTTCTATTTATATTGAATTAAAGGACCAAAATAGCATTCATTTCGCGGGCTAAGACTCCTACCATATCATGGTTCCATCCATCCATTGTCTAAACGCTGATTGTTAGTTGTCGGGGTAGGCCATTGGTTACGATTTCCCAAGTTACGAGAGTTTGTAGTGAAATGGTTCGTTCTGAACGGATCCTCGGATGGGGACAAAATGGGTGCGTTATGTAACCCGCCATAAGCGAAGTTGGCATCCCATACGGTGGATCTCTGGGCCTTAAAGGGTCAAAACCTGGAGGCCTAGTGGGAGTCGAATATGGTTGACTTCCTGCGTGCGGCATAGTTGAAATGGCAGATGGTATTTCTGTCACACTAAATGGGGCGTTCGAACTACCAGGATAGTACTAGAGACATCGATCGGTAAGCGACGCTGGTAAGGAGGTTTGTCCCCTATCTTGGTTGGTTGTATTTGTCATTGTTTTGGTACGTTGTCTTCTGGGTATATACAGATTATTATCTTTTATTTTACCACTTCGAAGGTTCATATACCAATTCAAATTTTGCAATGTTCATAAAATTCTAATAAATGGTTTCTAATATGACACGGTCCCACCAGGTGTGCCAATTTGTTTACGGTGATTTCTCGTAAACAACCGCTAGTCTTCAATTTTACTATTTATTATTGGTTACTTACGGGATCGACTAGATTGATCCTAGGACACATGTGTCATAATAGATTTTATGTTCAAACCCATGATCTTTAATTGATTCTTAAAGCACTTACTTAAAGTTGACTATGGAAATATACTGACTGTTTGTGTAAAGATTTCGAACTTAAACTTGATTATTGACAATTGAATGTAAAGGTAAGGACACTCTTAAAAAGTAACAATTTCTGGGAAATACAATAAAAGTTTGAAAGTAAATAAGTTTCTAGAACAATAAGTGTTTAAAGGCAAATGGAATATAGATAAAAAGAAAAGAATCGAAATACTTTAAAGGTAAAAGTCTTTGAAGCTGAAATAAATGATAATAAGCGGCATTTAAATTATAAAACAACATGATGTTCTTAACGTACATGATATCTCCTTGACTCGTTTCCCTTTCGATCACGGTAATTTGAGTATTTGAGAAATTTTTAGTACATCTAACGAACACCCCCAAAATCTAATAGAAAACATCTATTTATAATGTTCTGACCCTAACGGTCCTACTATAATATTGCGCCACGTTTAAGACATGCAAGTCTCTTTCGTTCACCAATCTCCACGCGTCCCTTACAATGGCGCTTTTATTCAAAATTCGAATCTTGAGGTTATTCAAATTGAATTCTATAACCATTCGTATTTCACTTTAATCCTTTGTTTGGACCGCTCCAATGTTGACATATTTATTAAAGGAATTTCTTCATATCCTAAAAATACTAAAGATTTTAGTTCGAAATACCGCTCACCATTGGCAATCGAAAGATCCTTTCTCTATGAAACAAAAAAGGCCTTATGTTTACCTATCACCAACAAATATTAATCTCTTTTCCATGTGATAGTAAACATATTTTATTCGTCTCTGCCAATTTTACCCTTTTCGAAATTGCCAGCTAACAACCTGTTAACACGAAAGATGTATTAAATTATCAAAAATGGGAACAAGTGAATAAATGGTTTCCTAATTGAAGTTGGCTTCAAGAAATGTGTGCCCGAGCATGGAATTCATGTGAAATCGGATGCAATTGAAGGTGTGATCATACTTTGTCTATATGTGAATGATTTATTGATCACATGCATCAATGAGAAGAGTATTTCTAAGTTCAAGAGTAAACTTATAAAAGAATTTGAGATGAGTGACCTTGAGATTATGACATACTTCCTTGGCATAGAGTTTCATAGAAAAAATGGGACTACTCGTGCATCAAAGGAGATATGCTCTTTAAATCTTGAAAATGTGTGATATGGAGCATTGTAAGGCTGCCATAACACCAGCTGAAGCAAGGTTGCAGCTGTCCAAAAGTGAGGATGAGCAAGATGTGGATCCTACTCAATATAAGAGATTGATTAGGTCATTAAGCTACTTGTGTAATACGCGACCAGATTTAGCGTTTAGTATCGGTATTGCGAGTAAATTCATGGAGAGATCTAATGTGTCTCACTTGATAATAGTCAAAAGAATCTCAAGAACTCATGTTTTTGGTTTTTTAGCTTATTTTTAAATTGTTTTGGATCTCAACTATTTTGTTTAGCTTATATAAATAGTCTCAATATTATAATATAAAAACTAATAAAAATTTCTCTTCTCACCCTCAATTACTCTCTAATTCTCTTATTTTTCCGCTCTATGTTCTTCTCAAATAGACCTTCATTGATTCAATTAAATATTCTAAAATAAAGTGTACAATAGATATTTGAAAAAAAACTACAAGTGTATGAAAGATTGATGAAGAAATAATGTTCCAAAGATTGTTTATTTGAAAATCAAATATGCGAAAATATCATTGCTCACGTCACGTACAAAGTATAACGCGTAACTATGAAGGCATACTCTGTTTTCTTAAGAAGCTAAAAGTAAAATAGAATAACATATTACGTTTCTTTCTTCTAATATAGTTTTCCTTGAGAAGATACATCATCACTATTTATTATTTTGTATATCATTCATTGACTTTTTGATCAATTAATTTAAAATTGTACAAATCTTGCAACATTTGATTTGTAAAGATTGAAATAGACCAAAGCCACCAAATAGTGGTTATTCTTATTAAACAATTGACTAATGTTAATTAGCTTGGTAATTATATAATTAGCTTGATATGAATATGAACGTGTGTATAAAATTGTCTGTATTGTTAGTGGCTTAGTGCATAATCATTAGATTTAACACTAACACCCATAATTAAACATTAATAACCATAATTAAACTCAACAAAGTGAACCCATGACATGATGCATAGTTTGGTAGATCTCTTTGAAGTAGACATGCCACCTATGTATGCTTTATGCACTATAAGATTTTGTGCTATTTTACATTCAGACAGGTGGGCCCCTGTTTCCTACAAAAACATTAGAATTTCTAATGTTATTAGAAAACCATATATTTTGGAATAAAATCTTTAACGAAAAGGATTAGATAGTGAGAGATGGAATAAATAATATAGAAACCTATGTTAATAATTACAATATTTGTGTGAACTAGGATAAAAATGGGGCTCATTATTCAGATGACAAGAACTTGTAAAGTTATCTAGCAATACAAGTCATCCTCGTGGAAGACTACCCTATAACCATTTTAATATTGAGAGGTCAATTCCCCCCAAAGAAAAAAGAAAGAGACAGTGTACCAATTATTAATTGATAGATCGATATTTCTTTATGTTTTGGTGACCAAGTTGTCCGTGATATCATATTAAATGGTTTTTGCCTCATTCTTTTATATATACATATAAGAGATAGAAGACAGAATATTACAAAAGTTTTTGGAGAGGGAGGACCAAAAGGGATAACATAAGGCACCAAGGGTGCTCTACATCTCAAAGTATAAGTGCAAAAAAATACATAAAAAATATGAGAAACAAAAAGTATGTATTAGAAGAAGTTTGGCCAAACAATAGAGAAAAAACTTCTTGTTCTATACAAATCTCGGGGACCATACACAACCACTTCATAAAAGCAAATTTGAAATAGATTTGCCATTTAACATAACAACTTAAATGTGAGAAGATAAATTATTTAAATCTGATCGGATGAATATAAAAAAAAACAGTTGTGCTATTTTGACACTCTATTGATACACTACATCGTATAGGTATTACTTAATTATATTAAATTAATTATTTAAATATTTATTCTCACTTTTTTCTTGTCTAATGTAGAATAGAAGTAGGACCCACATATTTTACAGCTTCTTATCTTTTTATTCTGGGGTCAGATTCATTTTTTCTATCATAAATAAAATAATACTATTATGATTTATAAACAGAGATTTAATAGTGACATGAACAGAAGATAAATAGTATATGAATATACGAATACGAATATGAACAGTAATTTTAATGGTAAAGTAAACTTGGTTAATGACCTATAAAATATTGGTTAATAAAATGATAAAATTGATTAATAAATGTTCAGATATTAAAAATATTTAATAATAAAATAAAATTGGTTAATAAAATATGAAAAGTTAGTTAATGAAATGATAAAGTTGGTTAATACACACTCATATATTAAAAATAATTTAATAATACAAAAAAATTGATTAAATAAATGTAAAAGTTGGTTAATAAAGTTATGATGTTGTGTTATAATTTGTCTAAATTTTTAATAGGTATGAAGTTGGTTAATAAAATATAAATTGTTGGTTAATAAATTTATGAAGTTAATTAATTATATAATTTTTTTAAAATTGATAAAATTAAATCGGTTAATGTAGTTCGAAAAACTGATTAATTTTGTTTAAAATTTGGTTAATATAGGTTCAGACAAGACAATAAAATCGGTAAAAGGATTTGGTTAATCGAGGGCAAGAAATTGATTAATGACTTTTAAAATTTAGTTAATATAAATCCATACATCAAAATGGAACAATTATAAAAAAAGAGAATTGTTAATACAATGAAATAATTTGGTTAATGGTATATATATAGTAATTATTTTGAGAAGAAGAGGTAATAGTAAAAGTAAAGAAAGAGAGAAAAGTTGTTCTATAAAATATGGCCCCACTAAATTTATACTACAAAGTATATGGTGTAGTGTAAATTTATAGTGTAAGAATAGCATTATTCTAAAATAAAATTATCAATCAAGAGAGTGTATGAATAACAGGGAGTCTTACTAAGAAACTACTTCTAAAAAATCGATAACTAAGTCAATTAGTTCTTTCACAGTCAAATTTGGAAAAAAAAATAATTATTTTAGGATTTTCATAAAGTCCACTTTGTTAGAATATATTTCCTGATGTCGATCTAGTTGCTCTGTCGAATTAGTTAGTATGTCAAATTGCTCTACTATCTGTTGGAGTGTGTCGAATTTTTGGGGCCTTTGTATGTTTTGGGTCTTAGCTTAGTTTATATTTTTGGGCTTGAGAAATATGTCTATATAAGGAGCATTTCTTTGTAATCAAAATAATAATCACAATCTATAGAATTTCATATACAGTTTTAGATAATCATCTCTCTCTCTCTCTCTCTCTCTCTCTCTCTCTCTCTCTCTTAATTCCATTATTCTTCTTCTTCTTCACAAAACTATCTTTCTTGAAAACCCTTTGTTCCAACAAATTGGTATCAAGGAGCTAGGTTGCGATTCAGAGAGAATCTAATGGCAAACGGAACAACAACGTCTTCGTAGATTCCAACGAATCTACCAGTTTTCAAAGGGGAAAACTATCAACGATGGATTGCACAGATGAAGGTCATTATCAGATTTCAAGATGTTGTTGAAATCTTGAATGGTGGTGTATATGAGGTGGAAGCAAACGCGACAGATGTCCAAAAAGTTGCGCACAAAGATCAGATGAAGAAAGATTGTAAAACATTGTTCTTGATTCATCAATGTATAGATTCTGATGTATTCGAGAAGATAATTGAAGAAGAATCAGTGAAAGATGTATGGAACATGTTAAATAACTTGTATGGCGGAGGCAAGAAATTGAAAAAGATGAAGTTGCAGACGTTGAGGAAGTAATACGAGATGATGCACATGGAAGATGATGAATCAATCTCTACATACTTCTCAAGGATTGTGACGCTGACTAACTAGATGAAGGCATGTGGTGAAACAGTCACATTTGCGAAAAATAAAGAATCTTACGACTTGACTACATAGTAGTGACAATTGAAGAAGCCAAGACTCTATCTGAGATGAAGTTGGAAAAACTTTAAGCTTCATTGGAGGCTCATGAGATGAGGTTGAAGAAACTCGAAAAAAAAGTGAAAGCATTGAAAGTCGAGAAGTCAATGAAAGAATCTTAGATGAGAAGAAGCAAGCAAGAATGCCGATTCGAGCAAGAAAGGTGTGGGCAACAAGTACTGGGAGGAAAGTCGACACAAAGAGGTGCAATGTTATTGTCAAGGCTTTGGACACTATGCTCGACTCGTCAAGAAAGAAAGCAGAAGAGAAAGAAAATGAACAATGCACGCATGAGACAATGACTCAGATGATGTGTTGATGATGGTGAAATCTCAGTAAAACACTGAGAAAACCAACATGTGGTATCTGGATTCATGATGTAGCAACCATATGACTGACAATAAAGATTGGTTCACCAAGTTAGATGAGTCAGTAAAAAAGGTGATAAAATTTGCTGATGGAAGACACATCAATTTTGGAGGCAAATGAGATGTCTCGATTGTCAGAAAGGATGATGGATATCACTGAGGTATTGTATGTACTTTCTATGACAAGTAGTTTGATAAGTGTAGGTCAATTACTTGCAAAAGGCTTCAAAATGACGCTTGAAAGGAATCAGATGAAAGTCTATAGGGCTGATGGAAGACTAATAATGAAAGCACCATTGGCAAAAAATAAAACATTCAAAGTCGAACTCAACACATCAGATCATAAGTGTCTTGCTTCGACTACGGAAGAAGACAAGAACTGGCTATGGTATCACAGGTATAGACATCTAAACTTCAGGAGTTTATGCATGCTCAACCAGAAAAAAATGGTGTTTGGTTTGCCTTATGTTAAGGAACCAAAGCAATTATGTGAGGAATGTTGTAAAGCTAAGCATGCGAAAAAAACATTCAAACATGAATTGCCCATGAAATCCAAGCGCAAGTTGGAACTAGTTCACTCCGATGTGTGTGGACCATTTGAAGTGAATTCAAATGGAGGCAACAAGTATTTCCTTACTTTTGTTGATGAATTCACAAAACATATATGGATTTATATCATTGAAAGGAAGAGCGAAGTATTCACACTGTTCAAGAAATTCAAGTTGCAAGCTGAAAAACAAAGTGGCTGCAAATTGAAGAAGCTAAGAACTGATGGTAATGGTGAATATACGTTTGCTGAATTTGCCAAATTTTGTAATGAGGAAGGTATAGAACATGATATTATTTCACCCTTTACACCTTAGCACAATGACGTAGCTGAAAGGAAAAATAGAAGTATACTGAACATGACGATAAGTATGTTGAAAGCTAAAGATATGCCTAAGAGGTTTTGGGATGAAGCGACTTCGACAGTAGTATACATTCTAAACAGGTGTCCAACAAAGAAGATAGTAGGAAGAACACCTTATGAGGCTTGGACAGAGTCGAAGCCAAGTGTGAGTCATTTTAGAGTTTTTGGATCTGAATGATGAAAAACACAAGAAATGGGGGGTTTGAATTGGGGTTTTGAAATCAAATTAAATTGACAAAATTATTTTTATACTGGTTCATTTGAACTCAAACTACTCTAGTCCACCCGTCAAGGTGATTTTTCTCTCTCAACGAGGTCTTAATCCACTAATCAGAACTTGATTACAAATTCACCAAGACAACTGTCTTAGTCTTCTCAAGAACAACCACAATTTGGTTTCTCAAGGAATTTCAACTTAACAGTCAATTACAAAGATGTGTGTTTTATGATGCTTCTAAAAAGCTATATCACAACTGTGATTTTTACATAAAATATCAAGTACTTATTGTCGCACCCCAAAATTTACCCTATCATTATTCGTGCTGTTTGTTTCTCTAAGTCAGTCATTTTTTATTTGTGGCCGCGTGTACCTTTTATTTTATTATAGATGATTCATTGGGATGTTTCAGTTGTGATAAAAGGGTTAAGACAGTTGGCTCTATAAGTGTTCAAAGTTTGGTCATGATCATCTTGTGAGAGATGTACTAGAAGAGGAGGATTTGCATTTTTAATGGATTCAATATCTCCAAAGGACTTCAAGTTCGAATGCAAGTGGCAATCGAAGATAAACTTCATTGTTTATTAATTTGAGAGCCATAACACGAGATTTTTGATGGGGTTCATGATCATAATTTTTTTTTTTGGGTTTTGGGGAGCTCATTGAATTTTGTTTACAAAAGAAATGAAGAATTTTGCTTGAATTATACTTCAAAGTTCAATTGGTGTTTAAGAAATCTAAGGCATAATATTATAAGGATTTTCTTATGTTATTGAGTTTGGATTGGTTCAAGATAACTTCTTGATAATTCTAAAAGAGTTCAATTTCTTTCGTTTTTTTGAGTTCAAGAAGCCCAAGTTTCAACACTTTTCTTTTCTAAGTCATCCATTTCTTTCAAGTTTCCACAAGGATTTGGAATTTGAATTACTTAAAAAAAAAAAGGGAGGAATTTATTCAAACAATAGGATTTCAAAATACATATTGCATACAAGAAAGCTTCAAGGTTCTACAATTGCAAATCCCTTTGAAATAATTGATACAAATTCATTCGAGAAAAGTGCATTAGATTTACAAGTTACAAGTGAATTTTTCTAAATTACAACAATGCTATGTAAATTCTAAGTAAAGCTGTGAAACTTCAATTGCTCTCTAATTATCTTCAAGATGCTTCAAGTCTCCCCAAGTTCCTAAGCTTTGCCATCTCCATGCCTTGTTCACCATTACATGAAACACGAAAAAAGGAAAGTATTGGTTAGCAATTTATCTCAAGCATAAACAAAATTATTGCAGACAATTTGTGTTGGGACTCATCATGAGGATTGTGTTAGGGAATCAGGTTGAAAGGTTAATTGTTTCAAGCGACCAAAGCCTCAGAACTAAAGTTCTTTCATCGGCCACGACTTTCTATTGCAAATCACAACAACCTTTGTTGTTGGTTCACAAAATGAGGTGTGAAGTGGAAAATCAGAAAACATCATGTTTTCCCAAAGCAATCAAAAGAATACAGCCCAACAGTATCACAGTTCCAAAATCAGTTCAGCCCAAATGAAAGTCAATATGATATCAACATTTTACCCAACAAGCCATGGTTATCAGCATAAAGTGAAAAGATTTTCACTCAAAAGAGAACATTATGATATAGCAGCCAGCAATATATGATGACAGAGAGATAGCAGAGCAGCAGACCAAAAGAAAAGCTCAAAGTGTCTAGGCAATAAAGCCAATTGAGAAAAAGCAAGTCAAGTTGGCCAAAAATAGGAATTATATAGCAGACCACATAGCAGGCAGCATAGCAGAAAGAGTATCAGAAGGAGTATCAGAAAAGCAAAATTTGAGTTCCAATGAAGACAAGGACAGGCAGAAGCAAAGTTGGAAGTTAATATAACCAACAACTCTATTGTGTAAAAGGGGGCAGAGAAAAACCAATCAGAAAAAACACTAAAGCATAATATCTGTTCAAACCATAACCAAGACCAACTTAGCATCTGTTCTTGACATACACGACAGAAAAACCAAGACCAACCTAGCATCTGTTCTTTACAAACACTAAAAAAAAACCATAGCAAAAACCAAGATGAAGCATCTGTTCTTGAGTCCAAAATCAAGAAAAACATAGTATCGGTGCTAAGCCAAAAAACCAGAAATACATTGTCTTTTCTGAAACAAGACCAAAAACTCCAAACCAAAAACCAGAAAACAGAAGCAAGATACCATTACCAACAGCAAGAACAACTCAATAGCCAATACACAGAACAATCAAAAAAACCTAACCCATTCATCATTTCCCCCAAACACAAACCCTTCAGAATATTGTTTCAGAAATCAAGTTTCTGATACAGAGAAAGAAGAGAGAAGGGATTAGAACGATCTCACCCGAATCCAGCATCTAGGCTCCAACTCCCCTTCCAGTTTCGGCCAAAATCAGGTAAGCATCTGCAAAGCCAACATCAAGTATTAGAAAGCATCAGAAAACGAAAGAAGTATCACAAATTGGGACATCACCGCCGTCCCTTTCCCTTTCTGGTGAGTAAGAGAGGTCGAGAGAGAGATGAAGCATCGCGAGAGAGTTGGGGTTTTCTGGGTAAGACACCGTGAGAGAGAGACGAAGCAGCGAGAGAGAGAGTTAGGGTTTTCTGGGTAAAACAGAGAGAGAGAGATGAAGTGTTGCTGTTCTGATCGCGTTTGGAGAGAAGGAGAGGGTTTGGGTTTCTGATGCATGTATCGTGAGAAGAGAGGAGACAAATGAGAGCTTTTTTTTATATTTTTTTTATTTGTTTAATATGGTATTAGGGTTATCATAATATTATTATTAGTTAACTATTATTATTATTATTCTCTTAGTTAGTTAATAAAACAAACTAATATATCTTTTTTTTTAAAAATAAAAAAAACAATAATAATAATAATAGTAAATAATTAAATCAGGTTGCTTGGTGGTGACATTTGTCACCATTTCTAGTTAGGAAATTGTTAGTATTTTCTTTTCTTTTATTCACTTGTACTATTTTATCTTCATGGTATACCCGTACCATCTTTCTTCCCGTTTGCCTCGAATTTTCGGTTTCCTGATCAACGATGCATCATCCTCTGATACTCCACATGGCCACATGGGATTTTCTGAAGGCTCATTGGGTCCTTTATTTGGGCTCAAGAGTATCATCTCTGGATTTCTTTTTGCACCGCCCAGACTTTCTTCATACAGGCTAACTCTAAACCTTCATCTTTTTAATTAATTTATTCTTACGTAAATGATATTTTTATGCGATGTACTAAATAATAATTAGCTCTGATAGTTTCTATTTGATGATTTATCGATTAAACTATTAGTTGATTTTTCATCAAACAGAAAAAATCGTTTCTAATAATTATTTAAATTTCCGATTGTATTATGTGATAATTATCTGTTTATTCGGCATTATTCACCATTGTACACTTCGCACACGACCAACATTAAAATTAATCCGATCCCATATGTCATCTCAGCGCGTGTCTGAAAACACTTTCATAATTAAAATTCCAAACCTCGATCCAACGTCGAGTTATTTTTAAAATGTTTTTCATAATAAATTTAGATGGGGTTTGTTTAAATCGTTAGACGTTAGCCTGATGGTTTAAACAGATTTGAAGTTTTTTAGGTTGTTAGGTGATAGCCTAATAAGTTAAAAAACTTCTACTCATGTTTTAATAAAAAAACTTAGTGTTGCGACATTCGATTAAATTGTTGGATGATAGCCCGACGGTTTAATTGAAGTTAAAATATTTCGGTCGTTAGATGATAGCCTAACGATTTAAATACTTTTATTCACACACTTAATAATTGTGGACTTTGTTTCACTTCATTTGTCTTCATAATAAAGATTTTGGATGAGAGATGATTGGTTGAACTTGCTCGCCAATTTCGAATACTCTAATCATTAGATGATAGCCTAATGTTTCAGTATTTGTCATCCACAACTTAAAATCAACTCAACTCATCAAAATCCTTTCATCGCTCATATGCGATCATCAAACTCTTTTCCAACGAAAGAGTGTGCAATAGTCATTTCAAACGAACGAGGGCTTAAACTTTTCAAACAAACTAAACAAGTCCAAGTTCAAGCATTTGAAATGTCTAAATGCACGATTTTTCTTATAAAATCAACACAACCAACTTAAAACCTTTTTAAGAGGAACCACGGAGTTTTGACTTTCCCATTGCACAAGGGAATACGTAGGCACACGGTTCCGAAACCGTGCCAAACTCAAAATAGTAATAAATAAACCCCGTTTCTTTTATTTTCCGATCTTAACTTATGCATTAGCAATAAACACACACACACACAAACACTTAGAACTAAATGGGTCCCATCGAGTACGATGGATGTAAGGGGTGCTAATACCTTCCCCTTACATAACTGACTCCCAATTCCATATTTTTGGTCGTAGACCGCCTTATCCGCTTCTATAGGGTTTTATCTATATTTTCCCGTTCTTTTCAGGACAAATAAAATTAGGTGGCGATTTCACTTATTTTCGAAATTTAAACGATTTTTGAAAATCGAATTGCTTCACTTATGAACTAGAGAATATGAATGATTTGAGTTTTTTTTTGTGTTGTACGTTCAAGAGTTCTCTCTAGTTTTCTTCAAGCATGGATCTATATATATATATATATATATATATATATATATATATATATATATATATATATGCGTCAACAACTTATCCGTTGGAGACATATAATCTGTATATGGAATGATGATAATTGAACTTAATTGTTCTTTCCATAAAAGCGAGATCCTGTTGGAAATCAGTCGTTGCTTCAAATCTTTATTTAATAAATGGAAACACATCAGAACATTGCAGCTAGAACATGGATATCAGAGTTTGTAGAGCAGTCTGGTGCTTTCAGAAGTTTGGCTTGAATCCTTGATGTCTTGATCAAAAGATGATGTAGTAGAGCTTTAAGATTTCTTAGATCAGGTGACAAGTTTTACATCATAGTTTGGTGTAGCCTTTGGTGCTTCTTAGAAGTTCATCAGAACTTCGCTTAGAGTGTGAATCTTCTAACGTATCAGAACTTCGCTTAGAGCGTATCAGAACTTCTCTTAAAGCGTATCATAATTTCTCTAAGATCAGAGTCTTCTTCTGCTATCAGAACTTCTGTAGGTTCAGACAAAAAAAAACTTCTTTTCTTTTCAAGGTCAGAACTTCATCTGCATACTCTATTAAACAAAATTAGGAGACAACAATGATTCATACAAAATATTTATTCATTAGGGTCAGAACATAATTGTCATCAACAATACTTGTTATCATCAAAACTTCTAAGATTGGTGTAGAACCAAACTATGTTCTAACAGGATCAACGTGCTCCAAGCATGTTGTTACACCCCAAAATTTTCCCTCATACTTCTCAAGACAATCCACAACTCCATACTCAAGGATTTCACAAGGATTGACCAGACAAACCCTCTTCTAAGCAATCAATCCAAACTAGGGTTTTGCTACTCTCAAGTCAAGATGGATTTCCAGTGCTCTAAGTGGTCATCATACCTCATCATATGCTTCAAGGGATCACCATGTCAAGGTTCAAGTCTTACCAGTCAAATTTGCTCATCCAATTGCTCAGATGGTTGAAAATTAGTTGTATTGGACAAAAAGTCAACGGTGGTCAACATACAGTCAAACTTCATAATTTTTTATCAACATCAATATTTTGAAGTAATATTCATCATTTGATCAAGGGTTGATCATGATTCTTCAAGAAAAGTCAAGATCTAGTCAAAAGTCAAAGTTTCTAAATTAGGATTTTCCAGACAAAAGTCAACAGAACTTTGACCAAGCATAACTTTCACATACTTTATCAAACATTTTTCCACCAAGTCTCATTTTAAAGGGAATTCAATTCTCTACAACTTCATGTCTCACAAGCTTTGGCTAAAAATGCTTCATTTGGAAGTTATGGATCAAAACATTACAGAACTGATGTGTTTGACGAATTTTATTGTCAATTGAAACTAAGTTTAACACACAACTCTCATAAGAGCATCATTCCTAGAAAATGGGACTTCAAGTGATATATAAACATCAACACTAATAATACATTTACAAAATCATAACATACTTGAAGAAAGTTGTGGTTTAAGGTTTTCAACTTTTTTATGAACTCGTATTTATTATTGCGCCATTGACTAAGTTTAATTTATGGCTGGTAGTTGCTAAAAGTCTTATTTTCTCAATGAATTTGATAATTCTGCCAGTGTGATTATATTATGAAAAATTGACTCACAAATTCCTAAGTGCCTTTTAAACCTGCCAATCGTTTTCCATTATGAATTTTTTAAAATATCTTTTACTCAACTTTGTACACCACAAGTTCCAGTTGCTTACAATACATAATATAATGCCATATCCCTACCTTTTATCCATGATGGAACAAACAAATATACATACCAATATCAATTGTAACTTTTTCTATCAATCACTTACCTACACCTCAACCTACATGGCCTATGCAATTTGTTAAGCCCCATTACGTTGTACATTGTACTATTATATAAACTTAATAATACTTTCTACCTATGACACATAAACCCAATGTGACAGGTTTGTTTGCTTTTCAAAATAACAACCTATCTTTGATTTGCGTGCTACTACTTGCTGCATATTTACAATACGCTTTCCATACTGTATAGTACAGGTTTTATCATAAATTAGTGAAAGAGAGCAGGCAATGATAACTTTTGAGGACAGCCATATATTTGCATAATCTGTTTGGTTACAGAATAAATTTTATGATTACTACTTCAATCTGGTTCCTTATAAAAAATTGGTTACGAAATCATTTATCTGGTTGGCTTACATGGAATTTCTTCTTGAGAACTTCTCCAATACCTATTTGTTCAGAATCTCCTTCTCATTCTAGAACCATATCACCTTCTGGACTTTCTTTAGAAGTTTTACTTCCACCAGAAGTTCCACCTTTGTTAACTTCTGGACCTTGTCCAGAACCATCACCTTCAAAAGTTCCTCCTTCAGAATCATGAACATCATAAGAGTCTGGACTACCTTTAGAAGCTCCTCCTTCGAAAGATCCACCTTTAGAGTCATGATTAACAACAAAAGCATGATCATCTCCAGAAGCTTGTCCTCCAGAACCTACGTCTTCAGAGTTTTCCCTTTCAAGTCCTGACTCATCTTCAGAACCTTCATGTTCTGACTCATCTTCAAAAGCAGAATCTCCTTGAGATTCTAACTCATCTTCTGATTCTTCTTCAGAGGTTTCAACTTTTGACTCTTCTTCAGAAGTTTCAACTTCAGACTCTTCTTCAGAAGTTTCAACTTCAGACTCTTCTTCAGAAGTTTTAACTTCTGACTCTTCTTCACAAACCTCAGATTCTGACTCATCTTCAAAGTCTTCTATGTCGTTTTCTGACTCTGACTCATAAAGAAACACTCCTTCAGAATCAGAATATTTAGAGTCATCTTCAAGTTCTGACTCATCTTCAGAAGTTGAAACTTCTGACTCATCTTCAAGAGTTTCAACTTCTGACTCATCTTCAGAAGTTTCAACTTTTGACTCATCTTCAGAAGTTGAAACTTCTGACTCTTCAATGTCATCTTCTGAGGAGTAAGCGACCTCAGAACTTTCTCTATGATTGTTTTGTTGGCCCTTCCATGTTTGCCACTTTTAAATAGCCCTAAAGACTCCACAAAATAAGTGTCTTTATTAGCTCAACACGTTCCAAAAAAACATTTTTTTTCCTTGATATACAAGTTCTGATAACAATTTTTTTACTTCATATACACTCTTCCTTCTAATAAGTGGCCATCAATTATACTTACACGTTTCACTGTAACATGCTCTATATTACTTGTGTATTTTAATTTATGTAGCCTTAGTATTTTAGTTTAGATCATGGCCTTAGTATTTTAGTTTAGATTTATGTAGCCTCTATATTTACACGTTTCACTGTAACATGCTCTATATTACATGTTTCACTTATTTTATTATTTACATTTTTTAATCATGACCTTAGTATTTAATTTTTCCCATTATTGTGTCATTTGCAATGTCCAGAGTCAAAAGAAAGTCAGATTTAAATATATTAATTCATGACAAAGAGAAATTGTCATTAAGTGAAACAACAAATGTGGTTCTCAAAGAAGTATTCCACAACGTTGTTTAGGTAATTTCTTTATAATTATTATACATATATTGAATTTTTTACATTTGTTCATGTTTCACAATAATCATCCTAACTATATGTATTTTTTTTTCTACAGCCAATATCTTGTACCACAAAATTAAATATTTCTATTGCCTTACGAATATTTTGTTCATCTTAGGAACGAACAACACGCGTGTGGACCTTCTACTAGTACTATTAGTAGTGAAAGTTATTTTAAATTCAAATATAATGTCTTTGCATGATACCAAGTACTTTACACGCTACTAGCTAGCATTGGAGGTACTGGAAGTACCTAACACATATAGACTGTGTATAATATGTAAGGGAATTTCAGAACCATTTGCCAGATATTTGGGATTTGACCGTTCCATTATGTACACTTTGTCTCCTTAGAGTCTGAACAAAAGTTATACAGTACTCTGGTGACACATAATCAAGATTAATTAAGAAAAATAAAAATGATGATCATAACTCATATTCTAATTAACAGTAACCTCCCTATATCATGGTAATTGCTGCAATTTGGTCAAGTCCGTGGCTCAATGGTCAGATGGGGTGGTGCTCAATAACTAAGCATAAGCTTTTTTCTTTTCAAGTCTCTTGACCTAGCTAGATTACAATTGGTTTTGCCAATAATTGCCACCAAGAAAATATATAAGTAAACAAATAAAAGACAAAACTGGGTCATAGTATAGTGGTATGATGCACTTCTAGAACCTTGCACTGGACAAAACTGAATCACCAATGACACATACAGTATATCTTGAGACTTAAGAGATGAGATTTTAATTAAGGTGAGAGTATTAATTATCCATTTTGGTAGCTGAGAAAGAAGATCTATCAAAAGATCTTGCTCCACATAAAAACAAAGGAATTAATAAGAAAAGCATTAATGTGCCTTCTGTTAAGAATTTAGTATAGATATCAGAAAGATTTAAACTTTGACAAATAGCATTACAAGTTTAGAAGTTGAAGCATTCAACGATATGATATCCATAAGTAGATTTACATAAGATGCTTAATTTGGTCAGACAAATTCCTAACTCATTTATCAAATCTAGGAAAAATCTCCTTAAAAACTGCCATATACACCTGCCTCGTGCTCCAGTTTTTGTATTATAGTTATAGGTACTATACCTCACCACAATAATAAGGCTAATAATGAAAAAAATAATGCTAATGTTTCCTTGAAGAAACAAGACGTGGGGAAGAGGAAGCATCCTAAAGTGATTAAGATTCATATAATGTAAGGCTAGCTATTAAACACATCATATGTATGTATGCCGTTGACAAAACATTGAGTGGTTTAATATTATAGACAGATATATAATTCATATTATTCTATTTTATCTGCAACTACTAGTACAGCTCTTTTTCACAACAAACTTCACAAAAAACTATATCAATCCCAATATTTTATATTATTTTCTTTAACTGATTCTAAGAATTGCTCTGTCTATTTAAGACCATTTTCTCATACTCCTATTTTCTCATTCTTACCTTCTTCCACCACTCTAATAAGCCTTTTCCTCTATTTTTGCTACTTCAGTCGATATTTAAAGAGTTTCGTTTCGCTCTTTTTTTAGAAGAAATATGTGGGTTTTGTGTGTTGGAGTGTTGGTTGTTGTATGCATTGTTGCACATTGGGTTTATAGATGGAGAAATCCTAGTTGCAATGGAAAACTTCCACCTGGTTCAATGGGTTTACCCCTTCTTGGGGAGAGCCTTCAGTTTTTTTCTCCTAACACTTCTTCTGATATTCCTCCATTCATAAAGAAGAGAATGAAAAGGTATATATAAAAGTATATTTCATGTTACCAGTGTAATTAAGTTTAAATTTTTCATTAGAAGGTAATTAGGAATATCATAGTTTGTTTAGGAGAACCATAATTCGAATTCTGGTTGGATTATCATATGATGGTTTGTTTTGTATTTTTTCAGATATGGACCAATCTTCAAGACAAACTTAGTTGGAAGACCGGTTGTAGTGTCTGCTGACCCTGATCTTAATTACTTCATATTCCAACAAGAAGGGAAAGTATTCCAGAGCTGGTATCCAGATACATTCACGCAGATATTTGGGAAACAAAATGTTGGTTCCTTACACGGTTTTATGTATAAGTACCTTAAAAACATGATGCTTAACCTGTTTGGTCCTGAAAGTCTTAAAAAGATGCTATCAGAAGTTGAAGAAGCAGCCTGCAGAACGTTGCAGCAATCGTCGTGCCAAGATAGTGTTGAGCTGAAGGAAGCAACAGCAAGGGTAAATTGTAACATTGTTATATTTTTCCATTCCCCTTCTATTATCACATTCTTCATTTCCATGTCTAACCCTTTGTTTTCTATTTATATTACCATTCAGATGATATTCGACTTGACTGCAAAGAAACTCATTAGTTATGATTCCACAAAGTCCTCGGAGAACTTAAGAGAGAACTTTGTTGCATTTATACAAGGACTCATCTCATTCCCTCTCGACATTCCAGGAACAGCTTATCACAAATGTTTGCAAGTAAGCATTTTATTGATAAGGATACTTTAGTAAATGAAGCTCATTTAATTATAAAATTAGTAGAGTATGACAAAGGAAGAATCGAACATTGCATAGTAGTATTTCATTTTGATTGAGAAAACAGAAATAATAATTTGTTTTGGCTTTTCAGGGGAGGAAAAAGGCAATGAAGATGCTGAAGAACATGCTGCAAGAAAGAAGGGAAATGCCTAGGAAACAACAGAAGGATTTCTTTGACTATGTTATTGAAGAACTTAGGAAAGAGGGAACAGTCTTAACCGAAGAAATCGCTCTGGACCTCATGTTTGTGCTTCTCTTTGCAAGCTTTGAAACCACTTCTCTCGCTCTTACTTATGCCATCAAATTACTCTCCGACAATCCCTTGGTGTTCAAGCAACTACAAGTACGTTAAAAATATATTTTTTTCTTATATAAAAAAATCAGAATCTTTGAAACTATTTTTATGGCTTTACGTGGCCTCGTTTTTACCTTTGTTGGCACTATGTCTTATAGGAAGAACATGAAGGCATCCTTGAACGGCGTGAAGATCCTAACTCTGGAGTCACATGGCAAGAATACAAATCAATGACATTTACATTTCAGGTTGGTTAAATTTTTTTTCATATTTATAATGAGGGACAGATTTTGTGTAAATTTTTCTTATTTGAAATTCAATGATGATATGCGCAGCTTATAACTGAAACTGTGAGACTTGCAAATATAGTTCCAGGAATCTTCCGAAAGGCACTAAGGGAAATTAATTTTAAGGGTATGTGATTGCTGATTTAATAATAAATAATTTTCAAGTTTCAATGTTCTAGTGCATTGGAAACTTGATGTTTAAGCAATGGAAAAGCACACTGTATTTGACAATATTATCTTACCTCATTTGGTATGCATTAATGAACATGTGCAGGATATACCATACCAGCAGGATGGGCAGTCATGGTGTGTCCCCCAGCTGTACATTTGAACCCGGCAAAATATCAGGATCCTCTTGCCTTCAACCCAAAGAGATGGGAGGTGTGTTTAGTATTTTTATCATTTTCTTTCTAAAACTTTCCATCTTTTTCGGAGCTCGCTGCTTCAAAGAAATTCAAAAAGTAATGTATTTAGCTTCTTTAGCAAGTAATATAAATAAAAATTCAAGTAACTTAGAGTCTAGTCTAGCCTATCCTATCATCTCTCTTGTTTTACAATTTAGTGACCCAAAAAGAAATGACACACAGGGAATGGAACTCAATGGTGCTACCAAACATTTTATGGCTTTCGGTGGAGGCATGAGATTTTGTGTTGGGACAGACTTCGCTAAGGTTCAGATGGCTGTTTTTCTTCATTGCTTGGTAACAAAGTATAGGTAATAAGCAATGTCATGAATATACAGTGACTTTAAATTGAAATAACGTACCATAATTTATGCCTGAATTTAATTTAGACAGCAAAGTACCTACCCTCTTTAATGTCTGAATGTTTCAGGTGGCGGCCCATCAAAGGAGGGAATATTGTTCGAACTCCAGGTTTACAATTTCCAAATGGCTTCCATGTCCAGATCACGGAGAATGATCGAAGAAAGCATGAACCAGAATATACAACTATATCTTAGAAGACAACCTGCAAGGAAGACTCGTAGTAGAAATTTAGACTTGACATCTTTTCAATCATTCATTTTTTATGACACAAAATGCAACATTTTTGTAACAAAAGCCGCAAAAGTAACCATAACGGCCTCTTAGTTTAAAGTCACTTAAAAATCATGCTTCCACTAGATTTTCTTGAAGATACACTGCTACCGAAGGGAAATGAACCAAGGGGGGTAGTGAGGATTGTATAGAGAAACATGTATCAGAGTATGCCTTACTAGGGAAGGGAAGTTTTACTTTGTAATTATGAAGGCAGTGAGGGAGGGGAAGGGAAGCTTCACTTTGTAAAAGTGTAAATGTTTCAGATTCTATATTATATATTTACTATACATACATTCACATGACCACATTACAACAATGATATATTCAATAACTTCCATTCCTCGATTCTTGTCCTCCCCACCCCAGGAAGGGATAGAAATGAAGAATGAAGACTAGTGGAAACAAAATCTATGATTATATGAAGTATGTACAAAGTTGCTCTAAAACACTACTTTCTAAGAGACAATTGACTGGGTTGAATTTTTAAGTCGTGCGCAACATTCTCTACTCAGACCGAGGATCATATACCAAAACTTGTTTGTGTTTGCCATGATTTGCATGCCTTATGTTATCATGCTTCAGCTCTTTGATCAGTCCTGTTGAAGGGTCCTGCTCCTTTCTGTGTTTGTGATGTTGTGCATGATTGTGATCATCATCATGCTGCAAACTATGCATCTGCTTTTTTTGTCCATGCTTGTGCGTTTCATTCTGAACATGGTGTAGATGACCAGAATTCCTTTCAGAATGTTTGTGCTTGTGATTATGCTCATAACTGGTCTTTCGCCTATTTGGAGTACGGCGGTTCGTGTGCCTGAGCTCTTGTTTATGATGTTTGTTGTCATGAATATGATGATGTGCCTGGTTAATTTTGACTCTATGTTTATCCATGATGAATTGCTCGCCAGCTCCAAAACTATCCTCCCACCAGTCATAAAGAGGATCAAATAGACCTTTCTGGTGCAAAAGCCATAATAGCACTAGTACTACAATTCAAAGAACAGTATTTATGTCAATGTGGTCTGCTTAATTTACGAATTGCGGTATATTAATTAATATATATAAAATAGAAGCCATACCTGTCGGAAAAATTGCCAAAAACAGACCAAACAACATTATCCAACTCAAGCAAACATATTGTATGTGGCACTTGAAGTCAAAAAAGCCAGAGCATTTCTGTCTGTACACCCATGGGATGTGGAAGGATTAGATAAGATAATTTGTCCAAACAAATGAGTCAATACTGGACAAAGGTTATGGTCAAGTAAGGAGATATATACGGTTATTGATCTGCCAAATTACCAATAAGTCATTTATACTCGCTTATTAAAGTTATAACAAAACATTAAAATCATTGAGTAAACCAGCTTTTTGTATGTTGCAGACTAGACTGTTGAAATAATAGTAGAAAAGGATACCTGCAATTTTTTCCGGTAATAAATTCTATTAAGCCTGTCCATAGTTTATTCCACAATCTTTCAATAGAATCAAAGAAACCATTTATACCCGTCTCTGGGGGTTGAAAAGGTATCCCCTGCAATAATCAATGGTTTGGTGATCACATGATGATATGACTTCACGATTACAGTTTCCGTAACACGCTTCATTACATCACCTATAATAACTAGCATATATTTTACTGTTCTTGACAAAAGTATACCCACTAGGTGAGTCAACACCGATCAGACAATACTGCTGTTTTTGTGTCATGCGAGAATAAGCACTTAACATTTCTAGACTTACTCAGGAAGAAACAAACCTGTGTTCCATTGTCAAGAACCGTTCCAGTAGTAGTAAATTGACACTCAGCTCTATCAACTTCAGTATAATCAGAGTCCTTCAATATGGCTTCATTAAAAACACCAAAAAAAAAAAAATAGGCATAATTTGAACACAAGAATTTTCCTTATACTCGTAACAAATAACAATGTATTAATCTTAAGCTTCAACTTTACCTGCACAGGTATATTTGGAAGCTTGATCAGTGTTTGGGTAGATTTTGAATGATCGAGTTGTAATCTCATTTGGCTTCATGATCAAAAATTGCTCCTGAGCAATGTTCAATAAAAATTAAATACCTAAACTTGAAGACTAACAAAATATAAAACTAAAATGGTCAAGAATCAATATGCTGAAGCTGAACAAATGTTTCAGCATAGTACCTCCATCAGGGTGATCTCTTTGGAGCAATTAAACTGCAACACAATATAAGCAAACTTCAAATGCATTTGAGTTAAATATTGCGAGTAGTTACCCTAATTAAACAAAAGTATCTGGAGCATGCATTTATTATTTTCCTTGCCATGTGAAGCAGCCAATTTAATTAACTGACTAGAGATAATTTAACCAAACATATCATCTGAATGTTATGGGTTAGAAGGAAGATGTGAACTTTTTTTGTAACAAGTTACAACAATAAAAATTATACAATGCATATTTGATGTCGAATTATGAAAAACTCAAATCAACATTCCATCGCCCAAGTAAAAGTAGAATTGTAATAAATAGATTCCATGATGCACAACATAGAAGTTAAATAAATATATACAAAGAATGCAAGAAAATAGGATGGGAAGGTTGAGAATCAGAATACCGTCAAACTATATGATGCTTCCACCTCACCAGTATTCTTAGTTGTGATTGTAGCTAGTCCAAATTGAGTAAGGGCTTCAAATGTAGGGACACTTACACTTATGATCTTTCCCGGGCTCCTAGAGAAAAGGAAACTTGTCAAACTAATTTTCCAAATCTTTACCATAGAGACAATAACTCTGGTGGACATCATACCAAATCAAAAGTCACTCCTAGGTCGTTGATAAACAAAATTGACTGCATTTCAGAATCATTTTGCCATCATACTTTCTTTGTAAATACCATCTTATTTTCAAAATTTGTATTTCCATTTTAGGCCAGAACTTCAGTATGTATACATTATTTTAGTAACTATATATATATATATTAGCCAACATGACAGATTCATAGTCATGACAGAAAAGAATGCCATTGTTTCAAAATAAGACATGTACCAAGGAAACAATAGTACCTTTGATAAACATAGTCTACATCATTGGCACTTAATTCTATCACAATATTTGTATTAAGAACCTCTGTAATTCCAATGGAGAAAGAGAAACTCCCAGCATTCTGCAGGCAAATCAAATAAGATTTCATTTCTAATAGAATAACTGTATCAAATAAAACATACAATCATTGTGCCACATAACTGGATGCTGGTTTATCCTTTGATATCTTCCTTCCAAACCATAGAGTGGCACCTGATTCCTACTTAATCGATTCAGGTCAGCCTGTTAATGACAAAGTTTCTTTCGAATTTTAAACAACTATAAGAAAACTGGATATGAAGTTTCAGTTAATGATTGGTTAATATAAGAAATAAGATTTGTAACAAATAAACTTTATGTTCATTGATGTAAAATTCATTTCTTAAAGTCATTGAAATCTTTGTGCACAAAAGCATAAAAGCCCAATGTCAGGTGTTAGAGGCATAGTGTGTGATTCGGTGAGCATCAAAAATGATTTTGAGATAATTTGGCTACAGTTGATTTTGAAGTGAGATGACTTATGTTTGGATGTTTTAAAATTGTTACAGTACTGACCTCCCGAAAATTCCACAATTGATTATGCAAGCAACTCCAAAAGGGTGAAGCACAAAAGTTTGGTTGTCCATTGAAAGCTTCATAACTGATCCCAATTTTGTTACACTCAATACCATCTAAGGTAAATCTTACCCTCTCAAGAAGCATCCACATAGAAATGTTTCTCCCCAAGTCGTGCGGTTGACCAGGGTCACCCTGCCAAAAGAAAAATCTGCTAATATTTGGTTTAAACTTGAAAAGGTATGAATAATGCCACGGTATGTAAAATTTGTTCATTGCTAATGAGTGTGATCTGTATTTAAACATCATAAAAAGATCCTTGACATTAATAAAGTGACTAAACTAGGGATTGGAGGAGACTACTGAGAATATATGGAGGTTCAGACTTGCAAAACAATACAAAACAATAATTTAACTAAAGTCAAATTGTCAATTATCATAGATAAGTAAAGGAAGCATACATACCTGCCTTGGAACAACAAGATAGAAATCCTCAAAATTTGGTATATTCGTATAGCCAACAAAATCTCCAATAAGATTAACCCTTAAAAATTTATCATCGGACGTCACTGTTCTGCTTTCAGGACCCACTACTACTTCCTGCCAGAAGAATTATGGATGGATATTTTTTGTTATATTCAAGAAATGTAAAAGAAATATGTGCATTTCATGGATTGAATTGTATGGTTAAGATGTTTTCAATGATTAAACTGTTTTTTTATATAAAATTGCATCAAATGAATACAAACATGGTATTCTTAGCCTACTACTACACATTCAAATTCATGAAGAGAAAAAGAAGGACCAAGCACTAGCCCTTTTGTTCATTCAAATTTATAAGAAAATAAATATTAAAACTATTGTTGTTGATCCAAAAGTGACCCCAAGTGATTAAACAACACTATCATCAGGAGGCAAAATAGAGTCCACGGCAAGGATGCACTTGCACAGCACCAATTAAAAAGAATGAATGATATGGTACGCCTCGTGCTTATACCACTTTGCTTAATATATCTTTTGGCTTATCCAGAAAACAATAATATGGTGTAATGGTGTACCATTACAAATGATACGTTTAAATATAATACTATTTCATAAGAAAACCAATAATTACATACCGAAACTTTAGTTCCACTCTTCACCTGTATTCGAACACTAAATCCTAATGTTCGCCGCCCAATGCCAAGAACATGAAACCTGAAATGATTTAGAGATAGAGAGAAAAGGGAATATGAGTTCTACCTAGTGTCAAACAAGGAAGTCACTTTCACTTTTTCAAATCTAAGAGGTGAATACGATTAAAACAAGACATCATACTATACAATTACAAAGCGTAAACGCTTCTTCACAGAAAGTAACAAATAAATCGATACAAGGTCATATATCAACCGACATGGCCCAAATAAATCACAAATGAAATAAAAAGGATGGAAGCTTACCATTCACCTGGAAAGCGCACACAATGTGCAGTATTGGCCTTTCCTTTTGTCATTTTGTCAACTAGTTAAATAATGTCACCCGAAGTTAGACTCATGTAAAAACATGAGAGCTTTTTTTATGAAAAGAGCTTAAGAATATGGACAAAAGAACACTTACAAAAGTTTCCACAGGATGATGGCATCCGTCGCTGCGGTCCACATGGACAACATGTTGGCTAAATTAAGATGGAAAGAGAGAGATATTAAAGGCTAGTCAGAAGTGGAAGGTAAAATGACAGAATATAGTGGCAAGTCAAGAACAACGTATATTCTTTTAAAGTTGACATCATAGCCCCCAACACAGAAATTGTAAATCCAACTAAGATTGACTAACAATCTTATTCAAGGATACAATTTTAAAAATGATTCAGTTGCTGTGGTGTAGTGGTTATCACGTCAGTCTTACACACTGAAGGTCTCCAGTTCGATCCTGGGCAGCAACATTCCTATTTTTTTATGTCCATTACCTGAGTATTCTCGATGATGTGACCATCTTCATCTCGCAGTCTACCACACAAGTACCAGAAAGTAAGCAGTGAAATGAACTATTTTCTCAAACTCTAGATGATATGAAAACAATAACAAAACATGGCTCACCTCTCGCATATCTTCACAATATTTGCACCAGCATCTGGCTCACATTTTCGTGTCTGGACATAATACTCTTCAGGCCTATAAGGAACATCCTGCAACAAAATAACCGCAAAAACCTTCATCTAAAAAATCAACAATCCAAAACCCTAATCAAACAATAGATTGCAAATTACTTACTCGTATGTAAGTTAACTCATACACTGCATAAGCAGCAGTTTTGTTGATCGTTATGACAGGTGGAATCCGTAATGTCTGCATTTTGGTGGACGAATTTTCTTCAACCTCCACCAATTCCGCAACAATCGAAGCCTCTCCTCCACTCTAGTCAAAAACATCATCATTATCAATATTACACCAAAAAAATGCAACAAATAGCATGGTTGATGGATTACCGAACCACTGGGAACAGCCATGCTGACAACCATTTTGGTGGTGCAGTTGAGATCGTCGGAGTTCGAATTCTTCTCGCATTTCTCAAGCTTTGATTTGGAAATGATTTGAACTCCGGCGACATGGAGTGTAAGGAAGAAATAAACAAAGAAGATGATGGTTACAGTTCTGCCGGGAGACGGTAATGCCATTTTTGGCGGTTACGGTATTCAAAGTATTCACTAGTTTTTTACTTGCCTAAACAGAGATGGAACTACATGCAAAACAAAACGGAAGCAGTTTGGCTGTTATTTTTCTTGGACCCATTTGTGGGCCTACGGGCTTAACAAATGCATTTAGTTAGAGAAAATTTTACCCTATACCCCTACTCTTATTCCGATACCCCTGTACATTTTTTAATATTCCAATTTTATCCTTTTTACTTTTTTTTACGGAAAAGCCGTACATATTTTTTCAGAACCGGATAACATGGGGTATCTACATCCGGAATGCATTTTTCTCCGGAAAACCCAGCCATAAGTTATCCGGTTAACAATATTAACAAACCGGATAACCTTGATATGTGTATTCCGGTTTGTATTATATTGCCAACCGGATAACATGTTGTGCAGTTATCCGGTTCATTTTTTTTTTAATTTTTTTAACAGGTGTTATTCCTCAGATATACAATAAAAATCATGCGTAGATACCACTGATCTGCAGAACGGAGATTGGTTGTGATAAAGGTGGAAGAAGTGATAAAAATAAATAATTAAAAGGTTGATAAAAAAAACATTCAAATAAAATGCACTATAATATTTAGTAAACCCAACCAAAATGTATAAAAATATTTTAGTGAAATGACTAGCATTGTTATTGTAACTTATATTTAAATTTGATGTTTGGCAGTTCATAAAGCTTAATAAACTTTTTTTCATGATTTTTATCATATTTAATTTATTGTAATTTTATCATTTAATTTAGCAAAATTAAAGATATTACTTATAAATATAATATTTTTTTCTTCCTTTTTATACTTTGTAATCATTATAATTCCCTAACTTGAAATTATTTTACTATCTCAGTTATAACATTTTATTAATAAAATATAAAAAAATTATCACTTCTATAATAATTAATTCAATCTATTAAGTATGATTTCTCTTTGATAATTGAATATTATATATTTTAATAAAATGATATTTATGTCGGACAGAAGAATATATGATATTGTGGTATGATACAACAAAAAATAAAATTGATTTGAAAAAATATTACCTTGTTTATGAAATAAAATGTTAACATTTATACTAAAAATTTGATATAAAAATTTGTGATTATTAAAAATCATGAGACAATTATGATTGATGGATACACAAATTTCTTATGAAAACATTAATTTGTTATTGTTTTATATTATATATATATTTTTAATCATCACTATATATTATAAACAAATTTAAATATAAGTTACAATAACAATGCTAGTCATTTCAGTAAAATATTTTTATACATTTTGGTTGGGTTTACTAAATATTATAGTGCATTTTATTTGAATGTTCTTTTTTTATCAACCTTTTAATTATTTATTTTTATCACTTCTTCCACCTTTATCACAACCAATCTCCGCTGCGGATCGGTGGTACGCATGTCTGATTTTTATTGTATATCTGACGAATAACACCTGTTAAAAAAAAAAAAAAAAAAAACGAACCGGATAACTGCACAACATGTTATCCGGTTGGCAATATAATACAAACCGGAATACACAGATCAAGGTTATCCGGTTTGTTAATATTGTTAACCGGATAACTTATGGTGGTTTTCGGAGAAAATGCATTCCGGATGTAGATACCCCATGTTATCCGGTTCTGAAAAAATATGTACCGGATGTAGCCATTTTGGGTTATCCGGTTTGTTAAATTTCTGTTCCCTTTGGCTTTTCCGTACGCTCAGAAAAAAGTGAAAATAAATAAAAAATCCATATAAAAAAAAAGTAAAAAGGATAAAATTGAAATATTAAAAAATGTGTAGGGGTATCGGAATAAGAGTAGGGGTATAGGGTAAAATTTTCTTAGTTAGAATAGTCGGACAATTTAACCTCACCCTCAGTTTATATCTGGCACCCCACATATTGAGTGAATTGATATATCTTCATAATTTTAAAACTATTATTCTAAATTCGGTCACAAAATTTGTTTGGCGATACCGGAAATCTTTAAGTTCATACCGGTAATTTCATCAAAAGTAAATATTTTTCAACTTTCATGTTTTTTTACTAACAATGTTAAAATATCCGGTAAAAAATTATAACATTCATGAATTTTTATTATAAATTTTGAAATTTTCAATAAAAACTTTTGTATTTATATTGTGAATTTTGAAAATGTCGGTATAAATATATGATATTTACCAGGGATTTCAGCTTTGTCAGTACTTATTCATACATTATACTTGGAATTTTAAAAAATGGCGGTAGTTCAAAATTTTAATTTAATGCCAAAAATTATGAAATTGTGGATAGTTAATTGAATTTTTCCATTTTTTAAGGAGAACAATGGGAAAGGACGAAATTATTGCTTTAAGGATCACAAATAGAGAGACAACGATGGCCTGTACTAGGGCAACTGAGGCAGAGTCTTCCTAGCTACGGGCAAAGAGAGTAGCTTCAACCTGTTCTCACCAAAAATAATTGGTTGCACGGTTATTTCGCGTACCTCGTAGCACTCAACGCCGAGTTGTTAAAGGTGACAAGTAGCCTGAAGATGATGTAGATTAGCATATTGATAAGGTTATTCATGTTGAGGAGGTGTAAGGTCAGGTTTTTATTGACGCATCTAAGTTGGCCGAGACAAATGCGGCCCATATTGCCTCTTAGGTCGAGACACATATGGCCCATATTTCTACTAAGGTCGAGACATATGCGACTTGTATTGTTTTTGAAGTCGAGACACATGTGGCCTCTATTAGTGTTGCGACTGAGACAAGTGACGTCGAAGCTACTACTATCAATGATCCAGAGGTTACTGTTCGCGTAAAAAAGTGACGCGCTAGGGAATCGAATCTGAATTCGGATCTCTGGCTCGAAATGATTTACTCTTTTGATTTGTTTATAAAGATGCTGCGAGCATCAAGCTTTATTATTTCCAACACAAGAAAATGATTATGAAAAAGGGGAAAGCTGCAATACCCTCAATTGATATGATATGCATTACGACTAGCGCGAACTAGACGCAACACATTGGGGAGATTTCGGGCAAGGGGGTTTGTTATATAAAGGGAATAGATGTGGCATCCTAAATATATATAGTTATCTATAGCTTTATATATGAATATGTTTGATATGTTTGTGTGTTTTAAATTGCTATTTCTATTGTTGGGAAAGTTTCTCCTTTGGATTTTAAGAAGGGAAGATTATGTGGGATCCTAGGTTTTGTTATTATTGTGCTTGCAAAGATCATTGGGACCTTCTGCATACATATCCCTTAATGGGAATCAGAGCATTTGTAGCTCGGATCTAAAAGGATCTATGGTTTGTTTGGTTTGAGGAAGAAAGAAATTTGCTCGCCAAGGATGAGACCTTGTGCCTACGTATTCTCAAAAGGATGTTGAGAAAGTCAGAGCAATCGTAGTTCCCACTTATGCTAGTGGAAGCAACGGGAGGTTATTAAGAGACAAAGACAAATGTCATCTTAATGAAAAAATGTATCTAATCTATTTCATCACATACATTTTGAAAGGGTTTGATTTATTAAAATCTTTCATCGTAAGTTATAGGTGTTTTGCTTGAGTGTACAAGCGTTACCACTTACGAGTTAAGAAAGATGTTTGAAAAATGATTGAATCTTTTAATTGTAAGCATTGGGTGTTTTGCTTGAGTGTACAAGCGTTACCACTTACAATTAAGAGATGTTTTTGTTTGAAAAAGTGTTTGAAAAGTATTTGATTGTATGTGATGTGATAGATGAGATACTTCTTCCATAGAGATGATAAATGTCTAAATCTCTTAGGAGAAATTGATTGGATTAGGGGGTGCTTTTAAGAAGCCCGGGGGTCCTTGTATTGTAAGCCCAAGAGGAGGCATTCCGAGGGTCATCGAGGGTCCTTGTATTGTTAACCCAAGAGAAGGCATTCCGAGGGTCATCGAGGGTCCTTGTATGAAGCTCAAGAGGAAGCTATAGGGTATGGCTGGCTTTGGCTTTAAGAGTGGTTTCACCGGGAAACCATCCTCTTAGGATTTCAAGCGTGATTTCACCGGGAAATCATCCTCTTAGGGTTTTATCCTAGCGCGGGTGATTCTTTGTATTGGAAGCCCAATAGGAGGTTGTTAAGAGATTTCCTGGTCTCTTTCTTGTTTGATTCCCAAGAGAAGGCTAAACTCCACGAGGAGTTCTTTTGAACAAGCAAGAGGAGGTCGACTCGGGGAGTGTTGTCTTATATAAAGCCTAAGCGGAGGCTAAACTCAGTAAATGAGTTTTCTTATATGAAGCCTAAGAGGAGGCTAACTCACTAAATGAGTTATCTTATACGAAGCCTAAGAGGAGGCTAAAGGGAACCTAGTTGTTAGACTAGTTGTTATGTTATAACTGAACAGTTATATAAACAAGTGTGATAAAACGAGCGTTTAAAGCTAGTGTAACTTGATTATTTACAAGTTTTTGGATGTGTACAAGGGAATGAATATGTACACGAAGGGGTGTTTATGTACAAGGAAATGAATATGTACATAGGAGGGTTGGGACTTATACCGTAAGGGAGGCCCATTGGTTTAAGGGTAGTTCCACCGGGAATGATTCTTCTCTTAATACCAATGGAATTGGTGTATAAATAAGCGAATGAAAACAAACGAAAGAAGTTTGTTTATGCTTGGATATTTACAAAGATGATTGAATATGTACAATGAAATGAATATGTACATAAAAAGGATTGGGACCTACACCGTGAGGGAGGCCCATTGGTTTAAGAGCAGTTTCACCGGGAATAATGCTTCTCTTAATACCAATGGATTTGGTGTATAAACAAGCGAGTGAAAACAAACGAAAGAAGTTTGTTTATGCTTGAATATTTATAAGGATGATTGAATATGTACAAGTAAAGTTTAATATGTACATAAAAAGGATTGGGACTTACACCGTGAGGGAGACCCATGATCAATTAAGAACTTCGAGGAAAAACTGATTCGGTTTTATCTTCAAATCGGATCGATCATGGAAAAAAGGTGTGTAAGTTTGATGAAATATTTTGAAAAGGTTTTGAAAATGATTTTTGAAAAGTGAAGTATATTCACAAGAAGTTTTGAAAAGTTTTGAGTTTTGAAAGTTTGAAAGAAAACATCTTTGAAAAGTATTAAGAAATACTTTAAAATGTCTCATTTTTGACTTAATAAAAATATAATCAAAAGAAAATATTTTTTGGATTTTTTGACATAATCATAAAATAGGTATATTAAATGACAAGTGTGTAAAAAATCATCTCAAAATGAGAAGTTTTGAATGGTTTTTGAAAATGTTGAAGTTTAATAGAAAAGGTGAAGAAAACAAGTGATAAAAATTTGATTTTGGTCCCAAGGAGGTTTGAACTCATGACCTTTAGTTTGGAATTGAAAAGTTTTACCACTGAGCCAAGTGCTTGTCTTGTTATTTACACGCTTTCATTTAATTATATTTAAAAACAAGTCTTTGAAATGTTTAAAAAATGAAAGAATGTGAAAAAATGACAAAATGGTCTCAGGGGGATTCGAACCCTGGACCATAGGCAAGGCAAGGAACATGAAAAGCGTGCTGGCAACCGCTGGGGCGGTAATACATCCGTTCATTTATCCTCTTCCATGTTATTCTATTATAAACCAAATATTTGAATTTCTGGAAAATCAAAATCACGCGCGCAATGTTCTTCTTCATCAATTCATAGATTCTTCATTTCTTGATGAAATTGAAAGATGTAAACATCGAACTTGCTCGTTTTGAACCCAGGAACATGATGATGGTGGTTAATTTCATTTATTTTCAGTTTAAAATGATTAATTTTGAACGTGTCCAGATGAACCCTAATTCTAAGAATCAACATGAAATCGTGTATGGATCATGATTTGTTAAATTGATTGAGGGTTAATGATCAGTGATGGTGCAGAAACAAGATGGCCAAGCAATTTTTGGACTGGAATGCATGAATCATAGAGTTCGAAGTATGAGTGACTTAACTTTTCAAACTGCAATCGAAATCCCTTTTAAAGTGTTTCCAGTTGTTGTTTAATGATTGCTACAACACCACTGAATCTTATGGAAGGTGTTTGAACACTATGCTTGCTTTGAAATAGCCTGGATCACTCTAACCAAGTCCAACTGCATCTACTTGATGTGAGTTTCGAATTCGTGGTTGGAGATGTTACAAGTTAGGGATGATGGTTTGGATCACTCATATGGAGTGTATAAATGATGTTTGAAGTGTTGAATCAAGGTTAGCTCGAGCAAAATGAGAGATGGCAAGTTAAGGCATCATTTTCAAGCTTATGGTTTTTTAACAATGATTCTAACTTTGGGCAGTTCTTATGATGTTTTTAAGTTTTAGACAAGTTCTAATTAGTGTTTAGAACATGTTAGACACCTAATTTCTCTCAGATTTTACAATGCTTGAAGATTGCACAAATTCCTCACTTTGAACTATGAAACTTAGAATTCAAGAAAGAAGAGTGAAAGCTTGATTTGGATAGCTTTGGTTTAGTTTGGAAATGAGGAAATGACCTCTATTTATAGGCCTAAAAATCTGAATGATTTGGCAAAGATATCATTGAAGGAAACTTGCAACTTGGTTAAGAGGTAAAATGGAATCTTTTGCATTTAATGCAAAAGTAACTTTCTTAACCATGGTTAAGTTTTTCTCCTTGATCCAATCCTTTCTCAATCATTCATAACTGATATTTATCAGTTATAATCCTCCTCTAAGTGATGACAAGGCTTCTAGAAGGAGAAGTTGCAAAAAATGACTTGTAATTTTGAAGTATGAACTTGAAATCCATGGTTTTGGAGCTCTATGTTTCAAAATCAAAAGTATGGCTAGACAAAGTGTTTTTGCAAGTTCTTGGACATTTTGGAAAGCTTGTAACAAGGGCTACAAATTTCATGTTTTAGTTTTTTCTGAATCCAAATGGATCTAGGTAAAAAATGGTCATGAAAGTGATGAAAAATCAAGTTTCTTAACACTTGAAAATTTTTCTAAGTGTTAGAAAATTTTCAAATCTTGACTTTTTGTTGACTTTTTCATATTTCTTGATTTTTTATGATCATGATGGATCATTTGAAATGTTTTTATGATTGAAAAAGTTTGGTCTTGAAAAAGTTGACCAAAAGTCAAAGTTTGACTTTTCAGAGCAGATGAATTTTCATCAGATGATTCAGAATTTATCTGATGAAGAAACATGAACTTTTGTGATGTTTTGAATCAAGAAATTAGGTCAATATGTTGCATTGAAGATGTTAAGATCAATCTCCAAGCAAATAGATCATTCATTGAGCAGAAAGTCAATGATTCACTATCCTCGATAAAAACCCTAATTGGTCGATTCATGGTAGATCATGAGAAAAAATTGGGAATCTAAAGATCAAATGTTGATGATTGATTAAGATAGATCATTTGAGGTGAGTGGAAACTCAAACCCTAATTGATTAGATCTTGAACAGATGAAATTTTGAAGAAACCCTGATTTTGACTTCTAGAAGCCACGCACGATCTAGTCTATTCTGAAACTGTTAGTGATGCAGTGATGCATATGTGAGGTGGTATATTAGGTCAAAAATTGGGCTATGACAGTTACGACTCCTGCTTTGGTGTAGCCATATGTGCTTATTGATGAAGAGTTCTTTAGAGGGCCTATTGACCGTTCAGAGCTTGCAAGATATACCGACCATATGTCACACTGATTATGACAGTGAGAGGTATATATATTGTATAACTTTAATTTATTTATTATTGATACTTGAAGTGTTGAAACTAACTGATGATTTTTGTAACTTTGTTTGTTACAGGATCATCCCACGCTGAATATGACATCCCATGGGTCAAAGATGAGGAGGTTTTCATCTCTTTTGATTCATGTACATGTTAGAAAGATTCTTGATTATTGCAGTCTCTTATCAATGGTTAATTGCTCACTCAACATGCTTGACGCTTCACTTTTGTCCACCTTTTTTGAACGATGGCACATGGAAACATCTTATTTTCATCTTCCATTTTAGGATATGACTATCACTTTGGATGAAGTCTTCTCCTTGTTCCATCTCCCCATCCCCTCTAGATTTTTCACCGTTTATTTTACTAACGTGAAGCTTACATGTATCACGACTATACAAGATTTGGGAGTTACAACAGAGGAAGTTATATAGTAGTTTTCATTTAATAGGGGAGCTCACTTTCAGATGTCTTGGCTTCGAGGCAGTTATAGCGAGTTTGTGAAGCGGAAGATGTATGAGGCATACGCAAGGGCGTATGTACTACATCTAGTAGCATGCACTTGCGGATAAAGTGTCATATTCATATTATGCTCGGTACTGTCATACCCCAATTTTTGACCTAATATACCACCTTACATTTGCATCATTGCATAACTAACAATTCAGACAGCATTAATCGGGTGTAGCAGTCACAGGTCAAAATTAGGGTTTCATCAGATTTTCATCTGAATCAAGAGACAATCAATTAGGGTTTGAGTTTTTCTCACCACATTTGATCTATCTTGATCAAATCATCAGCCTCTGATCATCAGATACCCATTTTTCTCACAGATCAATCGAGGATCGACCAATTAGGGTTTTGGTCGAGCATAGGCATTCTCTGATTTTTTGAGCAAGGAATGACTTTTTTGGATAGAGATTGGTCATTATATCTTAGATACAACATGTTGACCTAATTTCTGGATTCAAAACATCACAAAAGTTCACAGAATTCATCAGTCGTTTTCAGAAACATCTGATGAAATTTCATTTGCACAGAAAAGTCAAACTTTGACTTTTGATCAAATTTTTCAAAACAAAACTTTTTCCATCATCAAAATACTTCAAATGATCCATCATGATCATAAAAAAAATCAAGAATTTGAAAAAGTCAACAAAAAGTCAAAAGTTTTTATACTTAGAAATTTTTCTAAGTGTTGAAATTTCTTATTTTTTTCAAACTTCAAGCCATTTTTTCACCTAGTTCCAATTTGAATTTGAAAAAACTCAAAACATGAAAGTTGTAGCTTGTGAAACAAGCTTTCCAAAATGTCCAAGAACTCTCAAATCCATGGAGTCTAGCTACACTTTTGAAATTGAAACATAAGGCTCCACGAAACTTGATTTTCAAAATTCACAACTTCACACTATAGGTCATTTTTGAGATTTCTTCATCTAGAAGTAATACAACCTTGCCAACTTGATTTTGGAACTGATAAATATCAGCTTGGAAGTAATGATTGAGGATAGGATCAAATTGAGGATTTTAACACATGGTGAAAAAAGGAAGTTTCCTTTTCCTTTACAAATGACAATCTTGCCCTCTAAGTCATCCTTGAATCACCAAATGCCATGGACACTTGCCTAACATTTCAGAACCTATTTGCCTATAAATTGATCACATTTCAAGTCTAAATTCACACCAAAGCATCACATATCCATGCTTTCCTTCCACTTTCTTCAAATTCAAGTATTATAGTTCAATTTGCCAAACATTGCAATTTTTAAAATTTAGCAAGAACTATGATATTCTTTGGTATCTAACATATCATAATATCCATATGAAATCTGTTTGAACATTAAAATCAACATAGATCAAGCTGAAAACCAGATTTCCATTTTCATTTTTCAAACTTTTCCAAACTGCCCAAGCAATCGAATTTGGAGTAAAGCTTGATAAAACTATGATCTAATCATCTGAACAGCATCACTATACTCCATGGACATGAGGCAGGCCATTAATTTCGATCTGTAACAGCTCTAACCAAGAATTCGAGCTCCATTTTTCAGTCTGTGCAGGTGGACTTGGCTGGATTGATTGGGAAGGATTCGAAGCAAGCTAATCACTCACACAGTTTCCATACATGCCGTTGGTGCTCAAGCAATCATAAAACAACAACTGGAAGCATCAAAATCCATTTTTCGATTCTCACTTTTCCAGGTTAGAACATGAACTGTGATATCCATATTCCTTGCACCAATTGAAAAAAACTCACGGCCATTCTCTTTCTGCACCTCTAACGATCATAAACCCTCAAAAAAATCCAAGAATCATCAAACCTTCATCATTTAATTTGAGTTTTTCAGATTAGGGTTCTTGGTGTTCTTCGAAACCAAAAATGTTCTGGGTTTAAAATAAATGCAATTAACATACATATTCATGTTCGTTGTGCAAAACCGATCAAGTTTGATTTTTACTTCACTTAATTTGGTTGAGAAACAAAGATTCTAGCTTGAGTTTTGCAATCTGAGAATCAAACCACGAACCCAGGATGCGCGCGTGTTCTTCATCAGTTTTCAAATTTAAATTTTTAAATGATCCAACACCTTGTCTACACGTGTGTTAGTCCACTAAACACAGAAACGCGTTTGGTCTAGTGGTTGCTTGCTTGCTCTTAAGTTTCTTTGCCACGCGTCCCACCTCATGGTCATGGGTTCAATACCCACCAGGACCATTCTTTTTTACAACCTTTCCATTTTTTCATGTTTTTTTACAAAACTTCCACAATTTTTTTGACCAATCAAAACTTCTCATTTTGAGATGATTTTTTAAACACTTGCCAATAAATACATCTATTTTATGATAGTGCAAAAATTTTCAGAAAAAACTTTCATCTGATTAAATTTTAATCGAGCCGAAAACAACGTTCTGAACACTTTTTCAAACCTCCTTAAAAGGTGAATTTTTCAAGTTTTCGACTTCCGATTTTTTTCAAAACTTTTCATAAATGAACCTCACATTTCAAAACATTTTCAAATCATTTTTTCAAAACTTTTTTCATCAAAGCTTACATCTTTTTACCATGATCGATCCAATTTGAACGATAAAATCAAATTCGTCTCTCTCGAATTTCTCAATCGATCATGGGCCACCCTTATGGTGTAAGTCCCAATCCTTTATGTACATACTTAGTTTTACTTGTACATACTCAAATCATCATTGTCAATATTCAAACATAAACAAATTTCCTTCGTTTGTTTTCATTCGTTTGTTTATACACCAATGCCATTGGTATTGAAAGGAGCATTATTCCCTGTGAAACTGCTTTCAAACCAATGGGCCTCCTTCACGGTGTAAGTCCCATAACATTCTTTTGTGTACATAATATTTCTTTGTACATATCAAATTCTTTTCAAACACATACAAATTTTTATCTGTACATAATACAGATACTTCTTTTTATACTCAAGTACAGACAAACTTCGATCGTTTGTTTTCACTCCACTTGTGTATATACAAACCAACATCCTTTATGTACATATATTTTTCTTGTACATAACAATTTCTTTTCAAAAACAAACTTTCATCTGTACATAACACAGATACTTCTTTTTCGAATACTTTTTATCTGTACATAATACAGATACCTTTTACAGATAAACTTCAATCTATCATTTTCGTTTCATCTGTACATTTTACACTGAATACCATTGATTTTGAAAGAAGCATTATTCCCTGTGAAACTGTTTTCAAATCAATGGGCCTCCCTTACGGTGTAAGTCCCAACCCTCCTATGTACATCCATCTTTCTTTGTACATAAAAAATCGTCCGTGTACATATTCACTTCCTTGTACACAGTTCAAACTTGTAAATAATCAAGTTACGCTGCTTTTTAACGTTCGTTTCACGTACACTTGTTTATATTTCATAAACTGCTGTAAATAAACATCATGCATTGTTTATATTTCCTTCATAAACTCCTGTGAATACATATCACACACACACACACTTGTTTATACAGACTGTCTAATCATAACATAACAATTAGACTAATTAATAGGTTCCCCATCATTTAGCCTCCGCTTGGGCTTCATACAAGATATTTTATCTCCAACAGAGTTTAGCCTCCGCTTGGGCTTTATACAAGACAATCCATCCCCAGCATGGGTCAGCCTCCGCTTGGGCTTCATACAAGATAATTTATCTCCAAGAGTCTAGCCTTCTTGGGCTTTGTACAAAGAAACTCTCCCACGAGTTTAGCCTCCGCTTAGGCTTCAGATAAGACAATACTCCCTGTTGAGTCACCTCCTCTTGGGCTTCGTTCAAAAGAACTCCTCATTGAGTTTAGCCTTCTCTTGGGCATCATACAACGAAAGAGAGGAAATCTCTTAACACCTCCTATTGGGCTTCCAATACAAAGAATCACCAGCTAAGATAGAACCACGAAAGGATGGTTTCGGTGAAATCACTTTCAAATTCCCAGAGTAAAATTTCCGGTGAAATTGCTCTTATTCGAAAAGGATGGTTTCTCGGTGAAATCCCTTTCAAGCCAAAGCCGCCATACCCTATAGCTTCCTCTTGAGCTTCATACAAGGACCCTCGATGACCCTGAATGCCTCCTTGGGCTAACAATACAAGGACCCATGGGCTTCTTAAAAGCATCCCTTTAATCTAATCAATTTCTCCTTGAGATTTAGACATCTATCATCTCTATGGAAGAAGTATCTCATCTATTACATCACATACAAAAACTTTTCAAACTCTTTTCAAACAAAACATCTCTTAACAAGAAGTGGTAACGCTTGTACACTCAAGCAAAACACCCAATACTTACAGCTAAAAGATTCAATCATCTTTTTCAAACATCTTTCTTAAACATGTAAGTGGTAACGCTTGTACACTCAAGCAAAACACCTAATACTTACGACGAAAGATTTTATCAATCAAACAACTTTTCAAAAATGTATGTGATGAAATAGATTAGATACATTTTTCATTAAGATGACATTTGTCTGTCTCTTACTAACATCCCGTTGCTTTCCACTAGCATAAGTGGGAACTACGATTGCTCTGACTTTCTCAACATCCTTTTGAGAATACGTAGGCACAAGGTCTCATCCTTGCCAAGCAAATTTCTATCTCTCTCAGACCAAACAAACCATAGAACCTCAGATCCGAGCTACAAATGCTCGATTCCCACTAGGGATATGTATGCGAAGATCCACAGATCTTTGCGAGCACAATAATAATAAACACTAGAATCCCACATAATCTACTGTTTCTTAAAATCCAAAGGAGAAACTTTCCCAATCATAGAAATAGCAATTAAAACACACAAACATATCAAACGTATTCATATATAAAGCTGTAGATAACTACATATATTTAGGGTGCTCCATCTATTCCTTTATATAACAATCCCCTTACTCGAATCTCCCCAATGCGTTGCGTCTAGTTTGCGCTAGTCGTTACGCATATCAATATCAATTGAGGGTATTTCAGCTTTCCCCTTTTTCATAATCATTAAATCATCTTTCTTGTGTTGAAAATAATAAAGCTTGATGCTCGCGGCATCTTTATAAACAAATCAAAAGATTTAAATCGTTTCGAACCGGAGAATCCGAACTCATGTTCGCATCCTCTAGCGCGTCACCTTTTAACGCGAACAGGTACATGTGGTTGTTTAGTAGCCTTGAGCATGTCAACTGGCCATAAGGGTGTGCTGCATTAACTGTCTTATATGCAACACTTGGAGATGTGTCTGCCTTTAAGACCAAACAACTTGTAGGTTATATGAGTATATTCCAAGTATATTAAAAATTATTATTTATAATTTTTTCTTATTTAATTGTTATGTATGACATTTCTTGAGGGTGCATCATACCCCTAATGGCTCCCCACAGGCGATGAGAAGGAAGCCATGCAAGCAGATCCAGGTGGTGTTTCAGATCCATCGCGAGTTTGGTTATATATGGTGGGGGACTGTAATGGCTAAATATATACCTGAGACGTGTTTGCACCAATATAGGTATGTCGAAGACATCCCACAACTAGTTCTTATTGTTCCAATTAGGGTAATGATAGATGATTTTAGGATAACATCTTCATCCCTGCATATGCCATTAGAGATAGTGCACCTTGTGCAGTGTGGGAATGGTTACCTAGAGTGGTACCTTACTAATCACACCCTCGCATCATCCCACTTGTTGAGAATATGAATAATGTTATGCCTTCTGGTGTTGGATAGATAAAACACAAACTCTTCGGAGATGTATGTTGTTCTTTAAGGCAACATATTGGCTCGACATCAAATAATAACTAAAAATATTACAACATACTTGATGGTATTGGGAAAAGTAAAAGTGACGGTGTTGTTTGGTTTAATCCTGACACCGAACATATGATATGTGAAAATTTTAAGTAATTAGTCGCGAGGGAGGCGGCTCACTGATAGGTAATGTTTTGGTCACCTATTAAACCAACGAGGGTGGTTAAAGTTTCAGTTATTGGTTTCTTATGGAGAGGTTTAATGATGGAAAATTATTGGGAAGTCTTTTTTTTAATATATATGGTCTTCGACATTGTCTATTATGAAAAAGACGATTTTAGTTTCATAGGCTTGATCTTCATCATCATCTTTATCTTTCTTGTCTTTGCACATAATGAATTTGAGGCCCTAATCACTTTTACAAGGCCTTATGGTAGGCGGTGGACGCCAACTGTACTTTTTCGTGATATGCAAAGCCATGAGTTTTTTTAGGGTTTATGATCAGTGAAATAAGTTATTATTAACCTAAATCTTTGGACAACTATGTATAGCTTTAATAGTATATTCAATCGCGTAGATTAAATTTTACTCTTGTCTACTCAGCCTTGTCCTGCCTCTGCCACACCAGTATCGGATGCACTACACACAACTTCACCCTCCGATGTGGCCGCTTTTATTCCTTCAACTTCGAAGTCGACCTCTGTTAGTAGGCGAGACTCTCCTATTCTGCCTTCACCATACCCATCCTCCCTTAGAAGCACCTCCTCACCAGGGGTATTTGAGATGGGACAGTCATCCGGGACCCAAGCATCACCTAAGGCATCATTATAACCTCAGTCTCAGACGCCACATAGAGATGTGCCTCAGTCATCCCAAATAGTAGACGCGAGACCCGAGGCTGCACCAACGACACCTGAGGTTGCACCAGCGGCTGCACCAAATCAGTCTGCAGCTGCAGTCCCTCAGGCTTTTGGAGGAAAACCGTCTGATTTGTCACTTCTTCCTCTATATCTCAATAAGTTTCTAGATACATCTGGGGCGTACATGTATGGATTTTTCATTTTCATTTTTATTTTTATTATGAATTTTTTATGAATTTTATTGTGAATTTTATTATGAGTTTTGATTTGAATTTTATTATGCAGGAACATGCTACGCTCAAGGTCATTAGCCGTGGGAGAAAGATCAGTAAACTTGTGCCCTCTTCCGAGCCATGGTTTAACGAGCTTTTATGACTTACAAAGTTGAAAGATTTGGCCCTTTTTGGATACAGTGTTGTCAACTGGGGTATGATCAACACTTTTATTACGAGGTGACACTATGAGACGTCATCCTTTTATCTACCACATGTTGAGATGACGAACAACCAATAGAACTAGGGGCCGCCTGCTTGGTTTATTTGTATACCAAGTTGGATGACTCCATTAAGTGGGATACGAAGCAGATGACCAACAACATGTCACTAATAACAGTATAAATTCCTTGTCTTTGTGGCCTTTGTTAATTATTTTAATTCCGGAACAAACTATTTATTTTTGTTATTTCAGGGATGGATCTATCAGCACTTCCCCTACATCTCGGGTTGTTCCAGGTTTACATTGACCGGTTGGTGCATGAGGACATCCACTCTAGTTTATACGTTGACCACCGTGACATGACACCGTTTGACGAATTTTGGTCGTTTACATGTAAGTTGGCTTGCAGGATTCACAAGACTGCTACTTATATGCCTGAGCGGGTGATAAGTGCCAAAATGTCGTAATTTTGTGTATATAATTCATGACACTTATCCGTTCTTTTGTTGATATTTAGTTGAATAATCCCGACTTTGTTTGTAAATACGTTTTATTGTGTTTTTGATTCATTTATGTATAGTTTGATTAGTTTTAATGTATTTTTGTAGGTATTTGTTGCACATTTGGAGCATTGAGGAATAAGGTGTGAAGAGACTTAAATATCAGAATACGCAAATTTTGGACCTAAGATACCAAAAAATGCGAATGATGCAAAGTGATTGTAAAAAGTTCACCCAGGAAATATCAAAGAATGATATGTTGGGGGAATGGTTGTGAGGATGACTCAATCTGTCTAAGAAAAGAGAATCCTATTTATTGGGAAACAAGTAATATGTTTCACTAGGAAAATAGATTCATAATGTAAGTGAATATCTGTTTCGCTTTGGGAAACGAGAAGATTACCTTCTGTCAGCCTTGTGACAATGTTTAAGGTATTTTGAAAATGATATTACCAATTATCAGCCTTGTGATAGTTTATGGTAATGAGTTCTGAAGATATTACCAATTATCAGCAAAGTGGTAACTATAACAAGGTAATTCTTCAGAAATTTACTGAGTATTCAACTTTGTGAATAACAGACAATGATGGAAATAGATCTCAAATGAGTTTCTATTTCCGCTGTTTCAACCTTGCCAGGGATCTCTCTCTTGAGAAGATGCAGGCATTTTGATTTGAAAAGACACAAGTTTTCTTTAAACAGAAAGACAACTGTGGGAATTTCTTGAACTTTCACGATTGGACTTGCTAAGAAGAACGATCTTTTATGACAAGTTTCAAGATGAAAAAAGAAATAAGCAGCTCGGATGACGAGGCAATTGCTTATTGTTTGCAGGTATATTTTTTTGGTGAAATCTAGACCTGAGTTGATTAGAGACGAGATTCTTATCCAGGAATGAACTGGAAAGAAATGGTCAATCAAGACTTTGTTCCCAATGAGGAATGATCTCAGCTGGGGAAAAAAAGTATTTTTCTGCTTGGGGATAATCTGTTGGAGAGATAACATACCCACACTTGTTTTTGGGAATAAAGCAACCTAAACAAGTGATGTTGAAGCAAACATTTGAAAAGTGCAGGAATGCATTAATGATGTTATTTGCGTATGAATGATGAATGTCATGCATGCTAACGATACTTGACAAGACAACAAAGGTATTTGGGAAAAGGACTACATCACAGTTCAACAAATACTCAGCAAAATCTGCAGCCATGGTGTAGATGTTACTGATGATGAATCTGAGTTGCATGCTTTAAACTTTTCTGGAAAAGGCATTTAATCGGCAACCTTGTTGGGAATTCTTTTTGGATAAGAATACTGTCCTTTGATGATCTCTTCTGAGGAGAAGAAGACTTCTTAGCAGTTGTTTTATCTTTCGGAGGTCGAAACACTCCTGGAGAAAACTGTTGAAGTTTTTTCTGTGTTCATAGTTCAAAGGAAGATTTCGCTTTTATTTCAAAATTTGAAGTAAAAATTCATTTAAAACTCTTTTTTTTAGTTTCAAAAGTGATTTTCACAAGAAAAAGCGTTATTTTGCAAAACAGAATAAAGCAAGAATTGCAAACAAATGGGCACAAGGCTCAAATTTTATTGATTGAATGGTAATCAGCCAAAGGCGTGATTCCATGAGCTATTTACAAGAGTTGGAAATGATAATTTATTGGGAAAAGGATACATTGAAAGCAATAACCACTATTATCCCTAACAACTTTGAATTCCAACTGTGCTTGTTGCTTTAGAAGATTTGATTGAAAATCCGTTGATGGAAGATTCTTCAGGTCGACGAAGTACGGACTGATGTAGTTACTTTGTCATTTTTTATCCTTAATTTTTGCCTAGATTTCCTTTTCAGGTTTTCAATCTATCAGGATAATTTCTGTTTATTGTCTCTAATTTTTGCCTGGACCCCCTTTTCAGGTTTTCAGTCCACCGAGACGCTCATTTTTGCCTAAGCCGCCCTTTTCGGGTTTTCGACTTACCAAGCTGTTCTTTTGTTTTTTAGACAAAGTATTTCTTGACTGCATCAACATTCACAGGATGCGGGAGTTCATCACCGTCCGTGGTTGTGAGAGTCATAGCACCGCCAGAAAAGCTTCTTTTGACGATGTATGGGCCTTCGTAATTAGGAGTCCATTTGCCCCTAGGATCTGGTTGAAAAGACAGAATCTTTTTAAGCACGAGGTCTCCTTCTCGGAATTCACGAGGACGAACCTTTTTGTCGAAGGCTTTCTTCATCCTTCTTTGATATAGTTGTCCATGACACAGAGCGGTCAGACGTTTTTCTTTGATTAAGTTCAGCTGGTCGTATCTGCTTTGACACCATTCGGCCTCAGATAACTTAGTTTCCATGAGAACTCTCATTGACGGAATCTCAACTTCTACGGGGAGCACTGCTTCCATGCCGTATACTAGAGAAAAAGGAGTTGCCCCTGTTGAAGTACGTACTGAAGTACGATACCCATGTAGAGCAAATGGCAGCATTTCGTGCCAGTCTTTGTAAGTGATGACCATTTTCTGGACAATCTTTTTGATGTTCTTATTGGCAGCTTCAACGGCGCCGTTCATCTTTGGCCGGTAAGGAGATGAGTTATGATGCTCAATCTTGAATTCCTCACACAGTTCTTTCATCATTTTGTTGTTCAGGTTCGATCCATTGTCTGTAATGATCTTACTTGGAACTCCATATCGGCAAATGAGGTTGTTCTTGATGAACCTCACAACCACTTGTCTTGTAACGTTGGCGTAAGATGATGCTTCGATCCATTTGGTGAAGTAATCAATAGCCTCTAAAATGAAGCGATGTCCGTTGGACGCTTTTGGTTCAATCATCCCAATCATGTCGATGCCCCACATGGAGAAAGGCCACGGAGAGGAGAGAACGTTGAGTAGAGTCAGTGGCACATGGATCTTATCTGCGTAGGTCTGGCACTTGTGACATCTCTTGACGTGTTTACAGCAATCAGATTCCATCGTTATCCAATAGTATCCTGCTCTCAAGATTTTTCTGGACATTGCATGCCCATTTGAATGGGTTCCAAAGGACCCTTCATGCACTTCGTGAATTATCATGTCTGCTTCGTGTCTATCCACGCATCTGAGCAAAACCATGTCGAAGTATCTTTTGTATAACACATCTTCATTCAGGAAGAAATTTCTAGAAAGCCTCCTTAGAGTTTTCCTATCTTTGTGCGATGCCCCGAATGGGTACTCCTGAGTTTGAAGGAAGCGTTTGATGTCATGGAACCACGGTTTATCATCGATGACTGCTTCAGTTGCAAACACATATGCAGGTCTTTCAAGGCGTCTGATACGGATCTTAGGCATATCGTTCCAATGGTTGACTTTGAACATGGAAGATAGAGTAGCCAAGGCGTCTGCCATTCGATTCTGATCTCGAGGGATATGATGCAATTCAACTTTGTTGAAGAAAGCCAACAGACGTCTTGCATAATCTCGGTAGGGAATCAAACCAAGATGATGAGTTTTATACTTGTCTTTGATTTGATTGATCACAAGGGCTGAATCTCCATATATGTCAAGGATCTTGATCCTCAAGTCGATGGCTTCTTCGATACACATGATACAAGCTTCATATTCTGCGATGTTGTTGGTACAATCAAATAGCAATCTGGCGGAAAACGGGATATGAGAAACCTCGGGAGTAATGATGACTGCCCCAATTCCGTTGCCAAAAACGTTAACTGCTCCATCAAAGATTAAGCCCCATCTAGATTCTGGATCAGGACCTTCTTCACGTAATGGTTTGTCACAATCTTTCATCTTTAAGTACATGACATCCTCGTCAGGGAAGTCGAACTTGAGAGATTGGTATTCATTGATCGGTTGATAAGCCAAGTGATCGGCGAGAATGCTTCCTTTGACCGCTTTTTGGGCACGGTACTGGATGTCATATTTAGATAATAGCATCTGCCATCGAGCAATTCTTCCTGTTAAGGCAAGCTTTTCAAAGACGTATTTGATTGGATCCATTTTGGAGATTAACCAAGTCGTGTGATTGATCATGTACTGGCGGAGACGCTTCGAAGCCCACACCAAAGCACAACATGTTTTCTCGAGCATGGAGTAACGAGTCTCACAATCTGTGAACTTTTTACTCAAGTAGTAAATGGCATGCTCTTTCTTACCGGTTTCATCTTGTTGTCCAAGCACGCAGCCCATAGAATCTTCTAGCACGGTAAGGTACATGATTAATGGTCTTCCTTAAATTGGAGGAATCAATATTGGCGGTTCTGACAGGTATTCTTTGATACTGTCAAACGCTTTTTGGCAATCTTCTGTCCACACAACCTCTTGATTTTTGCGGAGAAGCTTGAATATCCCCAAGTAGCAGTCATTTGAGAGATAAATCTGGAGATGTAATTCAACCTTCCTAGAAATCCTCTTACTTGCTTTTCTGTATGTGGCGTAGGCATTTCTTGAATAGCCTTGACTTTGTCAGGATCAACTTCAATACCTCTTTGACTGACAATGAAACCTAGGAGTTTTCCGGATCTTACCCCAAAGGTGCATTTGTTAGGATTCAGGCGAAGCTGAAATTTCCTTAGTCGTTGAAACAACTTCAAGAGATATTCTATATGCTCTTCTTCAGTGTCAGACTTTGCTATCATGTCGTCCATGTATACTTCAATCTCTTTGTGCATCATGTCATGAAAGAGAGTGGTCATCGCCCTTTGGTAAGTTGCACCTGCATTCTTTAATCCAAACGGCATTACTTTGTAGCAAAATGTGCCCCATGGCGTGATGAAAGATGTCTTCTCCATGTCTTCGGGAGCCATTCTGATCTGATTATAGCCAGAGAAACCGTCCATGAAGGAAAAGACGTTGAACTTTGCAGTGCTATCCACTAGCATGTCGATATGCGGTAGTGGGAAATCATCTTTTGGACTAGCTTTATTCAAGTCCCGGTAGTCAACACACATTCTGACCTTTTCGTCTTTCTTTGTGATAGGCACTATGTTGGCTAGCCATTGAGGATATTCAGAGGTGACGAGGGAACCTGCGTCGAGCTGCTTTTGAACTTCCTTTTTGATTTTATCGGCCATGTCTGGGTGAACTCTTCTCAGTCTTTGTTTGACTGGTGGACACTTCGGTTTTAATGGCAAGTGATGCTCCACTATGCTGGTATCTAAACCTGGCATGTCTTAGTAGGACCAAGCAAACACATCAACATACTCTTTGAGAAGATCTATCAGTTTGCCCCCGTTCTTTGCCGAGGAGCTTCGATGTTTACTTCTTTTTTTGTCTTCCTCAGAACCTAAGTTGATTGCTTCCAAAGGCTCTTTGTGAGGCTGAATGATTCTTTCCTCGTGCTTAAGTAGTCGAGAAATCTCATCCGGGATCTCTTCTTCAGCTTCTTCCTCGACGTCGAACACAGGAAATTCAAAGTCGGGAGAGAGCATAGTGTTATTGCGCTCAATGGATTTGTCCATCTGCTAATCTGCATGTTTGATTTATGTTTGATTAATTAACTCTTCTCTCTTTTTTTTAAAAAAAGTTAATGTGAAAGTGTATGCAGATCATTTATTATATTTTTTGAAGATTGTTTGTTTTTATTTGGGTTTTTTAGGATTACCATTTGCAAAAAAAAAGAAGGTAAAAAACAAAAAACAAACACAAAATGTGGAATCAAAACAACGCTTTTATTTATGATTCACAATAGGAAACAGGGCCCTAAATACAAACTCATTTGTCTTGGGCAAGACAAAGAGAAATTATTTAAAAGCTAAACCCTATAAAACATCTCTTCGCTTTGGGCGAGGCGAGAGTTCAAAACAAAAGCAAGATAAACTAATTTTAACTATGAACATCAGTCTAAGCTTTAACAGGCTTCCAATAGTGGCGAACTCCTTGAAAGTCTAGATACTCTGGTAGTTTTCCTTTTGACTTATTTCTTGTGTAGACTTTGGTCGTTGGTCGAACAGGCTTGGAAGACTCTGGACGGTTGACCTTGCCTTTTGTGCTGCTGAAGCAATCTTCGTCTGCTTGATTGGCAGGTTGAGGAGCATAATATGCAGCATACGTGTTTTCAAGTGGCATGTATCTTGGATTCTTGGGATGTTCTTTCCAATCTTCTAAGTGGAGAGACTCATTTTCTGCGACGCTTTCCAACTCATTTCCAGAATTGTCATCTTGATCTTCAGTAATTACGTTGGTGTAGTGATAGTTAAAATCTGGCTTAACATCCTCGGCGGGCGTATTAAAGCAGAGATCTTCATTTGGGATTTCAATTTGATGATGAGATCGAGAAGATGTGTATAACTCTTCTGGTTGACTAGGATACTCAAAAGGATCGTCCCATCCAGTTGGTTGGATGTCTTTAATTCTGATTTTTGAGCTTTCAGGTGCAGTGTATTTCACCATGTAGTCAAACTTTCCACTTGGTTCTCCCAAGGTATCCCAAATTTCAGAAGGGATAGGTGGATTTTCATTCTCATTCTTTTGTAGGGACATGCCTTTGATTTGGTCTGTCGGAGGATAGAACGGTGCGTATGATTCTTCCTGGGACACATATTCGGGTCTAGTAAGATAAGTGCTCCACTCTTCAGATTCGGAGAGATTGTCTTCATTAACTTCATCGGTAAGAACGTTAACCTCTTGAAGAACAGGGTTTAAGAAACCCCCACTGTGGAATACTTCTTTGATTGGGCGAAGAGCTTCATCCCTTTGATTGTCTTTAGGAAATACTGGAGCAAATTTGAGCCCGGTCTTTGTCTCGTTGTTGACAGATTTTATTACTTGTCCCCAACCTGCGGCATTACCGTCTTTCACTATCTGCGCTGCTTCTTTGTAAGAGGAGATAGACGATCTGCTTTTCCCTGTATATTCACCTTCTAACGAAAGTCCTTGGAACTGTGTTCCTTCAAGGTCGTCGGCGGTGATGAAAGAAAAAGTGGACAAATGGCTTACTAGTAAAGCTTGTTCACCGATGATGGTTACTAGCTTCCCATTTGTTGTGAATTTTAGCTTTTGGTGGAGAGTGGATGTCACAACTCCTGCTTCGTGTATCCATGGTCTTCCTAGCAAACAACTGTAAGCAGTTGGCACGTCCATGACCTGGAAGGTATGCGGACCAATCGTCATTGGAAGGTCGACTTCCCCAATAACAGATTTCCTTGACCCATCAAAGGCTTTGACCACTATATCGTTGGATTTCATCGGCGCTCCTTTGTAAGATAAATGAGTGAGAGTCATTTTTGGCATTACATTCAAGGATGAACCGGTGTCTACTAGCATATTGGACAGAGAGTCTGCTTGGCAAATCATAGAGATATGTAGAGCAAGATTGTGATCCCTTCCCTCCTCTGGGAGTTCTTCATCACTGAAGCTTAAATTGTTGCAAGCTGTTATGTTCCCCACAATTCCACCAAATTGATTTGTAGTCACGTCGTGATCTACGTAAGCTTGATCTAGCACTTTCATCAAAGCTTCTCGGTGGGCTTCGGAATTCAGAAGTAGAGATAGTATCGAGATTTTGGAGGGAGTCTGCATTAGTTGATCCACAACTCTATACTCGCTTTTCTTGATCAGCTTTAGGATCTCATCAAAATCTGAGTTGACGTTGGTTCCATCAGACGGACCAATGTTTATGTTTGATTATCAACAGGAATCCCCATGGGATTCTCGGGAGGTGTATTAACTGGATTTTGTCCAACAGCGGGAACAACGGGTTGCTTTGGTGGCAACGAGGTGTACACACATCCACTTCGCGTAACTCGTCCGATTTCAGCAATGTTAACAACAGCTGAAAGAGTTGGTATGGGTTTCTCCTTCCCATCTTCTATCATAGTTGTATTGTACTGATAGGGGATTGCTTTGTCAGAGCTGTAAGGAACAGGACAAGGTAGACAGATCACCAAAGGAGATTCTGGAACTTTTGGGCCGTTGTACTTGACTTCTACACACTTGGGCATAATGAAGTAGGGGATAATGACGTTTACTTCGGGAATTTCCGAGTTGATATCTGAGATTAAAAGCTCATGCGGATAATGCCCTATCATATTCACGTCATAATCATTTCTGTTTCTGAAGATCTGAATATCACCAATGTCTATTAACCGTTGAATGTCTGCTCTCACAGTTGGACATCCTCGAAGATCCCAGAAGCAGATTCTGCAGACTGTGTAATCATGTTTAGCGAAGGCGCCCATTGTACTGTATGTATCATGGAGCTGTACCAAGCTTTCTCTTATCATATTTATGTCAGTGATAAGATACCGATCTGTATTCCTTAGTATCAAATTCACGGTATGTCCACTATGATTGGGAAGTGGATTTGCTTGTACGTTTGGATTTGCATTCCTGAAGGAGAGAAGATTAGCCCTTACTAGCCTTTGGAGTTCAGCTTTTAGTGTTATGTAGTATTCGAGATCATGACCCGGTGCCCCTTGATGAAAAGGGCAAGACATATTTGCTTTGTACCACCATGGTAATTTGTCTGGTACCGGAGGTGGAGACCTTGTTTGCACAAGATTCCTTTCTATCAATGCCGGCTATAATTCCGTGTACGTCATCGGAATTGGATCAAACTGCGATACCCGAGGTGCACGGTTCTGATTGTTGAGCCTGTTGTCGAGGTTGTTGAGTTTGCTAGAATTGCAGAGTAATACCCATATTTGAACTTGCATTAACAACTGGTGCTATTGTGGCTACCTGTTGTTGGTGACTGACATTTTTCTTTGGTTTCCCTTGGGATACCATTCCTATGTCATGTTCTTTTTTCTTCGAGAAGCTGGCTCCGACCCTCTTGGTTTCGCTTGAAGACCTTATTTCTCTGGTTAGGCGTCTTGTTCGGACTCCCTCTTCTAGTCGCATTCCCATGCTTACCATTTCGGTGAAATCTCCGGGAGCGCTAGCGATCATGCGTTTGTAGTAAAATGGGCCAAGAGTGTTCAGGAAAACCTTGGTCATTTCTTTCTCCTCTAACGGCGGATTGACTTGGGCAGCAATTTCCCTCCAACGTTGGGCGTATTCTTTGAACGTCTCTTTCTCCTTTTGAGACATAGAACGGAGTTGATCTCGATCTGGAGCCATGTCCAAATTAAATTTATATTGTTGGACAAAGGCTTCACCTAAGTCATTGAATGTCTGGATATTTGCACTATCTAGTCCCATGTACCACTTCAGTGCGGCACCGGTAAGACTGTCTTGAAAATAGTGAATGAGCAATTGGTGATTGTCATTATATGTAGACATCTTCCTTGCGTACATTGTAAGATGACTTTGCGGGCAGGAATTTCCTTTATATTTCTCAAAATCGGGGACTTTGAATTTAGCGGGTATCCTTACACGAGGAACTAGGCATAGATCGTGGGCATTCTTCCCAAACAATTCCTTACCACGGATTGTTTTGATCTCAAGCTGCATCTTATGGAATTGTTCTTGGAGATTCTCCATCTGGCCACGAGGATTCGTGTTGTCGCCTGGGTTATGATAGACTTCTTCGTTCGCAGTAGCGTGAACTAGAGAAGCTGAGTGTGTCATGATCGGTTGAGAAACCGTCATAGTGACTTGAGGAAAGGTTACTCCGTGCTGTGGAGTAAATGTTGATTTCTGTAAAGTAGGAACCTCGATTGTGGTTGCCTGTACCTCAGAAGTGGGTTGACGAAATCCGATGCCGAAATTGCAAGGCATGCCCCATGGATAACCTTCTGGCATACTGAAGGGAGGATTACTGACTGCAACAGCTGAAACTGGAGTAGTAGTGATATCTGAAATCGTTGCTTGATTTTGACTGTTTAATGTTGCTTGCTGACTTTGCGTAGTTGCCAACGAACTTACCAAAGAAGTGAGTCTCTCCACCTCTTCCTGAAGTGTTGTCACTGTGCTACGAAGCTCAACATTTTCTTGCTCAAAATCTTCCATTGCTTTTCTCCTATTTGCACGAGTATTGTATTTGCGAGTTGACTGTGAACGTAGTCGAGAAACTCTAAGACGCGAAAGCTTGACGATCTTTTTCTCTCTTTCTCTCTGGAAAAAATTCCAAAAGATAAGATTCTAAAAGACAAACTCAAAATGCAAAGTATGATGCATGATTTATGAATGCAAAGAGAAAAAAATTTCCAAAGAATTTATACTAAAAGAGAAATTTCTAGCAAATATTTGGATGGAAAACACTTATTTTATTAATTATTGAAAGAAGATTACAACAATTTTTTTGTTTTGAGCATAGCTCTTACAATGATAAAATAAATGATAAAGCTAAAACTAAACTAATTAATCGTCTTCGTCTGATGAAGAACCAAAGGCTTGATGTAGCTTCAACTTCAGGATTTCTTTCCCATAGTAAGCTTTCAATTCATCTTTCTCGGCTTTAAGCTTGTTGATGACTTTCTTCCATTCGTCAGGAGCAGGATTGCCGGTTGTCATTTCCTCAAGCTTTCTTTTTCTTTCTTTGATGTATCTTTTGATCGCGTTATCTTTCCGACGAACCTTCTCATCTTTCTCCATGAGCCATTCATCTTGGAAGTAGAGCGTCTTTTCATGATCTTTGACCTGTTTCTTAAGCTTCTCGTTTTCGAGGTCAGTCTTAAAGAACTTATCTTCCAAAGCCTCTTTCTCAAGCCTCATCTTGGCCAACGCTTCTTGGTATTCTCCCATAGTTTCAACGGGAAAAGTGGTCGATTTAGACACTGCTGAGAACATGGGTTCTTCATAAGCGTAAGGCATTCGGAATTTCTTTGCTCTTTTCTTCACCCAAGAAGTGTAGATTTCCATGGCTACACAATTCCTTGCATTACCCTTTTCTTTCCTTCGGATGTGATGCCAAGCTCTTATCATTCTGGCCTTCAAACCTTGGGAATCTTCCCCTTCATGATAAAAGTAGCTTTCTATTGTAAAACCAAGGGGTTTACTGGAATTTGCATACCCGAGCCTGACGTCTCGCCAAGAATGGGTTGTAGTTGATTCCTCCTTTTTGTACTGATGAGAGGTACGTTGGCAAATTCTCCACAGCTTTCAATGATTTCCATCTCATTGTTTGCCAAGGTATACCAATGGATATCGTCGTTTGTGAGAGACATGAGCCTTCGAGACCAATGCCAACCGTCTTTGTTTTCGCGGAAGATAGGAGATTTAGGCAAGTGTGAGACAATCCATTTGAATAACAGAGGTACACAACACACAATAGTTCCATCTCCTTGACGATTCCTATGATGAATGGAGAAATACGTGTCACCAAGCAAAGTGGGAACGGGATTTCCAATCAGAAAAATCCTTATGGCGTTGATATCAACGAAACTTGGGACGTTGGGAAACAACACCAATCCATAGATGAGTAAAGCTAAAACAACTTCAAAGGCTACCATACTACCGGCTTCAGAGAATTTAAGAGCCTTTTCCATTAGGAACTTTGAAGTTAGTCCTAAGAGTTTTCCTTTGGTAGTTAGGTTTTTGTCTATCTCAGATTTCTTTAAGTGAGTCATTGTTGCAATGATTGGTGACTTAGGAATGGCTTCCAAACCATTGAAAGGCACCTTATCTGATACTGAGATACCTAGGATGTGTGCGTACTCTTCCAAAGTAGGCATCAACTGATAGTCAGGGAAAGTGAAACAGCGATAAACTGGATCGTAAAACTGAACAAAAGTTTTGAGAAGTCCTTCATCAATGTTAGTGTTCAGGACAATTAAAAGAGTTCCATAGCGTTTTCTGAAATCCGTGGGATCTTCTACCAAGGATGCTAACTCTTTTAACTTCCCTACATCAGGAATTCTAAAACTGTATTTCTTGGTGAATCTTCCTCTGACGTCCATCACTCTAACCTAAAATATTTACAAAGAAAAAATCTCTAAATTCTTTGGAAATGGGAAGATAAATAAAGTTTTTGCATGAATGAATGCCACAAAGATTCAAACATGGTTAGTGGTTATACACACGGTCAAACGTTCGAAGTCACGAGCATGAGGCCAACGATAAGAACCAAATGTGGGTAAGTTCTATGGGCTTATTCATCTGTGAAACGGGTTCTACTGATAATACAGGTCCAATGCTTCTCTTTGAAATATTATCGGATTTGTTGAATACTCGAAGTCCAATAATATTTTTCAAGAAAAACTCGCCTGATCGTAGTCTCGCATGACAACTATTCTAAGCTTACGCCTGAATAACTTCTGCACTACATCCTAAATAGCCAGGATGGGTTATGTGTTCTACATCCACTCAGCTTCGTAAGTCCTCTCGAAAGCAAAATGTCTTCGCAAATACTTGCTAAACACAAATACTCCCAAGACAACCTCCACTGAGAGAGGGATCTCAAATTAACTCGAAGTAATGAAACTTCCCACAAGTTAATAGGACTATACCCCACCTAGATCTTAAAATGTTTCTTAAATCCGGGTTAGGATTTCTTTCCATCAGATGAAATCGTGAAAACACACAATAAAGAAAAACAAACATATGCACATATGAAAGCTTAACCCATTTTTTCTTTTTGAAAACAAAAAAGCTTGGTGCTCTTTGGCAGAGTCACAATTTTTTTGAAAATAAAAGTTTAGCGTACTCCCCAGCAGAGTCGCCATTTTTTCTGTTCACGTTAAAAAGTGACGCGCTAGGGAATCGAATCTGAATTCGGATCCTCTGGCTCGAAACGATTTACTCTTTTGATTTTTTTATAAAGATACCGCGAGCATCAAGCTTTATTATTTCCAACACAAGAACATGATTATGAAAAAGGGGAAAGCTAATCAATTGATATGATATGCATTACGACTAGCGCGAACTAGACGCAACGCATTGGGGAGATTCCGGGCAAGGGGGTTTGTTATATAAAGGGAATAGATGTGGCACCCTTAATATATATAGTTATCTATAGCTTTATATATGAATATGTTTGATATGTTTGTGTGTTTTAAATTGCTATTTCTATTGTTGGGAAAGTTTCTCCTTTGGATTTTAAGAAGGGAAGATTATGTGGGATCCTAGGTTTTGTTATTATTGTGCTCGCAAAGATCATTAGGACCTTCTGCATACATATCCCTTAATGGGAATCAGAGCATTTGTAGCTCGGATCTAAAAGGATCTATGGTTTGTTTGGTTTGAGGAAGAAAGAAATTTGCTCGCCAAGGATGAGACCTTGTGCCTACGCATTCTCAAAAGGATGTTGAGAAAGTCAGAGCAATCGTAGTTCCCACTTATGCTAGTGGAAGCAACGGGAGGTTATTAAGAGACAAAGACAAATGTCATCTTAATGAAAAAATGTATCTAATCTATTTCATCACATACATTTTAAAAGGGTTTGATTGATTAAAATCTTTCATCGTAAGTTATAGGTGTTTTGCTTGAGTGTACAAGCGTTACCACTTACGAGTTAAGAAATATGTTTGAAAAATGATTGAATCTTTTAATTGTAAGCATTGGGCGTTTTGCTTGAGTGTACAAGCGTTACCACTTACGATTAAGAGATGTTTTTGTTTGAAAAAGTGTTTGAAAAGTATTTGATTGTATGTGATGTGATAGATGAGATACTTCTTCCATAGAGATGATAAATGTCTAAATCTCTTAGGAGAAATTGATTGGATTAGGGGGATGCTTTTAAGAAGCCCGGGGGTCCTTGTATTGTAAGCCCAAAAGGAGGCATTCCGAGGGTCATCGAGGGTCCTTGTATTGTTAGCCCAAAAGGAGGCATTCCGAGGGTCATCGAGGGTCCTTGTATGAAGCTCAAGAGGAAGCTATAGGGTATGGCTGGATTTGGCTTTAAGAGTGGTTTCACCGGGAAACCATCCTCTTAGGATTTCAAGAGTGATTTCACCGGGAAATCATCCTCTTAGGGTTCTATCCTAGCGCGGGTGATTCTTTGTATTGGAAGCCCAATAGGAGTCTGTTACGAGATTTCCTGGTCTCTTTCTTGTTTGATGCCCAAGAGAAGGCTAAACTCAACGAGGAGTTCTTTTGAACGAAGCCCAAGAGGAGGCTGACTCAGCAGGGGAGTGTTGTCTTATATGAAGCCTAAGCGGAGGCTAAACTCAGTAAATGAGTTTTCTTATATGAAGCCTAAGAGGAGGCTAACTCACTAAATGAGTTATCTTATACGAAGCCTAAGAGGAGGCTAAAGGGAACCTAGTTGTTAGAAAATGTTGAAGTTTGATAGAAAAGGTGAAGAAAACAAGTGATAAAAATTTGATTTTGGTCCCAAGGAGGTTTGAACTCATGACCTTTAGTTTGAAATTGAAAAGTTTTACCACTGAGCCAAGTGCTTGTCTTGTTATTTACACGCTTCCATTTAATTATATTTAAAAACAAGTCTTTGAAATGTTTAAAAAATGAAAGAATGTGAAAAAATGGTCTCAGGGGGATTCGAACCCTAGACCATAGGCAAGGCAAGGAACATGAAAAACATGCTGGCAACCGTTGGGGCGGTAATACATCCGTTCATGTATCCTCTTCCATGTTATTCTATTATAAACCAAATATTTGAATTTCTGGAAAATCAAAATCACGCGCGCAATGTTCTGCTTCCTCAATCTTCATCAATTCATAGATTCTTCATTTCTTGATGAAATTGAAAGATGTAAACATCGAACTTGCTCGTTTTGAACCCAGGAACATGATGGTGGTGGTTAATTTCATTTATTTTCAGTTTAAAATGATTAATTTTGAACGTGTCCAGATGAACCCTAATTCTAAGAATCAACATGAAATCGTGTATGGATCATGATTTGTTAAATTGATTGAGGGTTAATGATCAGTGATGGTGCAGAAACAAGATGGCCAAACAATTTTTGGATTGGAATGCTTGAATCATAAAGTTCGAAGTATGAGTGACTTACCTTTTCAAACTGCAATCGAAATCCCTTTTAAAGTGTTTCAAGTTGTTGTTTAATGATTGCTACAGCACCACTGAATCTTATGGAAGGTGTTTGAACACTATGCTTGCTTTGAAATAGCCTGGATCACTCTGACCAAGTCCAACTGCATCTACTTGATGTGAGTTTCGAATTCGTGGTTGGAGATGTTACAAGTTAGGGATGATGGTTTGGATCACTCATATGGAGTGTATAAATGATGTTTGAAGTGTTGAATCAAGGTTAGCTCGAGCAAAATGAGAGATGGCAAGTTAAGGCATCATTTTCAAGCTTATGGTTTTTTAACAATGATTCTAACTTTGGGCAGTTCTTATGATGTTTTTAAGTTTTAGACAAGTTCTAATTAGTGTTTAGAACATGTTAGACACCTAATTTCTCTCATATTTTACAATGCTTGAAGATTGCAAAAATTCCTCACTTTGAACTATGAAACTTAGAATTCAAGAAAGAAGAGTGAAAGCTTGATTTGGATAGCTTTGGTGTAGTTTGGAAATGAGGAAATGACCTCTATTTATAGGCCTAAAAATCTGAATGATTTGGCAAAGATATCATTGAAGGAAACTTGCAACTTGGTTAAGAGGTAAAATGGAATCTTTTGCATTTAATGCAAAAGTAACTTTCTTAACCATGGTTAAGTTTTTCTCCTTGATCCAATCCTTTCTCAATCATTCACAACTGATATTTATCAGTTATAATCCACCTCTAAGTGATGACAAGGCTTCTAGAAGGAGAAGTTGCAAAAAATGACTTGTAATTTTGAAGTATGAACTTGAAATCCATGGTTTTGGAGCTCTATGTTTCAAAATCAAAAGTATGGCTAGACAAAGTGTTTTTGCAAGTTCTTGGACATTTTCGAAAGCTTGTAACAAGGGCTACAACTTTCATGTTTTGAGTTTTTTCTGAATCCAAATGGATCTAGGTAAAAATGGCCATGAAAGTGATGAAAATTAAGTTTCTTAACACTTGAAAATTTTCCTAAGTGTTAGAAAATTTTCAAATCTTGACTTTTTGTTGACTTTTTCATATTTCTTGATTTTTTATGATCGTGATGGATCATTTGAAATGTTTTTATGATTGAAAAAGTTTGGTCTTGAAAAAGTTGACCAAAAGTCAAAGTTTGACTTTTCAGAGCAGATGAATTTTCATCAGATGATTCAGAGTTTATCTGATGAAGAAACATGGACTTTTGTGATGTTTTGAATCAAGAAATTAGGTCAAGATATTGCATTGAAGATGTTAAGATCAATCTCCAAGCAAATAGATCATTCATTGAGCAGAAAGTCAATGATTCACTATCCTCGATAAAAACCCTAATTGGTCGATTCATGGTAGATCATGAGAAAAAATTGGGAATCTAAAGATCAAATGTTGATGATTGATTAAGATAGATCATTTGAGGTGAGTGGAAACTCAAACCCTAATTGATTAGATCTTGAAAATATGAAATTTTGAAGAAACCCTGATTTTGACTTCTAGAAGCCACGCACGATCTATTCTATTCTGAAACTGTTAGCGATGCAGTGATGCATATATGAGGTGGTATATTAGGTCAAAAATTGGGCTATGACAGTTACGACTCCTGCTTTGATGTAGCCATATGTGCTTATTGATGAAGAGTTCTTTAGAGGGCCTATTGACTGTTCAGAGCTTGCAAGATATACCGACCATATGTCACACTGATTATGACAGTGAGAGGTATATATATTGTATAACTTTAATTTATTTATTATTGATACTTGAAGTGTTGAAACTAACTGATGATTTTTGTAACTTTGTTTGTTACAGGATCATCCCACGCTGAATATGACATCCCACGGGTCAAAGATGAAGAGGTTTTCATCTCTTATGATTCATGTACGTGTTAGAAAGATTATTGATTATTGCAGTCTCCTATCAATGGTTGATTGCTCACTCAACATGCTTGACGCTTCACTTTTGTCCACCTTTTTTGAACGATGGCACATGGAAACATCTTATTTTCATCTTCCATTTTAGGATATGACTATCACTTTGGATGAAGTCTTCTCCTTGTTCCATCTCCCCATCCCCTCTAGATTTTTCACCGTTTATTTTACTAATGTGAAGCTTACATGTATCACGACTATACAAGATTTGGGAGTTACAACAGAGGAAGTTATATAGTAGTTTGCATTTAATAGGGGAGCTCACTTTCAGATGTCTTGGCTTCGAGGCAGTTATAGCGAGTTTGTGAAGCGGAAGATGTATGAGGCATACGCAAGGGCGTATGTACTACATCTAGTAGCATGCACTTGCGGATAAAGTGTCATATTCATATTATGCTCGGTACATGTGGTTGTTTAGTAGCCTTGAGCATGTCAACTGGCCGTAGGGGTGTGCTGCATTAACTGTCTTATATGCAACACTTGGAGATGTGTCTGCCTTTAAGACCAAATAACTTGTAGGTTATATGAGTATATTCCAAGTATATTAAAAATTATTATTTATAATTTTTTTCTTATTTAATTGTTATGTATGACATTTCTTGATTGTCTATATTCCTTTATCAGTGCTGGACATGTAAGTATTTCCTCGTCATTTGTGATAAGAGGGTGCATCATACCCCTACTGGCTCCCCACAGGCGATGAGAAGGAAGCCATGCAAGCAGATCCAGGTGGTGTTTCAGATCCATCGCGAGTTTGGTTATATATGGTGGGGGACTGTAATGGCTAAACATATACCTGAGACGTGTTTGCACCAATATGGTTATGTCGAAGACATCCCACAACTAGTTCTTATTGTTCCAATTAGGGTAATGATAGATGATTTTACGATAAAATCTTCATCCCTGCATATGCCATTAGAGATAGTGCACCTTGTGCAGTGTGGGAATGGTTACCTAGAGTGGTACCTTACTAATCACACCCTCGCATCATCCTACTTGTTGAGAATATGAATAATGTTATGCCTTCTGGTGTTGGATAGATAAAACACAAACTCTTCGGAGATGTATGTTGTTCTTTAAGGCAACGTATGGGCTCGACATCAAATAATAACTAAAAATATTACAACATACTTGATGGTGTTGGGAAAAGTAAAAGTGATGGTGTTGTTTGGTTTAATCCTGACACCGAACATATGATATGTGAAAATTTTAAGTAATTAGTCGCGAGGGAGGCGGATCACTGATAGGTAATGTTTTGGTCACCTATTAAACCAACGAGGGTGGTTAAAGTTTCAGTTATTGGTTTCTTATGGAGAGGTTTAATGATGGAAAATTATTTGGAAGTCTTTTTTTTAATATATATGGTCTTCGACATTGTCTATTATGAAAAAGACGATTTTAGTTTCATAGGCTTGATCTTCATCATCATCTTTATCTTTCTTGTCTTTGCACATAATGAATTTGAGGCCCTAATCACTTTTACAAGGCCTTATGGTAGGCGGTGGACGCCAACTGTACTTTTTCGTGATATGCAAAGCCATGGGTTTTTTAGGGTTTATGATCAGTGAAATAAGTTATTATTAACCTAAATCTTTGGACAACTATGTATAGCTTTAATAGTATATTCAATCGCGTAGATTAAATTTTACTCTTGTCTACTCAGCCTTGTCCTGCCTCTGCCACACCAGCACCGAATGCACCACACATAACTTCACCCTCCGATGTGGCCGCTTTTATTCCTTCAACTTCGAAGTCGACCTCTGTTAGTAGGCGAGATTCTCCTGTTCTGCCTTCACCATCCCCATCCTCCCATAGAAGCACCTCCTCACCAGGGGTATTTGAGATGGGACAGTCATCCGGGACCCAAGCATCACCTACGGCATCATTACAACCTCAGTCTTAGACGCCACATAGAGATGTGCCTCAGTCATCCCAAATAGTAGACGCGAGACCCGAGGCCGCACCAACGACACCTGAGGTCGCACCTGAGGTTGCACCAACTCAGTCTGCAGCTGCTGTCCCTCAGGCTTTTGGAGGAAGATCGTCTGATTTTTCACTTCTTCCTCTATATCTCAACAATTTTCTAGATACATCTGGGGCGTACATGTATGGATTTTTCATTTTCATTTTTATTTTTATTATGAATTTTTTTATGAATTTTATTGTGAATTTTATTATGAGTTTTGATTTGAATTTTATTATGCAGGAACGTGCTACACTCAAGGTCATTAGCCGTGGGTGAAAAATCAGTAAACTTGCGCCCCCTCCCGAGCCATGGTTTAACGAGCTTTTACGACTTACAAAGTTGAAAGATTTGGCCCTTTGTGGATACAGTGTTGTCAACTGGGGTATGATCAACACTTTTATTAAGAGGTGACACTATGAGACGTCATCCTTTTATCTACCACATGTTGAGATGAAGATCACACTCGATGACATCATGTGTCTTCTTCATTTACTGATAAGAGGCACGTTCTTGGATCATGATTCAATCCAGAAATATGAGGCATTGAATTTGTTAGTTCAGAGGCTGGGAGTTACCCCTGATATTTTCCTGGCAGAGATTGATAAGAAACGTGGTTGCCACGTCAAGTATAACTATTTGGCTACGGTGTTCGCGAATGTGATTGGGCGTGCACGAGTGGCTGCTGGTGATGTTGACAAGGTTATCATTCACAGGGAGTATGCCATGAGAGCATACCTCTTGTATCTTGTTGGCACACAGATCTTTGTGGACACCAGTGCGACTTATATCAACATCATGTACCTGTGGTACTTTGTTGATTTTGAGACGATCAACCAATGGAACTAGGGGGCCGTCTGCTTGGTTTACTTGTATACCAAGTTGGATGACTCCATTAAGTGGGATACGGAGCAGATGACCAATAACATGTCACTCATAACAGTATAAATTCCTTGTCTTTGTGGCCTTTGTTAATTATTTTAATTCCGGAATAAACTATTTATTTTTGTTATTTCAGGGATGGATCTATCAGCACTTCCCCTGCATTTCGGGTTGTTCCAGGTTTACATTGACCGGTTGGTGCATGAGGACATCCACTCTAGTTTATACGTTGACCACCGTGACACGATACCGTTTGACGAATTTTGATCGTTTACATGTAAGTTGGCTTGCGGGATTCACAAGACTGCTACTTATATGCCTGAGCGGGTGATAAGTGCCAAAATGTCGTAATTTTGTGTATATAATTCATGGCACTTATCCGTTCTTTTGTTGATATTTAGTTGAATAATCCCGACTTTGTTTGTAAATACGTTTTATTGTGTTTTTGATTCATTTATGTATAGTTTGATTAGTTTTAATGTATTTTTGTAGGTATTTGTTGCACATTTGGAGCATTGAGGAATAAGGTGTCGAAGACACGGCTCCGGACGCACGTTTCTGCAATAAAAGTCCATTTTTGGGAAGTTATGTTCAGTGGAGGCCAGCGATTTTAGCGCTTAGTTTGGCAATCGCAGCAGAGAGAAAATTTGGATTTAGAGGTCGCTGAGCGGGCTCACGCCGCTGAGTGACATTTGTGTCGGTTTAGTGTAAATATCTGCAGACGCCACTGAGCGCGGACGTCTGAGATTTACTTTATAACTTCATTTTTTTTCATTTTTAGGCTATGGTTTTGGGGAAGTTTTTGCTCCCAAATTCTATCAACCTTTATTTTTGATAGTTTAACTTAGAAAACAACATTGGGCCTTGCTCATGGATGATTGGAGGTGGATTGCTCTTCGATAGGCGTTGACAAACCGGTGTAAATGAGTAGTTTATCTCTTCTCTTTTCTTTGTATTTCTCTATTTTGTTGGTTATGTATGCATATCTATTCTTGCTCATGTATATTTGTCGCCCTTGGCGTTGTATAAAGTTTGTTTTACGAATCTGTGTTGGCGATTGTCTTAGGTTTTTACTATATGTTAGGGATTTGAGCTTTGCTAGATATAGATTGCTTAGATTCTTACCTAAGATGATTATCTGTTAGTTTCTGAATGCTAGGAATGGGTTTAGAGCAGACATTCACTTAGGGTATCTGATCTTAATGCCTCTATGTTGGTGAGATATGCCAGAGATGGTTATGGAGGTGACGCAGTTGAATTCTCAATTTGGGTTAGAAATAGCTTAGGTTGTGAGAGGTATGTGATGACACAGAGGAGTATCGTAGGCTGAGTATGACATGAACGGTAGATTTTCTTTACTGATGCTTGACAAAATTCCTTCTTTGATGCGCCTTTACAACTATGTATTTTTTTAGCCTCATCAAGATTACAATACTGATTAATATAGCTTCAGTGAGCTTACACAAAGCAACCAAGCCTTTTTATATCGCTTGAAGATATATAATTGATATAAAGAATTCTTTCAATGATTCTTTACAAAATCACCATATGTTAGTGAGAGGTTGAGTTGGATATCTATGAAAGTGTTAATGTTAAATATGAGATAGTGATCTTTTGGAAATGATAAGGAATTTTCTAGCCTTTTTCTCTTGTAATAATCCACACATTTTCTTGAAGGAGAGGTGTGTATTTATAGGCAAAGAAGGTTGATGATGAGTCCTTGCCTTTATATCATATAATAATGTTCTTTTCTCCTTTAGAATGTGTAACACCCCTTCTAATATAGTGTACATATTGGTTTTATATTTCATATTTTAATGTCAGAACTTGGTTAATGTTATGTAAATTATTGGTTAATGAAGTAGTAAACTTGGTTAATATAATATAAATAAAATATATAGTTAATAACATGTATTCTGGTTAATGCAATAATGAAGTTGGTTAATAATAAATTTTATATTTGTGCTATAAAAATAATTTTAAAAATAATTTTTTTTATAAATATTATTATTTTATTTTAAAAAACACTGTTCACCGTATAAATACACCAAACAATGTTTGGTGTAAGTATTTGGTGTATACAACCCCAAGATCACGAAAATCTAAAAAAGTATATCTAACCTATTCTTCACAAAGTCACTCCATATAAACGGAGGAATGAAATTAAAAAAGATGTGGTCACTTGTGCCAAACGCGAAATTCGCCAAAGAATCAGTATTGCCCTCCTTATAAATGATATTGATACACCAAAAATTATAACTTACACTGTATTTACATACGAATTTATGCCATTGCTGTATTTTAGTTGGTGTAGCATACACTGTTAAATTTGATGCGTAAGAATAGCAATTCCCAAACATGAATCATACCTCATATAAAAAGGAAAGAAACTGTATCTTCACACCAAAAAATTGGATCTGATAAAATACAAGTAAGCAACATCTTCATACCAAAAAGATGAAGAAAACTAAAAAGAAATGAACATGAAGCATTCATTCCAAGAAAACAATTTAATTTTTCTTTTATTATTTTAAAAGAATGACATTTTTTAAAATAAAAATAAAATTATTTTATAAAAATTATTTTTCATATCACAAATTCATATTTTATCTTAAAAAATATTGTGTCTTAAATTAAAAATAATTTCAAAATAAATACATATAATTAAAAAACAACACACAATTTTCTGTGTTCAGATTCAAACATTTTTTTTATTTTCTTAAATGGTACAAAAAATATAAATACCCGTGTGTTCGCACTAATTTTAATATGGTTATCCATGTATTTATACGAGTATTGGTGTAGTATGCATGCTATTGTTTTTAAAATATAAAAGAAAGATAATTTTTAATATAAAAATAAAATTATTTTACCAAGATTATTTTACATCAATAATTTTTTATATATTATTTTAAATTAAAAAATAATTTTAAAATAAAAATATTAGATACATAAATTAAGAAAAAAGCAACACATTTTTTTTATTTGGATTAATACATTATTTTTATTTTTTTCTTCTTCATTAATTGTAAAAAAATGTAATAACCTTTGAATTAGCCTAGATTCTAGTATAAATACATGTGTGATACACACGTTTTGTTTAAAATATAATAAAAATGTAAATATAAAAAAAAATTGTTTAAATCAAAAGAATTTATTATTTAAAAAAAATATATTTTTATAATAAAAAAAATTTACCAAAATTTTTTACATTGATAATATATATTTTATTTTTGTCATATATTATTTTAAAAAAACTATATCTTAAATTAAAATAATTTCAAAATAAAAATATTAATAACATAAATAATTAAAAAATAACATATTTTTTTTCGTGTTTGAATCTTTAATAAAACTTTTCTCGTAAATCAATAATCATTTTGTATTGGTATTAATTATACAAATGTTTATTTGCCGTTTATAAAAAAAATTATTTATGAAAATATTTGAATCAACAATATATTTTATTATTTCTATAAAAACATTTAGATCAACAATATATTTGTTAATTATATATATTATCCACTGAAAAAACACCAAATAAATAAATATTAAAAGTAGACTAAAAAATAGAATAACCTTACATTCACAATTAATAAAGTTTTTTATTCTGAAGTTTATATTGATATAGGATAATTATAAAAATTATTTAATAAAATGAGAATCAAAGTCTAATTGGTAATCAATACAAAAATCAAATCAAATCAAATCATTTTTATTTAACATTTTAAATCAAAATCAAATCAAAAGTTAATAAATTATTGAAAAAAATTAAATTAAATCAAATCAAATCATTTTTATTTAATACAGGTGTGTAAATGAAAATCAAATCAAAAGTTAATAATTATAAATTATTTTAAAAAATCAAAATCTAATTGGATTTATTCTAAGAAAAGTTCTCACATATCATCACATCTTTGTCGAGAAGGGATTGGCTGCCTTTCATATCTCATGCCTTTATAACTTCAGTTCTATATATCTCATAACTTTCCTTCTCTTTCATCAGAGCATTATTTTAATAACATTTATTTATATTTTTTAAAGTACACTAAAGGCACCAAAGGTACCTAATCCTACCCCATCTATGTCACCCTTATATGATGAGCATACAAGGCACGGAAATTATTGCCTAATTGAAAATTCAAGGCAGAAGTTGTTGAGCAGTTTAATTTGACAATAACATGTCGCAAATTTCGAACCACAGAGATCCATCACTTTTAAGTAGTAAATAAAAAAATATAATATAATAGGGATGTTAAAAAAAAATCAATAGTTAAATGTTTATAATAGAATGTTGAAATGGGTGTTTGAAAGAAAATAATGTTGAAAAGAAAATATTAGAGTGGATGTTGGTTCTAATATACTGCTATTAAATTAATTTTATTAATTCTATGTAAAACTAACTATTTAATAGATGTGTTTTGATGAATCAAGATAAATCTGATTTAATTTTTAGAAATATGAGATAATGAATTAAAAGGTGTGTCCAATACTATATTGTTAAAGAGGTGTGCTATGTTTATATTAAAATTTTCTACATCGGAAGTACACCCATAACTATTTCAAATCAGTTTTAGCATGGCATAAAAATTAAGACTTAAAAAATTATTTTAAAAAGCTAAAAAGTATGTTAATCATATATACACATGATGTGGTTGTATGTTTTGATGTAAAACTAGCTTTTCTCATTGCTAAAATAACAATAGTATACATACATAACCAACTTCGTATATACCCAATACATGTTTAGCGGAAGGAAGAATGGAACTCATTCTTTCAAACGCTCAATGAACTTAGTAGCATTGAGATGCATTGCCTATTTATACCTTAAGGTGCCTAAAACTGTAAAAGTAATGATGATGAATTCAGGTTGATCTATTTTAGCGTCTAATAAAATGAATTACAGACGAACCTAACCAAGTTCCAGGCTGCATAATTTATATCAAAAAATGATATCGTGTAATAATAATCGTCAACCAAATAACAAAATACGAAATCAAAGTATCAATTCACCTCTTTATCAACAACAATCATCTCAAACTGTTGTCTGTTGTGGGAGATGACATCCCACTTATGGTGAATTTTAACAGCGATCTTTCATAATTCTTTGTCGAAAATAAAGGCAAAATAAATATCGATCATGTATCAAAAGATAATGCTTATGTTGAGGAATTTTTTGGTTGATATTTTAAAGATAACAAACTCTTACGTAAATATAATTAAGATTATGATCTTATTTATTATTTGATTTGTGCTATTGAGTGGAAATAAATAAGTCAGTTCATTTATTATCACTTAAGATCTTAATACTATTATTACTATGATATAATGATCCTTAAAAGAATAATATTTCTCATTTTGAAAAAAAAGTATAAAGTATAAAGGGATACAAACAATGAGGATACAAGCTGTGAGGATACAAACACATTGAGGATACCGGTGTTGAGGATACAAGTTCGAGGATACAAACACATTAAGGAATATAAACTGATTTTGAGATGGAGAATTGATGAACAAGTAAGGGTTCTCAATTGTGGTTGTAGTATAATCTACCAATTTTTTATATTGTTCTCTTATATTTTACCTTTTTTTTTTTGTCTTTGTTGTCCCATTTTTTTTAATGCAAAGTATTAAATATGTGTTGAACGAAAGACTAAAACTTTTGTCAACCTCATTCTTAGTTATGTTACAGCCACGTGAGAAAAAACTTGGGCAAAATTTCCAACTTCTCTCCCCCACTTTCTTTCGATTTATTTATAAATAAATTTATTATTATTATTATTATTATTATTATTATTATTATTATTATTATTATTATTATTATTATTATTATTATTATTATATCGCCGGCCCGTGCGAAGCACGAGTGCATTAAAAATTAAATTATATTTTTTATAATAGTTGATATTTAATTTTTCATTTGCATATAAAATTATCTTGTATGTCATTTAGATTAATGTTTGAAAATAAAATAAAAATATGTTTTGAAATTAAAATATATATATATATATATATATATATATATATATATATATATATATATATAACGTTAAATAAAAATAATAATATTATAAGGTGTTGCATAGATGACCTAATAAATATATATTGCAATTACAAAAAGAAAAAGATTAACACTTTTCTTAGAATTTTACAAATTATAAGAGCTTACAATGAAATTCTTCAAGTCACTGCTCCAATTAGTGTCTCTCTGCTAGATATTCCAGACTTCCTGGCTTGGAAACATGTGGAGAATGGCAATTTATCCATTAAGCATGCCTATCAATTCTTAACCAATTCTTCTACTTCTGCTGCGAGACCTAATTTTCCCTGGAATATTGACTCAGCTCCGTCTCATTCTTTACTTGTGTGGAGATTGATTCACAACAAAATGCCCACTAATGAGAACTTTCACATCCGTGGATTTTCTTTTCCGTTGATCTGCTCCTTGTGTGGTTCCTACTGTGAAACCTCTGAGCATCTGTTCTTTCAGTGCAAGTTTGCAAATAACATTTGGCAGTGGTTTACAGGCAAAATACAAATTTAGATCTCAATTGATCATTTGACAGACTGTGTAAAAATTCTGGATGCTGCTTGGAGTCCTCAGGCAGCTGCTGCTATTCATGCTTGTATTGTTAGCAGTTTTTCTTCCAAATCTGGTATGCTAGAAACCGCGTCAGATTTGAGGACAGGATAATTCACTAGAAGTAGTGTGCTTCTTCTATAGCAGCTCATGCTAGGATGGTCGGTAATATTACTTCGAAGAAATCTAATAACTCCATATCTAGTTTTTCGGTTCTGAAAAGTTTTGACAGTATAATCCATTAATCAATCCTAGAGATCCTCCTGTTTCCTCCCCGTGCCGGTTGGGTTAAAGGAAATGTGGATGGTATCGCTCCAGGTTCGCCTTCTAATACAGCGTGCAGAGGCATCTTTAGAGATGAGTTGGGCAATCATTTGGGCAGTTTCTGCTCTTTTTTGGGTGAAGGTAGTCCTGCTACTGCTGAATTTTATGCAGTTATTCTTGCTATTGAGAAAGCCAAGGAAATGAATTGGATGAAAATCTGGATTAAAACTGATAGTTTGTTGGTTGTTAAAGCTTTCTCGAATCTTAGCTTAGTGCCTTGAAATCTCAGGTCTCGTTGGCTCTCGTGTAAACAATACTCAATGAGTATTGAGTTTATAATTTCTCATATATACAGGGAGGCCAATTTTTGTGCAGATTTCTTGACTAAATTAGGTTTAAATGTCAACTGTTTTACTTGGTTTAATTCTGTCCATAATGGCATAGCTAAGGATTACTTATTAGACAAGCAGAGTACCCCAAAATTAAGACTTGACCATTAGAGAGATTTTGGTTTGGTCCCCCTCTTTTATTGTGTAATCCTTCTTTTGTTTCTAATATATTTTGCCTTTACATAAAAAAAATACCAATATTATTTAAAATTCATAAATACAAATATATAATTTATGATTTCTTTTGGAAAGGGAGGGCATAAGGCCTAAGCCTATATATGTTATTAATAATTAGTTATACACTATTTTTAATGATTAAAATATATTAAAATTGTATTCAAAATTTTATAACTTCTACTTCTACATAATAGATAAATAATATGACATGTTGTTATGATTGCTACCAATATGACATGCGGCTAAGGTTGCCATCATTATTTTTTTGGATTCATAGTAAGTAAATTTTAATTTTTATAATTAATATTATTTTTATTCGTGGTAACTGAATATTAATATTATTATTTTCTTTTATTATTATTATTATCAGTTGACTATTATAATATAATTTATCATTTATATTATTATTAATATTGGTGGTTGATTATATTACTAATATTATTATATGTATTATTATTATTATATTTATTATTAATATTATTTATATTGACATAAAAGGATATGATATATTCTTTTGTTGTGAACTATATTAATTTAGTCTTAAATTAGACGTAAGTATTTTAAATTATATAAGTGATTGGAGAAAATATTGCTGTATATTCATATAATTTAAAATATAATACACAAAAAATAAATATTTGGAAAAAATGTCTGTAGAATAATAAGTCATGGCTTTACAATAATTGTACCATTACGTTTTTAGATATTTTTATTTTAAAATTAATTTAAATATATTACAGTACTAATGATTTCTTTAATACATGTTTAGTATTAGTATGTATCAACCGCTATAAATTCCAATTGAATTCTATAAAATAATATAGATGCGAGTTAAAATTTAAATACGATAAAATTAAAACATAAATTTTAAAGGAATTTTACCAACATCAACAAAGCATGATATTCTAAATATATACTTTTCCTCATTGTAAACAAAAATAGGACCAAGATCTCTTCATAAAAATTTTAAACTGAACTAATTTTATTTTTTTTAGAAAAATAAGATAAATAGTTTTTTTTTAGAAAAATAAGATAATTAGTTGGCATAGTAAAAAAATGTCATGGTTTTCTAGTAATAAAATCACTTGTTTGGAAAAAATGCATGATTGAAATATATGGTATCATAATATACATAAAAGTTATGAAACAATTCATTAGACTGATTTAAAATCCTTAACATCAAAGTATAAAAAGTTATTTGCGATATATTTGTATGATATAACACTTCGTAGGACTGATAAGTTGGACGATCCTCGGACATCAAAGTATAAAAAGTTAACCGCAACATAAATGTTTGATGTTAAACTTGGAACAACATGTTAGAGAGTTTCGAAACGACATAAATAGTTATTAAAAATTACTATAAATTATCTTTGAGAAAAAAATATATGAGGTTAGTCACTATATTATTGGAAAAAAGAAAGGATTAATAGCTATTTACCCTGCAATATATTAGTTTGTTAATTATCTCTTTAATAGCATAACAAATGCAATTATGAGTTTCAAGGTTATAAATCTAAAAGTTAGTATAATTTGACTTCTATAAATTTAATAATAATATAAGTGTGTGTAGAATATTCAAAAAAAACAAGTTGAGATTTTTTTATTAATAGTTTTTTTAAATAATCTAATATCGAATCAATATTTTTATAATAGTCTTTTAATTAAATATAAAATATTAATCGAGATCAAATAATTATTTAAAAATGAGTATCAAATACTTCTTTTAAAATAAGTTTTTGGATTAAATACATATTTAATCCCTATAAATATGTGACCCTCTAATTTTGGTCATTCTAAAAGTTTCCTTCGAATAATGGTTCTCGCAAAATTATTATGCACATAGTTTTAGTCTCTGATGTTAAATTAATGTGTATTTTTGAATGATATTTTACAGACATGTCTATAACGTTATAAAAAGTTCCTCGGAAAAAAAACTCAATTTAATTTCTAAATCGAGATTTTCATTGCTTTTATCAATATCTTTTGAAATTTTAAAAATTCGTATTTAATTCTTCTCATTTTAAAAAATTCAAAAATTTAGTAAATATATATTTTATAATATTCTGAACACATATGAAAAAAATATTCAAAAACTTAAAAATTTAAGGATAATTAAACTATTTTAAAAAATTTAGAAAATAACAAAGACTAAAATTTGCGAGGACCATTATTCAAAAGAAAAATTTAGAGGATCAAAATTGCAGGGTCGCATATTTAGAAACTAAAAATATATTTAACCCTAAATTTTTTGTCTTATACAATATAATACTTTAGATAAAATGTTTTTTAATTTAACTTCATAATATAAATAAGATATGTTTAATGTCATCGATTTACTGTAATATAATAGAAATTATTAATATTCATCCTCTATATTTTCTTTTGTCATCATTATTTACTTGTTGGTGTTCTAAATCTTTTATAACATCATTGAGAGCTCCAATATCTTATTTGGACAAAATGTCACATCTGAATAAAAATATAGACAAATATTATTTTATTGAGATACATAGTTTATCCATAAAAGTTAAATAAATAAAAATAAAAATAAAATAATTATATTTAATTATTGATTTACTTCAATAATAAACAAAACCATATCTGATAAAAAAACCATATAATATATTATATTTGAAAATGTAATAATTAAAATAAGAGATTTAATTATAAGATAAACTTATCTACAAATAATTCATGTTTAAATGAATTGTGTAATTATTTAGAACACAAATTTAAAACATATAGAAAAACAAAACAAAAAACTTGTTAAAATTGTATCAATAGCAAATATGATAAAAAAAATCATAAAAATGATGGGTTTGTGAAATATGTAGAAAAGACATTGAATAAATAATGAATATGAGATTAAGCATGAGAATATCATTAAATAGAATATCATTTTCTAGTTATAATATGAAAAATTAAATTGGATATTATGTATTACTAAAATATAACTTAATTAAAAAATAGATATTTGTTAAAAGAATATATAAAGTTGGAGAGAAATTTTAAATGTGATCTATATAAATCTTTGTTGTAATTTAACACCATATAATCAAACATTATCCATTTAAAATATAAAATATAAAATATTTGTTACTATATTCTTTTTGTTTTTAATTTTTGTTATATAATAATTATTTATGTATTTATTTTATTTATAACATTTATGTACTATCATCCTCATTTATAATGTCAGTTTTTTAAAATTTTAATGACCATTAAAATGAAAAATAAATAAAATATTGTGAGAATTAAGTTACAAAAATGAAAAATTTTAAAGGGAAATTTAATGAATAGTTAACCAAAAATATTAAATAAAAAAAGTGAATTTCAATTAAGAGAAAGAAAATAAATTTCTTAGCCTATTCTTTAGGCTGTATATTTTTGGTTGGTGTATAGATAAATAAAAGTTTAAATGATTAATTATATAAATTTATAGTTAAAAAACGTCTCTCTCTTCTACATTTAAAGTTAAAAAATATATGACATATTTTAATTTTATTATTTAGAAATTTAACAAAAAATAGAAACATTTTCATGAGTTTTTATTTCATTAATTTATATATTTTAATAAATTTTAGATAATAGAAATAAAATATTGTAAGAATTGAATTTCAAAAAATGTATAATTTTATAAATAGTCAATATGATAGGATTATTTATGAGCCACCTCATAAATTAGAGAAATAGGAACTTTATTAATTTGGTACATAAAACATTTACTTGGTAAACTATATATATATATTTTTAAATTAAGTTAAAAATAAATCTGATAATTTTAATTTTAAAAATTATTGTACTAATTTATATAGATGAAAAATATTTTTAGTATATATTCATAATTAAACTTTAAATTATATAAAATTAAATATATGATTTTTCAAGACAAAATCTTATAATTTTTATAAACAGAGTAAACAATTATTTTTTGTCATAATTAGTTATTAAAATAATTTATATATTTGTGATTTTTAATTAGTATTTATTATTTAAAAAATTGAGTAATTAAAATGTATATAAAAATATAAATAATGTAGAAAATAATTTTAATCTTATTTGTTTTCTTTTATTTTAAATATTTTGTTGAGTAATAATTAGTACGGTATATTTTTTATACTTTTAATATTATCATAGTTGTAGTCTATTCGGTTATAATTTTAGTTAGATTGACACATAAGTTTTTTGTTAGGGTTTTGATAATAATAATAATATTTTTAAATATATTTTTAATTTATAAATATATATTAAAATATTTTTTTTTTTTTATTTCTACCCTATTAGTGTATTAGTTATAATATTAGTGAGATCTCAGTAGTAAGAAACTCAGGGTGCAATATTATTTACCTTTGATTGACAAGATCACTGATAGAGTGAGGCACGGGTAAAACAGAAGCGAGTAGGAAAAGTCTGGTGGCTTGGAGTAAAGTTTGTAGCCCAATGAAACAGGGTGGTCTAGGGCTGATTAACCGGACAGTTTGGAACAAGGTTTCCCTGCTTAAATGCTTATGGAATATCTGCAATAAGAGCGATAATCTGTGGATTCAATGGGTGATGTGATGGAAATTGAAGCCGGTCAGAATTGGACTTGGATTCTGAAGAAAGTTCTCAAACAAAGGCAACTGATTAATGGTATCCAGCAGCAGTGGGATTAAATGTTGAGAGTTGGAAGGTTCTCTATGAAAATGGTTTATAAACTGTTGCTTGAAGAAGACAGTGCAGTTCATTGGTTCAGCTTGATGCAGCATAACCAGGCGAGGCCAAGCGAAGATAACTCTTTGGCTATTATGTCATGGCCGCCTTCCAACAAAAGACAGATTAACAAGGTTTGGTATGATACAAGATGAGATGTGTAGTCTGTGTAGGAAAGAAAAGGAAAGCTGTGATCATATCTTTTTTAGCTGTGAAAAAACCAGAAGTATTTGGCAAAGAATACTAGATTGGCTGGATGTTAACCGCAGCCCCCAAGCTTGGAATTCTGAATTGCCTTGGATTCTTGGCAGAACTAAAAGAAAAGGATGGAGGAGTGATATTCTGAAGCTTGCCATTACGGAAGCAGTGCACGAGATCTGGCGGTATAGAAACTCCATAGTTTTTGATAGCAATATGAACCACAACAATATAGAGGAAAGAATTATTGACTATAGAGGATGGAAAAATAGGAAAATTAGGTTGCAAATTGCAAGGCTAATGTTATAGTTATTCTTGTCCGCTTAGTTGGCTGAATCCTATTGGATTGCCTTGTTTGTATTGTTTTTTAAATTAATACACTCATTTGGTTTTAAAAAAAAATATTAGTGAGATTGACACATAAATTTTTAGTTAGATTTTAATAATAATAATAATAATAATATATTTTAAAAGTATTTTGAATCCAAAAATATATATTAAAATCTTATTTCTATAAATTAATCCTAATTAATATTATTATTATTATTATTTTACTATTATTATTATCTAGATATTATATTGTTTTTTTGAATCAAAAGGAAATTAGGCAGTCCAACGGACCCTGCCAACAAACAAAGACTATAGTATCTAGATATTATATTATTATTAATGATAGTGATTTTATATTATTATTATTATTTATTTTAGTTTATGATTTATATAATTAGGGGTTTATAACAAAATGACATGGGACAAGATTGTTATCAAAATGATATGTGGTTAGAGTTACCATGATGACTTCTTTAAATTTATAATAAATATATTATTATTATTATTATTATTATTATTATTATTATTATTATTATTATTATTATTATTATTGCCTAATTTTAATAATCCACTCACCGATAAAAAAGCCAATCTCTAATAGTAAAAACCTCGTACTATTCTCTTATATTGCCTGTGAATCAAAGTCAAGATATAAACGCCAGTAAAAATATATTTCAAAGTTAATAAAGAGATTTTTATGTTTTATTCCAAATTATTCATTAAACTTAAATATTAATTTTATGTTAAGTTTATCATAAATATTAATTTAATATTATATATATGTGCATCGTAGGGATAAACGGTTAATTTCTACTTAACCGTGTAAGAGGAAAATATCCAAGAAAAATGTCAAAACCACCAAATATGTACATGCAATCGGATCCTCTCAAGTAGACCAATATATTCGAATGGAAATGTTAAGAATAAAAAACACTCAAAGAAATAGAAAGACGGTGCATCAACGATACACTCAACACGTTGAGGATGAAAATGATTTAGTGAGTTCCAAACAAATTCAACAAATACATAAAAGACCATCCTCAAAACTAGAAAAGAAAGAAGCCAACATGTCTAATGGCAAACTCAAATATCAAAGAGGCAGATGTTTTTCAATCTTGCTCTTTTATGTAAATATCTTGAAATAGAGTTTGATAACCTTTTAAATAACTCAAACACTTTGTCTAAAATATGTTTATCTCTAAAAAAACCAACTTTGTGAGATAAATAAAGAAAAAGAAAATTTGCAAATCAAGAATGATGAGTATCTTAAAATCATTCAAAATATGCTATTGAATCATTGTGAAAGGTCTGAGCTACCTAATATCCTCAAGGAGAGGACACATGAGGTTCATCCTCATAGTCTTTGTGATACTAAAGAAGAGAACAATTATTTGAAAACAAAAGATTAGAAAAACAAATGATCTTATCAGCTGTGAAATCCGATAGGACATTTCTTGTCTGTAACTTATACTACCTCGAATCTAATGTGATAAGATTCATACAATGTAAGGCTAGCTATTAAACACATGTGTATCTCATGTGCAACTATTGTACGGCTCTTTTTCACAACAAACTTGATTAAAAGCTATAGCAATCTCAATACTTCATATTATTTTCTTCAACTGATTCTAAGAATTTCTCTGTCTGTTTAACAGAATTTTAGAAGGAAAATGTGGGTTTTGTGTGTTGGAGTGTTGGTTATTGTATGCATTGTAGCACATAGGGTTTATAGATGGAGAAATCCTAGTTGCAATGGAAAACTACCACCTGGTTCAATGGGTTTACCCCTTCTTGGGGAGAGCCTTCAGTTTTTTTCTCCTAACACTTCTTCTGATATTCCTCCATTCATCAAGCAGAGAATGGATAGGTATATATAAAACTATAATTAAAGTTACTAGTGTTGTAATTAAGTTTAAATTTTTCATTAGAGGGTAATTAGGAATATGATGGTTTGTTTTGTCTTTTTTTCAGATATGGACCAATCTTCAAGACAAACTTGGTTGGAAGACCAATTATAGTGTCTGCAGACCCTGATCTTAATTACTTCATATTCCAACAAGAAGGGAAAATATTCCAGAGCTGGTATCCAGATACATTCAATAAGATTGTTGGGGAGCAAAATGTTGGTTCCTTACACGGTTTTATGCACAAGTACCTTAAAAACATGATGCTCAGTCTGTTTGGTCCTGAAAGTATTAAAAAGATGCTCTCAGAGGTTGAAGAAGCAGCCTGCAGATCGTTGCAGCAATCGTCGTGCCAGGACAGCATTGAGCTGAAGGACACAACAGAAAGGGTAACTATTTTTTCATTCCCTTTTTATTATCTCATTCTTCATTTTCATGTCTAAACCTTTGTTTTCTATTTATATTACCATTCAGATGATATTTGATTTGACTGCAAAGAAACTCATCAGTTATGATTCAACAACGTCCTATGAGAATTTAAGAGAGAACTTTGTTGCATTTATACAAGGACTCATCTCATTCCCTCTCGACATTCCAGGAACAGTTTATCACAAATGTTTGCAGGTAAGACTTTTATTAATAAGGATACTTTAGTAAATGGAGCTCATTTAATTATAAAAATTAGTAGTATGACAAAGGAAGAATCGAACAATGCATAGTAGTATTTCATTTTGATTGAGAAAACAGAAATGTTAATTTGTTTTGGCTTTTCAGGGTAGGAAAAAGGCAATGAAGATGCTGAAGAACATGCTGCAAGAAAGAAGGGAAATGCCTAGGAAACAACAGAAGGATTTCTTTGACTATGTTATTGAAGAACTTAGGAAAGAGGGAACAGTCTTAACCGAAGAAATCGCTCTGGACCTCATGTTTGGGCTTCTCTTTGCAAGCTTTGAAACCACTTCTCTCGCTCTTACTTATGCCATCAAATTACTGTCCGACAACCCCTTGGTGTTCAAGCAACTACAAGTACGTTACAAAATATATATATATATATATATATATATATATAAAATTAAAATCTTCGAAACTATTTTTATGGCTTTATGTGGCTTTGTTTTTTTACCTTTATTGGCACTATGGCTTTTAGGGAGAACATGAAGCCATCCTCGAACAGCGTGAAAACCCTAACTCTGGAGTCACATGGCAAGAATACAAATCAATGACATATACATCTCAGGTGGTTACAAATTTCTTCGTATTTATAATAAGAGACAAATTTTGTGTAAGTTTTTCTTATTTGAAATTCAATATGATGATTTGCACAGGTTATAACTGAAACTGTGAGACTCGCAAATATAGCTCCAGGAATCTTCCGAAAGGCACTAAGGGAAATTAACTTTAAGGGTATGTATTGGTGATTTAATAATACAAAATTTTCAAGTTTCAATGTTCTAGTGCATTGGTAACTTGATGTTTAAGCAAAGGAAAAGCATAGTGTTAGAACACATGCTCCTTGATGCTTAACTGCCTAGCTTCATTAGGATATTCTTGCTAACAGTTAGAAGTTAGTTAGAGTTTTCTTATTTGGCAGTTAGTTAGTTAAAAAACACTGTGTATATATAAGCTGCTGAGTGTATTCTTTGTAAGCTAAGCAATAATAACAAGCTTCACTGTTTCACTCTCTCTTTTCTCAAGCTTTTCTTCACTCCATCAATGGAGTCTTTCATATTGTAATACATAGTATTTGACAATAATGAACATGTGCAGGATATACCATACCAGCAGGATGGGCAATCATGGTGTGTCCCCCAGCTATACATTTGAACCCGATAAAATATCAGGATCCTCAAGCCTTCAACCCAAAGAGATGGGAGGTGTGTTTAGTATTTTTATCATTTTCTTTCTAAAACTTTCCATCTTTTTCGAAGCTCGCTACTTCAAAGAAATTCAAAAAGTAATGTTTTTAGCTTCTTTAGCAAGTAATATAAATAAAAATTTAATTAACTTAGACTCTAGCCTATCAATATCATCTCTCTTGTTTTACAATTTAGTGACCTACAGGGAATAGAACCGAATGGTGGTACCAAACATTTTATGGCTTTCGGTGGAGGCAAGAGATTTTGTATTGGTGCAGACTTTGCTAAGGTTCAGATGGCTGTCTTTCTTCATTGCTTGGTAACAAAGTATAGGTAAGAAGCAATGTCATGAATATATAGTAACTTTAAACTTAAATAACGTACCATAATTTATGCATGAATTTAATTTAGAGTTTTAATGTCTCAACATTTCAGGTGGCGCCCTATAAAAGGAGGAAATATTGTTCGAACTCCAGGTATGCAATTTCCAAACGGCTTCCACATCCAGATCACGAAGAAAGTAGTTTATTAGAAGACAAAAGTGTTAATTATTGGTTTTGGACTGCATTGTGTGGCTATTTAAGTTTTTTTATTCTATGTTTCAGTATTTTAAGTTTTTTATTCTATGTTTCAGTATTTTAAATTATTAGTCAATAAGTATTTCACTTCCTAGTTTAGTGGTGATGTGGTTTTATCGAATAAATGTATTGCTTCAGCAAATAAGGAAAATAATATAATATGGTGTATTGGTATATCATTTGAAAATGTGTGTATATTAAATGTCTTCCCATGACAAATGACACATTTAAATATAATACTATTTCATAAGAAAACCTACATACGGAAACTTTAGTTCTACTCTTCACATGTATTCGAACACTAAATCCTAATGTTCACCGCCCAATGCTGAAAACATGCAACCTGGAATGATTTAGAGATAGAGATAGAAGAGGGAATATGAGTTCTACCTAGTGTCAAAGAAGGAAGACAACATACTACACAATTATAAAAATTAAACTATGGTAATGACTCAAATAACTCGGTTGCCTATGACTATAAAAAATCAATCAATTAGTGACTATAAATGTAAGTATTCTCTAAATCATTTATAATAACACGTGGTTTAACAGCGCATGTTAAAGATCCTATAATTAGAAAAATTAAATATAATAAAATTATATTTAAAATTTTAAAATATTGAATGCACACGATTTAAGAGAATATTTTTTATAAATAATTTATTAATTTCTTGGACAGAGACGAATCAATAATTTTTGATAAGTGGAGTCAAAACTAATTATTAAAAATACCAATAAAAAATATATAAATATATAAAAAATAAAATTATTACATTATATATCGAAAAACACAAATTATAAAATTATATTATTGTATATCAAAAAATTGAGGACACCAAATTTAAAATTAATTTCAATGTGTTTCTATAGTAATGGAATGCTTAGTAAGTCATTTTTTTAGGCTTGTATATATAGCCTCTTTAATCTAGATGATTAAGAGAATGTCATATCAAAATTATAAACCTAGAGTAGTAAGTATGACAGGTGGCATCGTGGCAAAATGGACCTAGTTTTCCAAACATGTATGTTTACCCATAATTTTTGGCGATGAACTTCGATTTAGTCTTACATTCTCAATTATGTTTGTCATATTTTTTTGAACATTGGTATGTGCGGACATTAACAGGGTGATGTGAACTTTTTTTCACTTTTAGGCTTTAAAGATTGCAAGGTCTTCCCCACCTCGTACTTTGGGTGGGGTGGACCAAGGTTTTCAGTCCACATCCTCTACTATACCTTGTCCTCCCCTTTTTTGCAGACTTTTGCGGGATAGACTTAAACGTAATAAACATGCTCGTTTGCCACCTTTTTTTTAATTTTTACCACCAATATCTGATCCACTTGATTGGCTAATCCAGTTCAGGGTCAGTTCTGACATCAAGTGGTTCCAACCTCCTTTTGATCGCAATTGTAGGAGATCAAATTATGGTCATCTATACCAAATTCAACATCAATCACCATTGGACCAACTAACCTTTGGTTCGTTTTCCACCTTTGGTATGGCCATGTTTTATCTGGAAAAGTGGATAATAACTCAACACCAAATTTATAGCATGATGCGATTTAAAAATTATGTCATTCCCTTAAAATTAATACTCCTTTCGGTCCTTTTTATAAGTAACACTTCACCTTTTTAGATTCATTGAATAATTAATGTACTTGGTCTATAAATAGTCCAAGTACATTATTTATTCAATGAATCTAAAAAGGTGAAATGTCTCTTACAAAAAGGACCGAAGGGAGTATTTCAACAACACCTCATATGACCTCGCTCCACTAAATAATGTAGCAGACTATTCATCACAGAAGATGTGGTGAGCTTGTCGTTATAAATTTTTTTAAGTAACTTTATATTCAAATCAGAGTACTAGGGGTACTCAAACCCGAATACAAAACACAACACATAATTTTTTTACACCTAATTAGATATAATCCAGAGGATATTTAGACCATCATAGAAATTACAATTGAATTTTTTTGCTCCTATTTGAATTCACCACCTAGAAAACATCTTGATTTTTAATACTATTTCTTCCACAAATCCTACCTCATTGTTAAATATGATGCCATTTTTAATTTTCTACATACACCAAGTCACAAATAACCAGATGAAAATCTCCCTCCCCCGAGTCACCTTACCTTTCAAAGTAGTATAAAATGCCAACAAGTGATCACAACAAAGATATCAAGTACTACTCAGTCCCTGAATATTTAGCAAAAAGTAGATACCCTGTCATACTTGGTTGACAAACAAGAAATGAAACATTATATGATGGATTTCTTCATGACTACCATTACACAACATACACAACTTTTCTTCATCACTAAGTATTATTCCTCTTCTTGCAAACTGAATTCTTGTTGGTAGTCGATCGTGAATCATGCGCCATGCAAATGTCTTAACTTTATTGGGATCTTTATCCTTCCAACCTATCTTCAAAGTTGAAGTGGTATCGACAATGATTGCATCCTCCTATTGTTCCTGCAACATTCTGTCATAGAAATATTTTAAATAAAAACTGTGGCCACCACCATACGACCATACTAGAACATCTTCCTGCAACTGAACCAGAGTCTCTCCCATGAGGATTCCTGCCAATATCAAAGCTTTTGTTACCAGCAAATCATTGTTCATATCCAATTCCCAAGCTATATTCCACTCTCATCTCTCACCATTCCAACAGCCATTTTCCCCCACCATAGAATTTCTAGAACTAACAACATCAAACATATTTGGACATATACTGCACAATTTAGAACCAACAACCCATTTAGCATTCTAGAACGGTATCCTAGCACCATCACTAACGCGCCAAGATGCCCATTGAGTGAATCCTAGTTTAGATTGCGTACCCTTTATCGACATGAGACCCCTCCATCAAAACGATTCTTTTGAATTCTTTGATTGCTCATCCACATCCCACAACCTGTTAATAACATTGCCATATCTTTGTTGCACTAGTTTCATCCAAATGGCATTCTGATTTGTGACTAATCTCCATAGCCATTTGCTAAGCAATGCTTTGTTGAACACATTTATGATTCCTAATCCTCATTTTTCTTTAGGTCTACAAATAGATTTGCAACATTGTCAGACAACTCCAGTTTTTTCGGTTGATCCTTGCCAAAGAAAGTTTCTTTGTATACAAGTGATTTCGTGAATAATTTTAGGCGGAACTTTGAAAAATGAAAAGTGGTAAACCAATAAATTAGAAATACTCGAATTAATTAACGATATTCTTCCACCCATTGATAAAATTTTGCCCTGTCAAGATGATATGTTTGTCGTTATGACTTGATTTGTGCATGATCTTCCCGTGTATTTATTTAAATCTTCTCCAAACGTTTTACGTAACTTAAAACTATTAGGTCAAATTTGTTTGGTATTAAATAAACTTATATCAATATATTTCATAATAATCAAAATATTAATTTAATAATTAATATTTTAGAATGGTGTAAATATATATGGTTAGTACCATTTCCAACTAAGGATCTTTTGTTGAAAAGATGTATTATTTTTTCTTTAGATTCATTAAAAATATACTTTATGTGGCACTGATGACGAGAATATTGATCACTCTTTTTTCAATTGCAAAGTAGCGAAGTTTATTTGGAATCAAATAGTTTTTTGGGTTAGTAAATCGGTAGATATAGTGGATGAGTGTTTATCGAATTTTATGGATTGGTACTTGTTTTGTAAAGGAAAAGAGGTAAGGGAGGGGAAGTTAGGTGTCTTGTGGCTAGCTACTTCGAGGTCCATTTGGATATTGCGGAATTGGATTTGTTTCAGGAATGATGGGTGGAATGTTGATAATATGGTTTGGAATATTAAAATTTTAGTTTGGAAATAGTCGTTAATTGGAAAAATCATTAATCTCAATTATAGTTTATACGAGTTTAACAAAGATCTTATGTTGTTTCTCTCGTAATTCTAATTGGTAGGTAATTTCTTTCTTTCTTGTCGAGTAATTTTTCGTTTCTGGTATAAACAGGTTGAAGAACCCTTAATTTTCCCTTATATATCATCTTGCTTAAAAAAAGAAAAAACTTTTTTCAATAAAATTTCTAAATTATCCTACCTCTAAAATAATTTCAAAATTCCTTATTTCAGGTTTTTTTTTTCTAATAAAAATTGAACTGGCGGTTCCTTTGTTTCTACTATACATTAACCCAAAGGAGATCTATCAGTATATCTCCTTTTACCATAAGTAAAACAAGGGGGAAATAATTAATTTTAGACTTGTTCATATGGAAACTATCTGTCACTAAGCAGGAATGAATTACTAATATAGTAATAAAGTGATTATGTCTGTTACTAGACGTTAATTAAAACTAAAATAAAAATAAAAGCAAAGAACCGCCATTCATTTGTGATTTGGCACTATTAAAATACAAATTTCTAAAGCAGGACACATGGAATTTTATATAAAGATTTATGAGAGAAAAATTGAAGAAAGAAATATGGAAGCAGAGTCCCGAGGGTGTGAAAATGCTGCACTGTTTGGAGAGAAGCAATTGGCTGTTTATTCCAGCAACCCAATACATGTCCGCATCACACACCTTCTCCCCTCACCATTTGACACGTTACAGATTCGTCGCAAAAATATTAAAATACTGAGTAAAGAATAAAGGAAATTTATGTACAGTTATGAAACTGATAAATAAACTAATCACTACATTGCACACCGGAAAAGAGAAAAAAACTCCGGCGACTTCATGCAGAGACAAAATAGTGCGTATCAAATTCTGGTGGATCGGTGTCGGAACTTGGAGGAGAAACAACTCAAGCTAACTGAACAGTTCAACGAGTTGATGCAGGAGAAGCTCAAAGGCAGTGAAGATTATTCACCAGCTGGTTTCCTTTCCGGTTTCTTCTTCTCTGCAAGTCCATATGCTAACGTCTTGAAATGCATGGGACATGCAGTTCATATTCGTAGAGTTTCCTCTGGCGAGATCATATTCTGGTAATAACACCAGATGACTGCAAAGCAGTTTGGTTTTTTTGTGACAAATCTAAACTTTTTATTTTTCAGGAATGATTCAGCAGAAACTTTATATGGATGGAAGAAGCATGAGATAATTGGACAAAGAGTAGCTGATTTCCTAGTTGCTGAGGAATATTATGCATCTCTACGGAAAATTCTACAACAGTTGATCACAGGAGTGCCATGGTCTGGGCAGTTTCCTTTCAAGAAGAGGTCTGGTGAAATATTTATGGCAATGGTAACAAAAACTCCTCTTTATGAGGATGGGGAGCTTGTCGGTGTTATCACTGTTTCTAGTGATGCAGCTGTATTTAACTCTAAGGATTTTGAATGTCGAAGAACTTGCCAATCTCGTGCAAAGGACCAACCTGGAAAAGACGCAGATGATGAAAAACTAGGGAAACATAGCATTTATGTATGTTCTGTTCAGCCTGAGGATGTACCCGCGAATCTATTTAATTATGGAAATATTTCAAGAAGTTTTGTCGCTGATATTTTTATTTCAGGAAATCAAATCTCGTTCCAGAAGTTACCCAAAAGAAAACACAAGTGTTCCGGAGGCCAGCAAGAAGGATAGGTCTACAACTAAATTTAGCCAACCTTCGAAAATTGTAAGTAATTCTTCTATTTTTCCTTTCATTAGTTACTCTAATTGACTAGTTCGTGCTATAAAACAATACTATGAAAATGCAGAAATGTAGTGACTAGTGAGGTGAGGTGAGACATGTGTCTGTATTTGTTTTGGTTTGTTAGTGATACTTCATCTGAAGCTTCGAGTTTGGAGTCCTTGCTAGTGATACTTCATTTTATTGGTTAAATAATTTCAGGCAGCTAGATTCCTTGCTAAGCTTCGAATTGGGAGAAGTGGAGAACGGAGGAAGGATACTAAAAGTATTAAAGATAATTGCACTACAACTGATGATAATTCAGGAAGTAATAGAATGAATAATGGAAATGATTTATCTGGAAGTTCAGTACTTGCATTAACCTTGCCCCGGGATATTTCTAATGGAGAAGATAAAGAAGGAAATCTTCAAAAGTGTAATTCTTTATTTGTTGTAAATATAACAGATGCTAAAATTTCTGCACATGGAACTTCTAGTGTTTTCAAAGATGGTTCAGCTAAACCATTCTCAAAGGACTGTTGTGAATGTTCTGGTTCTTCCTTCCTCCAAGACCCTTTGTTAAGATTACACGGTCCATCCAATCCAAAGAAATTGGAGCCAGGTGCTATGAATAGGGGGATAAAAGATGAAGTGCAAAAGCAGCAAGAAGGATTGCCGTTGGCGAGCTCGAAGGAGAGTATAAGTGACAATACGAGTTCATCAAGCAAAGAGAAAAGTGAATCAAACTCTGTTGTAGAGTGTGATATCCATTGGGAAGACCTTCAATTAAGAAAAGAGATTGGGCAAGGTAGTTAATTTTGTTGTGAATTATGAGTCCTTTATGATGAAAATACTTGTTGAAATTATCTGCTTCAAGCAACTGAGATAGGACAGAAATTCAATGATGTTCCTTAAAATAGTTAGGTAGAATTTAATTTTATCTATATATTTCTGATGTCTTACTTTATATGACAGGTTCTTATGCTGTTGTTTATCATGGAATTTGGAATGCATCGGTAAAAACTTAACGTATTCTTCAATTGTCTTGTGAGGAGTATGGACTTGCCATTTTCCTGAAAGCCTATTTTCTTTTTATCAGGATGTTGCTGTCAAGGTTTACTTTGGGAACGGATATGCAGAGGAAACTTTGCGAGACTACAAAAAAGAGGTATCCTTTTTTTATTATTGCCTTTGTAATCAACCGATTCCTGAAACTTTTGGTATCTTACTTCAGGTTGATATAATGAAAAGATTGAGACACCCTAATGTATTGCTTTTTATGGGAGCAATATATTCTCAGGAAAGACATGCCATAGTGACAGAGTTATTACCTAGGTAAGAGTTTGGACAACTTCATCTTATACCTTATTATACTAACTGCTAAAGGAGTCACACTTATGTTACATGAACATAAAATACAATGCATCTATTGCAGTTTTGTTTCATTAGATAATAGACATGTGCATTAGTGAATACGAATCTCTTCTCCACCGCGTGCACAATATCCAATGAACTTTTTTTCTTTTGTGAAGAAATTATTGGGAACCAATTTGCATTGATTGTTATATTATTATTGTTGCATTGGTAGAGGAAGCCTTTTCAGAACACTTCACAAGAACAATCAAACATTAGACATCAGAAGGCATCTTAAAATGGCTCTTGATGTTGTGAGTTACCCTCTCTCTTTCTCATGCATGCACACACATGTCAAGTTCAAGCCTTTATTTGCAACCTTTTGAATCAATTTGCTGTTTTTTGTAGGCTAGAGGAATGAATTATCTTCATCACAGAAATCCACCAATAGTGCATAGAGACCTAAAATCTTCCAACCTGCTTGTTGATAAAAACTGGAATGTCAAGGTAAAGATTGCTTGAAAATGCCTTTGATAGTCCCATGTAGATTGAATATCTACCACTTAATAATGAGTTTTGTTTTTTATCTCAAGGTTGGAGACTTTGGCCTGTCGAAGTTGAAGGAAGCAACTTTACTGACTACCAAATCCGGAAGAGGCACCGTAATGACTACACTCACTTATTTTCTTTTTGATATACAAAATATCTGTTTTGAACACCTAATAACACTGAATAAAATATACTGTTTTAGTTAATTCAGTTTTATTGTTCTCTCTGCCAAAATGCAGCCTCAATGGATGGCCCCTGAAGTTCTCCGCAGTGAGCCTTCAAATGAAAAGTAACTCTTTGAAGCTTGAGACTTAATGCATGTGTTTAGTCTGGAAAATTTTGACGAAATTATTTTTATGCAGGTCTGATGTGTTCAGTTATGGTGTCGTCCTTTGGGAAATAATGACTCAATCTATTCCATGGAAAAATTTGAATTCCTTACAGGTTTCTCTCTGTCACATTCTCGCGCACGCACTATGCACACACGAATCACGAATACATCAGTATTTTGACATGCATCATCTGATATTGTAATTTCTGTATTTCATTTGAAAGGTTGTTGGAGTAGTGGGCTTTATGAATAGAAGACTGGAGCTACCGGAGGGGCTTGACCCCCATGTAGCTTCAATCATAAATGACTGCTGGCAAAGGTGCTTTTTCTGTATACATACATTCATTAATCTATGCAGTTTTATTATGACAGGGATTAATTAATGTCTTGTAACTCAAACTGAAAACTTCTCGTTTGGTTAAATGTGAGAGCAGTGATCCGGAACAACGGCCATCGTTTGAAGAGCTAGTACAGAGAATGATGTTGATTCTCAACAGAGTAACAACTTTGTCACTGAAGAGAATTGCAGAATCCTGAACATGCTATGTGGTTGAAGGGAAGAAAGTGGAAGTTATTAAAAATGTGCAGATTATCATAGAAATGATAGAAAGAGAATAGCAGCCTCAAGTAGGGAATCTAAATTGTTGTGATCCCAGTAGTCAGGGTTTAAGGAATCTGGATCCTCTACATCTGACTACAGACAGCTCTGCTAGATTAAGAGAGAAAATGTAATGGTCTACAAGACTGCAACTGTCTTAGGATTCAATTTGTTGTTTAAGATGACTAGAGATGATTATGTTGACTTGCCCATGATGTGCTCCTTTTGTGGACGGCCTATTGACAGAAAATAACGAGGACTAAAACTGCATGAGTAAAAAGTTTGTGAGGATCATTATTCGAAAGAAAATTTTAGAATATCAATATTGCAGGGTCGCATATTTATAGGGACTAAAAATATATTTAACCCTATTTTTTTTTTTGTCTTATACAATATAATACTTTAGATAAAATGTTTTTTAATTCAATTTCATAATATAAATAAGATATGTTCAATGTCATCGATTTACTATAATATAATAGAAATTATTAATATTCATCATCTATATTTTCTTTTGTCATTATTATTTACTTGTCGGTGTTCTAAATCTTTCATAACATATTGAGAGTTCTGATATCTGCGTTGGACAAAATGTTACATCTAAGTAAAAACATAAGAAATATTAATTTTATTGACGTGATACATAGTTTATCCATAAAAAATTAAACAAATAAAAATAAGAAAAAAAAAAATTATATTTAATTATTGATTTACTTCAATAATAAACAAAATCATATATGATAAAACAAACATATAGTATATTATATTTGAAAATGTAATAATTAAAATATGAGATTTAATTATAAGATAAACTTATCTACAAATAATTCATGTTTAAATGAATTGTGTAATTATTTAAAACACACAAATTTAAAGCATATAGAGGTTAGCAAAACAAAAAACTTACTTGTTAAAATTGTATTAATAGCAAATATGATAAAAAAAAATCATAAAAATGATGGGCTTGTGAAATATGTAGAAAAGACATTAAATAAATAACGAATATGAGATTAAGCATGATTATATATAAATGTGGAGGAATGCAAAAGGACATGAGATTTTATGAATGTTTTATTAGAATATCATTAAATAGAATATCATTTTCTATTTATAATATGAGAAATTAAATTGAATATTATGTATTATTAAAATTTAACTTAATTAAAAAATAGATATTTTTGAAAAGAATATATAAAGTTGGAGAGAAATTTTAAATGTGATCTATATAAGCCTTTGTTGTAATTTAACACCATATAATCAAACATTATCCATTCAAAGTATAAAATATAAAATATTTGTTACTACATTCTTTTTATTTTTAATTTTTGTTATATGATAATTATTTACGTATTTATTTTATTTATAACATTTATGTACTATCATCCTCATTATAATGTCAGTTTTTTAAAATTTTAATGATCATTAAAATGAAAAATAAATAAAATAGAATAAAATATTGTGAGAACTAAGTAAAAAAATGAAAAATTTAAAACGGAAAATTTAATGATTAGTTAACCAAAAATATTAAATAAAAAAAGTGAATTTCAATTAAGAGAAAGAATAATTTTTTTAGCCTATTATGTAGGCTATATATTTTTGGTTGGTGTATAGATAAATAAAAGTTTAAATGATTAATTATATAAATTTATAGTTTAAAAAACGTCTCTCTCTTCTACATTTAAAGTTAAAAAATATATGACATATTTTAATTTTATTATTTAGAAATTTAACAAAAAATAGAAACATTTTCATGAGTTTTAATTTAATTAATTTATATATTTTTAATAAATTTTAGATAATAGAAATAAAATATTGTAAGAATTAAATTTCAAAAAATGTATAATTTTATAAATAGTCAATATGATAAGATTATTTATGAGCCACCTCATAAATTAGAGAAATAGGAACTTTATTAATTTGGTACATAAAAATATTACTTGGTAAACTATATATTTTTTAAAAATTAAGTTAAAAATAAATCTGATAATTTTAATTTTAAACATTATTGTACTAATTTATATAGATGAAAAATATTTTTAGTATATTCATAATGAAAATTTAAATTATATAAAATTAAATATATGATTTTTCAAGACAAAATCTTATAATTTTTATACAGAGTAAAAAAATTTTTTTTTTTATATAATTAGTTATTGAAATAATTTATATATTTGTGGTTTTTAATTAGTATTTATTATTTAAAAAATTGAGTAATTAAAATGTATATAAAAATTTAAATAATGTAGATAATAATTTTAATCTTATTTGTTTTCTTTTATTTTAAATATTTTGTTGAGTAATAATTAGTATGGTATATTTTTATACTTTTAATATTGTCATAGTTGTAGTGTATTCGGTTATAATTTTAGTTAGATTGACACATAAGTTTTTTTGTTAGGGTTTTGATGATGATGATGATGATGATGATGATGATGATGATGATGATGATGATGATGATGATGATGATGATGATGATGATGATGATAATAATAATAATAATAATAATAATAATAATAATAATAATAATAATAATAATTAAAAATGTTAGAATGTGTGGATTGAGCCTAACTCAACCCTATAAAACCGGCTTGTAAGGTGAGGATTGCTCTCACTTATAAACATAACACCCCCTCTCACGCTCAGGAATTAGGACTGGAGTGTGGAACTAGATGGTGGGTGGCCCAATGAATCTTAGATGAGACTCTGATACCATGTTAGAATGTGTGGATTGAGCCTAACTCAACCCTACAAAACCGGCTTGTAAGGTGAGGATTGCTCTCACTTATAAACACATGTTCAGGCCATATATTATCTAATGTGGGACTCTTAACAAAAAATATTTTGAATCCTTATTAATATTATTATTATTATTATTATTATTATTATTTTTTGAAAATAAATTTACTTTATTAATTCAAAAAGCAATAAGAAACATGCGATCCACACTAAGGATCCAGCCACTACACTGTCCAATTACAATTCCAATGACTGATAAAAGTCAACAAAACTAAAAAGAACAACACTAGATCTCCTACATCAAGAGGAATGCAATGTAAGGTCTGAGTCTCTTTTTATTCCACCCCCTATACACCAAAGTATCTATAATCCTCTTCCCTATACATGTAATATCAACATTTTCGCCGAAACTTTTATTATTCCGAATCTTCCAAAGTTCATACAGTGTTTCTGATATTGCCATTTTAATGATAGCCGCTTTCACTCCCTTCCCTTTCGTTTGTTGCGTTAGCCACATAATTTCCTCTGACCACTCCCCCGGAGTATGAGATATTTGAGCCCACTCTAGAACTTCCATCCAAATTTTCTTCATAGGTAGACACTCAAAGAACAGATGATTTATTGATTCCTCTTTCCAAAAACAACAATCGGAGTTATCAATCATACCAAACCTATGTCTATCTTTGGTTGCCAATCTACCATGATGATAAGCCACATGATAAAGTTTGCTCGGGGTCTAGCATTATTACCGTAAAGTAATGTCTTCCACTCTACCTTCTCCCCAGAATCTCGAAGCTTCCTGTAGGTATTACCCATGTTAAACTTTTCCTCTCCCATTATTACTTCCAAATTATCCATTTCTCTACTTTCATCCCGCTGGTTAAGAATAGCTTTAAACATCCAAGAATAACTAATATGACACCGGATATCCATCAGCTCACTGGTTTTTACATAATAAGCTTGTATCCACCTTACCCATAAAGAATCCTCCTTACCGCTTAAATTCCAGAGAAGCTTCAATAATATTGTTTTGTTCCATATTTCAATATCTATCACACCTAAACCACCATGGCTAATGGGGCTACATATCCGTTTCCAAGCTACAGGTGCTTTATGACTACCCTCAAATCCGCCTGTCCATAGGAACACCCGACAAATTGCTTCAATCTTTTGAATGACGGTTTTTGGGATAGGGAAACAGTTCAACCAATAGTTGGTTACAGCAAATAAAACACTTTTTATAAGTTGTAGTCTTCCCGCATACGTAAGCAGTCGCGCCGTCCAGTGCTTAATTTTATCCACAATCTTATCTATCAATGGAGAGTATTTGCAGACAGGGAGTCTTTTACCTGTCACCGGAACACCCAAGTATTTGAACGGCAGTCGACCTTCTTGGAAACCAGTGGCATTGCAAATCTCTCTTTTAATCTCTTCACTAGTCCCCGCACAGTAGACATGACATTTATTAGGATTGACAACCAAACCCGTTGCATTGGAGAATTTTCCATAAGCTGCCATCATTAACTCCACAGATGTAGTGTCACCTCTAGAAAACATAAGTAAATCGTCTGCAAAACACAGGTTTGTAATTTCCAACTTTTCGCATTTAGGGTGATAATTAAAATTCCCATTTTTCTGCATCTGGTGAAGGTACCTGTTCAAGCTCTCCATCACGATGACGAACAACAATGGTGATATAGGATCACCCTGTCGAAGGCCCCGTTTTGCTTCCATAATATCGATGACTTACCATTAACAAAGTGAATCAGATGAAACAAGAGACACACTGCATGACCACCAAGAATTGCGAGGCACCAACTTCTAAGAATCTTCTAATGCAAACCAATCCACGGTATCATACGCTTTTGAATATCCATTTGTAACAAGCATCTTGGTGAGATATTTTTCTTTTCGTATCCCGGATCAATTGACGTGAGTAGAATGTGATTATGGATTTTTGCCCTTTAACGAATTGTCGGTTATCTCCAACTATCACTCCCGTTTCGAGCCGATTAGCCAACACCTTAGAAATGATTTTGTACATGGTACTACAGCAAGCAATCGGTCGATAATCCTTAACCTCTTTCGCACCCCTATGTTTCGGAAGCAAAGTCACAATAGAACAGTTAACAGCTTTATACATGCTATTATTTTGGAAAAAATCTTGAACTGCTTTGATCACATCCTCCTTTATAATCTGCCACGCCTTTTTGAAGAAATAAGCTCCAAAACCATCCAATCCGGGAGCTTTGTCATTACCTATATCATTGAGGGCAGCGGTGATTTCTTTTTCTGATACAGACTCAGTTAGCATCTCTCTGTGGGTTGTATTAAGCTTGCTGCCGTCTCGCATTACGCTAGTGTCAACTGCATCCAGTCCACTAGCAGCTACTCCCATCAGATTTCTGTAAAAACGCACCACTTCTGTTTCTATTTCTCCTTGGTTCGAGGTAAAAGTTCCATCAGCTTTGCGTATCTTTTTGATCGTTTTATACTGCTGTCTCATTTTAATGGAGGCATGGAAGTACTTATTATTCCCGTCACTATGCCGTAACCAGTCATTATTATTATTATTATTATTTTACTATTATTATTATCTAGATATTATATTATTATTATTAATGATAGTGATTTTATATTATTATTATTATTATTATTTATTTTAGTATATGATTTATATAATTAGGATTTATAACAAAATGACATGTGGCAACGATTGTTATCAAAATGGCATATGGTTAGGATTATCATCGTGACTTCTTTAGATTTATAGTAAATATATTATTATTATTATTATTATTATTATTATTATTATTATTATTATTATTATTATTATTATTATTATTATTATTATTATTATTATTATTATTATTATTATTATTATTATTATTATTATTATTATTATTATTATTATTATTATTATTATTATTATTATTATTATTATTATTATTATTATTATTATTATTATTATTATTATTATTATTATTATTATTATTATTATTATTATTATTATTATTATTATTATTATTATTATTATTATTATTATTATTATTATTATTATTATTATTATTATTATTATTATTATTATTATTATTATTATTATTATTATTATTATTATTATTATTATTATTATTATTATTATTATTATTATTATTATTATTATTATTATTATTATTATTATTATTATTATTATTATTATTATTATTATTATTATTATTATTATTATTATTATTATTATTATTATTATTATTATTATTATTATTATTATTATTATTATTATTATTATTATTATTATTATTATTATTATTATTATTATTATTATTATTATTATTATTATTATTATTATTATTATTATTATTATTATTATTATTATTATTATTATTATTATTATTATTATTATTATTATTATTATTATTATTATTATTATTATTATTATTATTATTATTATTATTATTATTATTATTATTATTATTATTATTATTATTATTATTATTATTATTATTATTATTATTATTATTATTATTATTATTATTATTATTATTATTATTATTATTATTATTATTATTATTATTATTATTATTATTATTATTATTATTATTATTATTATTATTATTATTATTATTATTGCCTAATTTTAATAATCCACTCACCGATAAAAAAGCCAATCTCTAATAGTAAAAACCTCGTACTATTCTCTTATATTGCCTGTGAATCAAAGTCAAGATATAAACGCCAGTAAAAATATATTTCAAAGTTAATAAAGAGATTTTTATGTTTTATTCCAAATTATTCATTAAACTTAAATATTAATTTTATGTTAAGTTTATCATAAATATTAATTTAATATTATATATATGTGCATCGTAGGGATAAACGGTTAATTTCTACTTAACCGTGTAAGAGGAAAATATCCAAGAAAATGTCAAAACCACCAAATATGTACATGCAATCGGATCCTCTCAAGTAGACCAATATATTCGAATGGAAATGTTAAGAATAAAAAACACTCAAAGAAATAGAAAGACGGTGCATCAACGATACACTCAACACGTTGAGGATGAAAATGATTTAGTGAGTTCCAAACAAATTCAACAAATACATAAAAGACCATCCTCAAAACTAGAAAAGAAAGAAGCCAACATGTCTAATGGCAAACTCAAATATCAAAGAGGCAGATGTTTTCAATCTTGCTCTTTTATGTAAATATCTTGAAATAGAGTTTGATAACCTTTAAATAACTCAAACACTTTGTCTAAAATATGTTTATCTCTAAAAAAACCAACTTTGTGAGATAAATAAAGAAAAAGAAAATTTGCAAATCAAGAATGATGAGTATCTTAAAATCATTCAAAATATGCTATTGAATCATTGTGAAAGGTCTGAGCTACCTAATATCCTCAAGGAGAGGACACATGAGGTTCATCCTCATAGTCTTTGTGATACTAAAGAAGAGAACAATTATTTGAAAACAAAAGATTAGAAAAACAAATGATCTTATCAGCTGTGAAATCCGATAGGACATTTCTTGTCTGTAACTTATACTACCTCGAATCTAATGTGATAAGATTCATACAATGTAAGGCTAGCTATTAAACACATGTGTATCTCATGTGCAACTATTGTACGGCTCTTTTCACAACAAACTTGATTAAAAGCTATAGCAATCTCAATACTTCATATTATTTTCTTCAACTGATTCTAAGAATTTCTCTGTCTGTTTAACAGAATTTTAGAAGGAAAATGTGGGTTTTGTGTGTTGGAGTGTTGGTTATTGTATGCATTGTAGCACATAGGGTTTATAGATGGAGAAATCCTAGTTGCAATGGAAAACTACCACCTGGTTCAATGGGTTTACCCCTTCTTGGGGAGAGCCTTCAGTTTTTTTCTCCTAACACTTCTTCTGATATTCCTCCATTCATCAAGCAGAGAATGGATAGGTATATATAAAACTATAATTAAAGTTACTAGTGTTGTAATTAAGTTTAAATTTTTCATTAGAGGGTAATTAGGAATATGATGGTTTGTTTTGTCTTTTTTTCAGATATGGACCAATCTTCAAGACAAACTTGGTTGGAAGACCAATTATAGTGTCTGCAGACCCTGATCTTAATTACTTCATATTCCAACAAGAAGGGAAAATATTCCAGAGCTGGTATCCAGATACATTCAATAAGATTGTTGGGGAGCAAAATGTTGGTTCCTTACACGGTTTTATGCACAAGTACCTTAAAAACATGATGCTCAGTCTGTTTGGTCCTGAAAGTATTAAAAAGATGCTCTCAGAGGTTGAAGAAGCAGCCTGCAGATCGTTGCAGCAATCGTCGTGCCAGGACAGCATTGAGCTGAAGGACACAACAGAAAGGGTAACTATTTTTTCATTCCCGTTCTATTATCTCATTCTTCATTTTCATGTCTAAACCTTTGTTTTCTATTTATATTACCATTCAGATGATATTTGGTTTGACTGCAAAGAAACTCATCAGTTATGATTTAGCAACGTCCTCTGAGAACTTAAGAGAGAACTTTGTTGCATTTATACAAGGACTCATCTCATTCCCTCTCGACATTCCAGGAACAGCTTATCACAAATGTTTGCAAGTAAGTATTTTATTAATAACGATACTTTAGTAAATGAAGCTCATTCACTTTGATTGCGAAAACAGCAATATTAATTTGTTTTGGCTTTTCAGGGTAGGAAAAAGGCAATGAAGATGCTGAAGAACATGCTGCAAGAAAAAAGGCAAATGCCTAGGAAACAACAGAAGGATTTCTTTGACTATGTTATTGAAGAACTTAGGAAAGAGGGAACAATCTTAACCGAAGAAATCGCTCTGGACCTCATGTTTGTGCTTCTTTTTGCAAGCTTTGAAACCACTTCTCTCGCTCTTACTTATGCCATCAAATTACTCTCCGACAATCCCTTGGTGTTCAAGCAACTACAAGTACGTTAAAAATATTTTTTTTCTTATATAAAAAAATCAGAATCTTTGAAACTATTTTTATGGCTTTACGTGGCCTCGTTTTTACCTTTGTTGGCACTATGTCTTATAGGAAGAACATGAAGGCATCCTTGAACGGCGTGAAGATCCTAACTCTGGAGTCACATGGCAAGAATACAAATCAATGACATATACATTTCAGGTGGTTACAAATTTCTTCGTATTTATAATAAGAGACACATTTTGTGTAAGTTTTTCTTATTTGAAATTCAATATAATGATTTGCACAGGTTATAACTGAAACTGTGAGACTCGCAAATATAGCTCCAGGAATCTTCCGAAAGGCACTAAGGGAAATTAAAATTAAGGGTATGTGATTGGTGATTTAATAATACAAAATTTTCAAGTTTCAATGTTCTAGTGCATTGGTAACTTGATGTTTAAGCAATGGAAAAGCACACTGTATTTGACAATATTATCTTACCTCATTTGGTATGCATTAATGAACATATGCAGGATATACCATACCAGCAGGATGGGCAATCATGGTGTGTCCCCCAGCTATCCATTTGAACCCGAAAAAATATCAGGATCCCCTTGCCTTCAACCCAAAGAGATGGGAGGTGTGTTTAGTATTTTTATCATTTTCTTTCCAAAACTTTCCATCTTTTTCGAAGCTCGCTACTTCAAAGAAATTCAAAAAGTAATGTATTTAGCTTCTTTAGCAAGTAATATAAATTAAAATTTAATTAACTTAGACCCTACAATTTAGTGACCTACAGGGAATAGAACCGCGTGGTGGTACCAAACATTTTATGGCTTTCGGTGGAGGCAAGAGATTTTGTATTGGTGCAGACTTTGCTAAGGTTCAGATGGCTGTCTTTCTTCATTGCTTGGTAACAAAGTATAGGTAAGAAGCAATGTCATGAATATGTAGTAACTTTATGCATGAATTTAATTTAGAGAGCAAAGTACCTCCCTCGTTAATGTCTCAACATTTCAGGTGGCGCCCTATAAAAGGAGGAAATATTGTTCGAACTCCAGGCATGCAATTTCCAAACGGCTTCCACATACAGATCATGGAGAAAGTAGTTTATTAGAAGACAAAAGTGTTAGTTATTGGTTTTGGACTGCATTGTGTGGCTATTTAAGTTTTTTATTCTATGTTTCAGTATTTTAAATTATTAGTCAATAAGTGTTTCCTACACTTTAGGAGAAAGTTGTTTTAGTTATTCCACTTTCTTATTAAGTGGGGATGTGGCGGATTCTGTTTACTTCACTTCCTAGTTTGGTGGTGATGTGGTTTTATCGAATAAATGTATTGCTTCAGCCAATAAAGAAAATAATATAATATGGTGTATTGGTATATCATTTGAAAATGTGTGTATATTAAATGTCTTCCCATGACAAATGATACATTTAAATATAATACTATTTCATAAGAAAACCTACATACGGAAACTTTAGTTCTACTCTTCACATGTATTCGAACACTAAATCCTAATGTTCACCGCCCAATGCTAAAAACATGAAACCTGGAATGATTTAGAGATAGAGATAGAAGAAGGAATATGAGTTCTACTTAGTGTCAAACAAGGAAGTCGCATCGCTTTCACTTTTTCAAATTTAAGAGGTAAATACGGTTAAAACAAGACAACATACTACACAATTATAAAAATTAAACTCAGGTAATGACTCAAATAACTCGGTTGCCTATGACTATAAAAAAATCAATCAATTAGTGACTATAAATGTAAGTATTCTCTAAATAAAATAAGGATTATGATAATATGTGTTTTAAGATCGCATGTTAAGGATACTATAATTAGAAAAATTAAATGTAATAAAATTATATTTGAAATTTTAAAATTATAAAATTATCGAAATTATAACATTATATATATCGAAAAACACAAATTATAAAATTATATTATTGTATATCAAAAAATTGAGGACACCAAAATTTAAAATTAATTTCAACGTGTTTCTATAGTAGTGAAATGCTTAGTAAGTCATTTTTTTAGGCTTGTATATATAGCCTCTTTAATCTAGATGATTAAGAGAATGTCATATCAAAATTATAAACCAGGAGTAGTAAGTATGACATATAGGTGGCATCGTGGCAAAATGGACCTAGTTTTTCAAACATGTATGTTTTACTCATAATTTTTGGCGATGAACTTCGGTTTAGTCTTACATTCTCAACTATGTTTGTCACATTTTTTTGAACATTGGTATGTGCGGACATTAACAGGGTGATGTGAACTTTCTTTTCACTTTTAGGCTTTAAAGATTGCAAGGTATTCCCCACCTCGTACTTTGGGTGGGGTGGACCAAGGTTTTCAGCCCACACCCTCTAATATACCTTGTCCTTCCCTTTTTTGCAGACTTTTGCGGGATTGACTTAAACGCAATAAACATGCTCGTTTGCCACCTTTTTTAATTTTTACCACTGATATCTGATCCACTTGATTGGCTAATCCAGTTCAGGGTCAGTTCTGACATCAAGTGGCTCCAACCTCCTTTTGATCGCAATTGCAGGAGATCAAATTATGGTCATCTATACCAAATTCAACATCAATCACCATTGGACCAACTAACCTTTGGTTCGTTTTTCACCTTTGGTATGGCCATGTTTTATCTGGAAAAGTGGATAATAACTCAACACCAAATTTATAGCATGATGCGATTTAAAAATTATGTCATTCCCTTAAAATTAATACTCCTTCCGGTCCTTTTTATAAGAAACACTTCACCTTTTTAGATTCATTGAATAATTAATGTACTTGATCTATAAATAGTCCAGGTACATTATTTATTCAATGAATCTAAAAAGGTGAAATGTCGCTTATAAAAAGGACCGAAGGGAATATTTCAACAACACCTCATATGACCTCGCTCCACTAAATAATGTAGCAGACTATTCATCACAGAAGATGTGGTGAGCTTGTCGTTATAAATTTTTTAAAGTAATTTTATATTCAAATTAGAGTACTAGGTGTACTCAAACCCGAATACAAAACACAACACATAATGTTTTTACACCTAATTAGATATAATCCAGAGGATATTTAGACCACTCATAGAAATTACAATTGAATTTTTTTGCACCTATTTAAATTCACCACCTCGAAAACATCTTGATTTTTAATACTATTTCTTCCACATATCCTACCTCATTGTTAAATATGATGCCATTTTTAGTTTTCTACATACACCAAGTCACAACTAACCAGATGAAAAACTCCCTCCCCCGAGTCACCTTACCTTTCAAAGTAGTATAAAATGCCAACAAGTGATCACAACAAAGATATCAAGTACTATTCAGCCCCTGAATATTTAGCCAAAAATAGATATTCTGTCATACTTGGTTGACAAACAAGAAATAAAGCATTATATGATGAATTTCTTCATGACTGCCATAACACAACATACACAACTTTTCTTCATCACTAAGTATTATTCCTCTTCTTGCAAACTGAATTCTTGTTGGTAGTCGATCGTGAATCATGCGCCATGCAAATGTCTTAACTTTATTGGGATCTTTACCCTTCCAACCTATCTTCAAAGTTGAAGCGGTATCAACAGTGATTTCATCCTCCCATTGTTCCTACAACATTCTGTCATAGAAATATTTTACAGAAAAACTGTGGCCACCATCATACGACCATACTAGAACATCTTCCTGCAACCGAACCAGAGTCTCTTCCATGAGGATTCCTGCCAATATCAAAGCTTTTGTTACCAGCAAATCATTGTTCATATCTAATTACCAAGCTATATTCCACTCTCATCTCTCACCATTCCAACAGCCATTTTCTCCCACCATAGAATTTCTAGAACTAACAACATCAAACATATTTGGACATATACTGCACAATTTAGAACCCGCAACCCATTTAGCATTCTAGAACGGTACCCTAGCACCATCACCAAGGCGCCAAGATGCCCATTGAGTGAATCCCAGTTTAGATTTCGTACCCTTTATCGACATGAGACCCCTCCATAAAAACGATTCTTTTGAATTCTTCGAGTGCTCATCCACATCCCACAACCTGTTAATAACATTGCCATATCTTTGTTGCACTAATTTCATCCAAATGGCATTCTGTTTTGTGACTAATCTCCATAGCCATTTGCTAAGCAATGCTTTGTTGAACACATTTATGATTCCTAATCCTCATTTTTCTTTAGGTCTACAAATAGATTTCCAACATTATCAGACAACTCCAGTTTTTTCGGTTGATCCTTGCCAAAGAAAGTTTCTTTGTATACAAGTGATTTCGTGAATAATTTTAGTCGGAACTTTGAAAAATGAAAAAGTAGTAAACCAATAAATTAGAAAGACTCGAATTAATTAACGATATTCTTCCACCCATTGATAAAATTATGCCCTGTCAAGATGATATGTTTGTTGTTATGACTTGATTTGTGCATGATCTTCCCGTGTATTTATTTAAATCTTCTCCAAACGTTTTACGTAACTTAAAACTATTAGGTCAAATTTGTTTGGTATTAAATAAACTTATATCAATATATTTCATAATAATCAAAATGTTAATTTAATAATAATTATTTTAGAATGGTGTAAATATATATGGTTAGTACCATTTCCAACTAAGGATCTTTTGTTGAAAAGAGGTATTATTTTTTCTTTAGATTCATTAAAATATGCTTTATGTGGCACCGATGACGAGAATATGGATCACTCTTTTTTCAATTGCAAAGTAGCGAAGTTTATTTGGAATCAAATAGTTTTTTGGGTTAGTAAATCGGTAGATATAATGGATGAGTGTTTATCGAATTTTACAGATTGGTACTTGTTTTGTAAAAGAAAAGAGGTGAGGGAGGGGAAGTTAGGCGTCTTGTGGCTAGCTACTTCGAGGTCCATTTGGATATTGCAGAATTGGATTTATTTTAGGAATGATGGGTGGAATGTTGATAGTATGGTTTGGAATATTAAAATTGTAGTTTGGAAATAGTCATTAATTGGAAAAATCATTAATCGCAATTATAGTTTATACGAGTTTAACAAAGATCCTATGTTGTTTCTCTCGTAACTCTAATTGATAGGTAATTTCTTTCTTTTTTATCGAGTAATTTTTCGTTTCTGGTGTAAATAGGTTGAAGAACCCTTAATTCTCCCTTATATATCATCTTGCTTAAAAAAAGAAAAAACATTTTTCAATAAAATTTCTAAATTATCCTACATCTCAAATAATTTCAAAATTCCTTACTTTAGATTTTTTTTCTAATAAAAATTGAACTGGCGGTTCCTTTGTTTCTACTATACACTAGTAAGAAACCCGTGTTGTCGCACGGGTCCTGTCCGGATTTCATATAACATGGAACTAATTTTGAATTGTAATAGATCATTCGTATATATTATTCAAAAATATTAAAATGATTCAACCAAAGTTCAATCAATTAGGGAAAAAATTAATGTATCAAATTAATCTACTTTCCATCGATAACATTAATGATAACAATAACTTTAGATATGAAGCAACTTGCTTTCCATCTATGTTTTCAACTCATTGATTTGCATGATAATTTGTGCAAAAATCAGACACCAAATATGCAAATAATTTATAAACAAAAATATTTGTGTTGTTGTGTACTTACCCATTAACAAAGCAATTGAAAAACTTCATTGTATACAACATTTGTAGTGATAGAAGATGATACATTCTTATTATCATGTATTAAGATTTTAAGACCACTTTTGCTTGTAACTCTTAAAATGGCTACACACAATTGTCCATTACTAAAAACAGGAGTAGGCAAATACAATCCAACGATATCAAGTGATTGGCCTTGGGACTTATTAATTGTCATTGCGTAAGAGACAATAATTGGGAATTCCCTCCTAATAAACTTAAATGGTCACGGTGACTCAGAAGGTGACATGGACATTTGAGAGATTTAAAAGATGTTATATACATTCTTTACAGACATGTCTATCAAACTATTATTTGAAAAATTTGAATTTATTTTTTAATTGGTTAAAATTCGTTATAAATATAGACTAATAATATGCACTTGCTTTTTAAGCATTAATATGTATTTATAATAAATCATACAGACTATTCACTAACTTCAATTACACAAGATTTAAAAGATGAATATTAAAATTAACAGTCTATAGCCAGCATCTGATGCGTTCTCATCTACCCGTGAATCAAGATGATTTAACAAACGCAGTTGAATCCAAATGAATTAGTTCTAAAAATTTATTAAATTTATTTTAGATACTAACCCATTTTTCCAAACCTAAAATATATGACAACTCCCGTCAAATTTATACTTTTATATTATATGTGTTCACATCTACCCGTGAGTTAACGAACTTCAGTTGAATTCAAATGAATTAATTTTAAAAATTTATTTAATATATTTTATATATTAATCCATTTTTTCAAATTAAAAATGTATGACATCTCCCTTCAAATTTCAGTTTTAAAAATTTTATATTATATAATATTTACATATTTTTACAACCTATAATGTATAACAGTTTCCCGTTAAATTACAATTATTTTTAAAAAGAACATAAAAAATAAATAAAATCTATAAATAAAACTATTGTATATTATTTTTTATATTTATTTAATGAATGAAATTTATTTTAGATGAATTTATTTTCTAATTTGTATTTAAAAATATAACTTAATTGTCATTTAAAACAATACATTCAATTCTTTAACTTCAATTATCTGGTATGTCATAGATACATTTACTTCTACCCGTGAATTTATTTCATGTACTCAGTTGGTTAATATTAATATAATTACAATATATAATCATTTATCAAATTTGAATTTCTCATTTATAAAAATAATTGTAAATTATTCTCGTTTATAAAAATGAACTCGTGTATCTATTTATAAAAATATTTGAAACTTATATTCTTTTATAAATATAATTGTATCAATACTTGAATTTTTCCGGTTTATAAAAATATTTATAATTTATTCATGTTTATAAAAATTATTGTAATTTATTTTTAGTTTGTAAAATTAATTATATTAATATGTAGACTTTTTCTAGTTTATAAGTGCGTTTAACCCGTGTGATAATTTATAAAAATATTTTAACTTATTCATGTTAAAAACAATTACATCAATATTTGAATTTTGTTTGTTTATAAAAATATTTGTAAGTTATTTAAGTTTATAAAATAATTGTAAAAATAAATATTTACCGTATCATCTTAAATTTATTTATTCAACAGTGATAAATATGTGTCTCTTAGTTAATTACATTTATAAATAAATATCGCGTATAAGTGATATATATTAAATTTATTATCTTAATGTCTAACTAATTAAAATGAATTTATTATTGTCAATCAAAAATTATAATATTAAATAATAATATAATATTATTATTATTATATACGGGAAAAAGAATAAATTAAATCTAAGAATATCGAAAAACTATTATAATATTAAATAATAATTTAACATTTATTATTACAATGAATCATATATAACATTTCAAAATTATGTATTTTATTTCTTATATTTTATTATATTCGATTTTAATAAATATTTTTCAATTTAGTGCGAATTTTCAATAATTAAATCTTAATGATATTATATAAAATTAATTTCATGAAATAAATTTATTTAATTAAGTGTTATATAAATATTTAATACATTATATTATACCATTAATTTATATGAAAGTTATATTATAACATTAATTTATTTAAAATGATATTAACTCATTCCTGTTTATAAAATTATTGTAACTTTTTTCCGGTTTATAAGCATGTTGAACTCGTGTGTCCATTATTAAAATATATGTAACTTACTATCATTGATACAAATAATTTTATAAATAGTTTAATTTATTATATTTATAAAATTATTTGTAATTTATTCACCTTTATAAAATCAATTATAAATTATTCAATTTATTAAAATAATTATATCAATAATTTTTTATTTTATCATAAATTTTAATGATTATCATTTATCATTAAATTTTCATGCTTACTATTTAATATTTTTATCATGATTACAATCATAAAGTTAATTTGAAAAGATTATGATATATTTTAGTTATTTCATAAACTTAAAAAACTTATCAAATATCAATTGATTTTATTTTGTTTTATTAACCTTTTTATAAAAATTGAAATAACTTATTTTAGGTCAAATAAGGATCTAAATAATTACAAAATAATATTTATTCCTACATTTTTAGAATGATAAATTAAATATATAAGATAAACATTATAGTTCTTATTTACTTTACCCTTTATATATTTATAATATATTTTTTTGTTAATTTTATTAACAATACATTTATAGTTAACAATACATCGTTTAAACTACGTTAATTTTTTCAAGAATATAAATGTAACCTTTCAAAAAATATACACAAATATATTTAGAAGTCGGTAGAAAATTTTATTGGTTAAATTATAATTCCATTCAAAATTTATTGATCATAAATTTTGGAAATCAAATCATGCATAAAAATAAAATGTATTAATGTGACCATTCAAAATAATTTCTATATATAATAAAATTAAATAATATTAATACATCCATTCAAAAGATATATTTGTAAAGTTTTGATTTAATTTTTTTTATATCTTTATATATTCTAATGTATATAATATTGCTACAATATGAATCAGTATCAAACCTATAATATTAAAAGAGAATTCAAATTTTATTGATCATAATATTTTATGGAATCAAATCATACATAAAAATTAAACATATTTATGTCACCATTCAAAATAACTTCTATATAAGTATAATAAAAATAAATGATAATAATGTCTCCATTCAAAAGATATATTGGTAAAATTTCGAATTAAATGGTACTCAAATATTTGATTAAAAAATTGTAATATTTGTTTCTAATATTGTATAAAAATATATTAATTAGTCGTACTTTAAAAAAATAAATCATAAATATTTTATTAATAATTGTAATATTTGTTTCTAAAATTATAACAATTAAAAATAAAAAAAATATCAATGCAAAATAATATTTTTATTCAAATTTCACACCAAATGAATTATAATTTTGATTCAAAATAAATTAGATTTACCGTTTCATCTCGGAAAAAACGATTTTTTTGGTTGTATAGATTTACCGTTTCAAAAATTCAACATTTATGATGGTTGTTCATCTTGCGCTGCCAATTTAAATCTTGCAACAAAAAACGTGATTAGTTGTTTAGTGTAGGGTTTATTAGGGTATTTATTATGCAATGTGTGAATTAAAAAAAATTCAAAAATGGCAGCAAAAAATAATAGAGTGACACATCAGACATAATAAATGTCAAATGAATGTGGTGCAAGGAGTGTCAAAAAAAGTCTAAATTTCCCTTTGATTAAAACTAAATTAGGAGTTTGCAAATTAGATCATTAGTGTAATTTAATGGTACTTTAATTTTTATAGATGTATAATAGAAGATAAACATTAGAGTTCTTATTTATTTTACCTTTTATATATTTATAATATACTTTTTGTTAATTTTATTAACAATATATTTATACTTAACAATATATCATTTAAACTACGTTAATTTTTTCAAGAATATAAATGTAACCTTTCAAAAGATATACACAAATATATTTAGAAGTCGGTAGAAAATTTTATTGATTAAATTATAATTCCATTCAAAATTTATTAACCATAAATTTTTGAAATCAAATCATGCATAAAAATAAAATGTATTAATGTGACCATTCAAAATAATTTCTATATATAGTAAAATTAAATAATATTAATACCTCCATTCAAAAGATATATTTGTAAAGTGAAACTTTATCAAACCTATAATATTAAAAGAGAATCCAAATTTTATTGATCATAATATTTTATGGAATCAAATCATACATAAAAATTAAACATATTTATGTCACCATTCAAAATAATTTCCATATAAGTATAATAAAAATAAATGATAATAATGTCTTCATTCAAAAGATATATTGGTAAAGTTTTGAATTACATGGTACTCAAATATTTGATTAAAAAATTGTAATATTTGTTTATAATATTGTATAAAATAATATTTTTATTCAAATTTCACAACAAATGAAAATTATAATTTTGATTCAAAATAAATTAGATTTACCGTTTCCTCTTAGGAAAAATGATTTTTAACTTTTGGGCAAAGTACCTATAAGAGCACTCAAATGAAGTTACGTGACAGGAAGAATGGTTGAGGCATCTGATCAATAGATAAGTAACATTAATAGAGTATTGATGTATTATGAATAACTGGCAATGGTTTAGATGTTTGACTTTAAGATTGTAATCAAACAAAGTCTTTTAAACTAATTAATTTCAAAATTAAAAAATTGAATGTCAAATTAAATTAAATTATAAAGTTATTTTACAATTGCAATATTACAACCCACTTTAACAACATTGTTATAACATGGTCGAACATTGGTTAGTACTTAAAGAATGTCCCATCGAATATCCCATAATTCAAACAAACTACTGAGAATCTTAAGGCCAGTATTAAATATTATATATGATGTTGCCAATATTAGGCCTTTTCAAGTTAACAAACACAATATTCTTCATTTATTAAATATGACAGTAACATAAGGCCTCTAAACTATAAAGAAACTTAAATATTATACATGATGCTGCCAATATTAGGCATTCTTTCAAATAACAGAGACAAAATTTTCATTTGCAAAATATGACAGTAACATTATAAAGAAACTTTCCATTTCATATGTGAACCATTATAGTAGTTCATCCTAAATAAGTCTTAAACATAAACAACATATTTTAATTCAACCACTGAATGTAGACATATAAAAAGAAACAGAAGCAACAAAAAACTTTAACAATAAAATAGTTTTTGGATTAAAAAATATCAGACATCTAAGATGCAGGAAATTAAGTCTCATTCTTTATATCCTTAGTTAACTTGGTTGAGGAAAGTTGAACACTCTCATTCTCTTCTTATGCATCCAGTGGCAGAACCAGACTATAAAAGTTGGGGTGGCCATAAGATTAAATATAATTTATAAATAAAAGTTTAATACTATAATGTATATAAAACATCCAAATTATAATAAATAAAAAGTTGACTATGAAATGATTAAAGAGTATTACATAAAAACACCTTACAATAATGCTCTACGGTTTTTGAGTAGTTTGAAATCATCAATAATAACCTCAGAATCAATACTTGCAGCAATTTCTCTTTCAATGTTAACCGTCATGCTATCTCCTAGAAAATCAGCTTCCATTTTGTTTCTCAATCTTGTCTTGATAATTTTCATTGCCGAAAAAGATCTTTCCGTAGTAGCTGTAGATACAGGGAGAGTCATGATAAGGCGGAGCAGTCTATCAATCAAATAATAAATTTCCTTCTTTTCCGTTGCAACCAAACATGAACATAATTCTTGAATAGTTGACAAATTATTCAAACTCGATGCTTGACGAGCGTCAATAATAAAATGCCGAAGTTGAAATTTCAAATTAGTCTTCTCTTGCTCATTGAAGTCCATGGGATAATATTTTTCAACTAGAGTGCAAATGGTATCAAGGTTAAAAGCCTTGTAATTATCCTTGGGAGACAAACACAACTTAGAGTTAACAAATCAATCGCTTGTTCGCTAAATCTATTATTCAACTCTTGCAATTGTTTGTCAATGGTAGCGAAAAATATTTCAACTCTAAAAAAATGCTCAATGGTTACCTGGTTTTCTTCAAGACGAGAACGACCAAATCTTGTTATTGAATGAACATCATTAAGATCAGGAATCTCAATATTATGTTTTTCACAAAAAGACTTCACAGTAGCAAACAATTCACCCCAACCAATTTCTCTTAATTCTTGAATAAGAGTTGAAGCAACTCGATTTTCAAAAATCTTTTAATTCTCGAAAACTAGTGAAATCGCCACCTAATTTTATTTGTTCTAAAAAGAACGGGAAAATATAGATAAAACCCAAAACAAGCGGATAAGGCGGTCTACGTGACCAAAAAAGTAGGATCGGGAGTCGGTTATGCAAGGGGAAGGTATTAGCACCCCTTACATCCATCGTACTCGATGGGACCCATTTAATTCTACGCGTTTGTGTGTGTGTTTATTGCTAAGTTATGAATACCAAAAGGAAAAGAAATTGTTTGTTATTATTTTTGAGTTTGACACGGTTTCAGAACCGTGTGCCTACATATTCCCTTGTGCAATGGGAAAGTCAAAACTCTGTAGTTCCTCTTAAAAAGGTTTTAAATTTGTTGTATTAATTTTATAAGAAAAATCGTGCATTTAGACATTTCAAATACTTTGAACTAGGACTTGTTTTGTTTGTTTGAAAAGCTTAAGTCTTCGTTCGTGTTTTGAGATGACTATTGCACACTCTTTATCGGAAAAGAGTTTTTATGATCGCGTATGAGCGATAAAAGAGTTTGAGTGCGTTGAATTGTTTTTTATGTGGGTGAAAAGTATCGAACCATAAGACTAGCATCCTACGATTCAAATACTAGAAACAAGATGAACTCAATGCTCAACGAGTCGTCTATCATCCCAAAAGTTTTTCTTTTATGAAAGAGTGAAGTGAAACAAGGTTCACGTTTTTAAGAATCTTTAAGCAGTTAGTCTAGCATCCAACGACTTAAAGATTCGAAGTTCATTTTTTGCAAGTGTTTAAACAATTAGTCTAGCATCCAACGGCTTAAACACTTGAGTTTTCTTATGAAAAAATTTTGAAAAATGCACTCGATGTTGGATCGAGGTTTGTAATTTAATTATGAAAGTGTTTTGGAGGTACGGGTTATAGTTAGTTAAGCATGTGGACTAAAGTGTGATAACGGAAACGAACAAACAATTGTATACAAGCACTACAGAAAGCAAGTAAATAAATTAAAAGCCCATACAAAGTGGCTTGCATAAATAAATGATTTACATTGTGTAGGTGCATGCGCGAAATAAATTTAATCAACTAATTTAAACGAAACTTAATCAAGTAATTAATTTAATAAAATTAATCAGACGGACCAATTAATTTTAAATAAACTAATTAGATAATTAAATAATGTTTAACTTAATCAATCAAAGTTTCATTGTAAGCCCAAGAGCAAGCGTGGTGTGTGCAAAAATGTGTGGCCGTTGTGACGCTTCAAAGCTTTGTCAACTCAGGGTAGTAAAAATGGCTCGCACGAGTGTTAGTTTGAAAATGTTTTTGGTTGTGCTTTGTGAATAATTAAATAATAAAGCAATAAAATTACTTACTAATTATTACAACAAGCGGGGAATGGGGGTACAAATTTACAAATGGGGAATAAAAATAAAAAAGAAAAGAGTGCTAAAAAATTTCCTAATAATAAAATCTTACTAATATTAATAGCATTTTGGTACTTTTTGGATGTTACTACATATTTTATGAGTTAAGTATAATTATAATAATGATTATTGGTTAAAAAGAATAATAGTAATTGTTACTAATAATAATAGTAAATAATAATAATAATAGTTATTAACAATTTAAAATAGTACTAATAATAATAATATTTGTAATGGTGATAAATAATAGTAGTAATAATAGATTATTAATTAAGAAAATAATAATAGTTATTAATAATAATAATATTTAGTAATAATAATAGTTACTAATAATAATGAATGGGAAAGAAGAAAAAAGGAAAATGGATTAAGACGCACACATCTCTCTCTCGCTTCACGTTCGCTCTTCACTCTCATCTCCCTCTCCGAAAATCGCTTCTGGCCGCGATTCCTCACCGAAAACCCTCATCGGCCTCTCTTTCACGGGCTTGCCGCGATTGTCCCTCGCCATGCACTCTCGACGCTCTCTCACTGTCTCTCTCTCGACGTCGCCTCCCTCTGTCTCACTTACTGCGATTTCGCGATCGCTACCCTCTCTTCTCTCTCGATCTCGATTCGGTTTGCATGTTGATTCCTGATGTTTGATTTTCGTGATTTCTGATTGTTGGTTTGTTTTGCAGCTTACCGATTGGAACTTTGAAGGTTTGGAAACCCTTGGCTTGCTGGCTTCAATCGCTCCGGGTGAGATTGTTCTTGACTTTGGCTTTTTCTTTCTTCTTCTTTCTCAGTACTCAGAACGATTTCTGAGAACAAACTTTCTGAAGGGTTGGGTTGAGGGAAATGATGAATTAGGTTAGATTTCTGTGTATGTTGGTCAACACTTTTGTATTTTGGTTGTCACTGTTTGGGTTTTGGAACCGGTTGTTGCTGACTGTTCTGTATTGTTTGGGATGTTGGTCGATGGTTTTGAACAGATAGTATACTTGATATTTTTGCTTCTTTTTTGAACTGGTATGCTTTGGGTTTTCTTAATAAGAACAGATGCCCTTGATCTTTTGCTATGGTTTTTTTTCTGTGGTTTCTATCCTCTGCCCTTCTGTTGGTCTTTGATCCTCTGTTATAAGAACATATACTGGCCTTGAATCCTTGTTCTATCACCCTCTTCTGGTCTCTTGGACTGCTACACTGATACATACTTGAGTATATTCCTATTCTGGTGTATTTTGTAAACAGATACTATGCTGGGATTTTTAGATACCATCCTCTTTTCTGCTTAAGAACAGATTTTGCCTTGGTCTTTGTATTGGGATCCCCTTCTGTTGTCCTGTGTTGCTTGTTATTAAACTCCAATTTCTCCTTTCAGCATACTTACTGCTCTGTCATTTGAAACTTGAATTTGGCATCTTGCTTTTTCTGTGAATGCTGCCTGCTGCTGTCTTTGGGTAAAAGTAATTACATTATGGGGTGAAAAAAAAACTGTTTTTGTCTGCTGATGCATAACTCATTATATTTTTCTTTTGGGCTGAATCAATTCTTTTTGACGCTGTTGGGCTTTTTCTTTGGAAAAATGATGCTCCATGATTTCCAAAATGCACCTCTTTTGTGAACCAACAACGGAAGTTGTTGTGATTTGCAATAGAGGTGACGGTAACGGCCGATGAAGGAACTTCGGTTCTGAGGCTTTTGAAACAATTGACCTTTACCTGATTCCTCAACACTACCCTCATGATGAGTCAGAAAGTATAATTTCTTTTTTTCGTATAAAAATTATTCGGTTGCTATTAATTACATCTCTTTCCATTGTTTCAGATGACAAGCGGACAACACTGTGTGGAAGTGAAGAAGAATGCCCGGATGAAGAGAAATTCGAAGGAAGCCAGGAGCTTACGGCGTTAGGATAGAATTAATACATTTGTACTTGTAAAACAAAAATTAGAATGTTATGTAATAACGCACAAAGTTCCAAAATTAATAAATTCCAATTACTCTTGTAAAAAATGTATTCCTTATAAAACTTAAATATTTTTATCATATCAATTTGATATAAGAAAAGTATTCAAATTCGAACTATAATTCCGATTTCTCTTGCGAAATTTGTATTCTAAACTTGAATATTTTGTAATATCAACTTGATATAAAAAATGCTCAAATTTGAATTACAATTCCAATCTCTTCTTGTTGTGAACGAATCCTTCGTAATGCTTCCCCGCCATAAACAAAACCAATTTCCACAGAATACAGTACTCTTCCTTTTTTTTGTATGTTTGTAACTTCACAATCTGACATTGTAACCGAATTTTGAAGAAACAATTTTTTTCTATTTCACACTGTATCCTGAAATTTCACTTTTTGCACTTTTCTTGAAGTATCCACTAATTACCTCTAGCTAGCGAATTTACTCAGCAAAAACAGTATTTTCATTCACCGAATAAGAAAAAGAAAGATTTCTTTTAAAATTTAAATTCCCAAATAATTGTTTTTGAATTCAAGTTCTAAAATTAATGATCCTTTTTCTGTCCCATAATTCCAAACAACCCTTTTGCGCGAGACAAATTCGAAGTCGTTCGAAACCTCTGGAATATAAAATGAATCGGTTACAACTTTTCCATGAAACATTCTCAGTAAGAATTCCTCCGAAATCATAATCAACAGATACATTTTTTTTGAAAATGATGGGATGAAACGGAGGGGAAATTTTGGGGTGCGACAGTTGCCCCTATTCAATCATCTTAAACCTGATAAGTGAGAAAGATTGACGGCTTTCGAACGTTCAAGGTAGAAGAGGATTGAATACCAGAGGACCCCGAAAATTTGCCCTACACGGGAAACCAGTGCCACAAAAGAAAACAGATAACATATCTTGACTACGGAGCCAAGAAACACTTGAAGAGAAAACTTTGCTAAGCACCAACTGAATGCTTTAACACAACAGTGCACAATTATTAGGCGATTTTAACAACACTGGGGATAACCGTGTAACCGAAATGACTTTGACAACAATTTTAATGAAAATGCTATGAGAAGAGAACGAACTTCTCAAGCGAAAAGAAAAACAATATATTGAAAAATTGACATGATTGGGAACTTAACAAAGAGTTCCCTGATAATTAAGGAATACCTGGAGACCTTAAACAAAATATGAAAAATTGACACGATTGAGAACTTAACAAAGAGTTCTCTGAGCTAAGGAATACCTGGAGACCTTAAACAAAATTGAAAAATGACATGATTGAGAACTTAACAAAGAGTTCTCTGATTGACAAGACTGAGAACTTAACAAAGAGTTCTCTGATAACTAAGGAATACCTGGAGACCTTAAACAAAATTGAAAAACGACAGGATTGAGAACTTAACAAAGAGTTCTCCGAAGACACGGTTGAGAACTTAACAAAGAGTTCCCTGATGACACGGTTGAGAACTTAACAAAGAGTTCCCTGATTGTTGATTGAGAACTTAACAAAGAGTTACCTGATAATTAAGGAATACCTGGAGACCTTAACAAAGATATATGGCTAGAACAATATCGGAATTGTTGGTGCACGAGAGTGCGAGGAGCCATGGCATGCTGAATGTCTTTGACCGTGTAACCTCTGAGTTACCCGCAGAACAAAATCAGTAGTGCACCCGAGAGTACAATTTTCTGGGGATAAACATAATAATATCCAGCACACCGGTGTGATATAGATGTTTATGAAGTCGGTAAATCTTGTTTCCGACGTTTCTGCTGATGAGAGATCTTACTGAACATGTACGAACATGTTGAACAACTTCTGAGTTGACAAGATCTTCAATTTGTATGCAGATAGCTTTACCGTTGATAGAAGAATCAGATTCAGCGCCTGTGACTAAAAACTTCTAGGGTAATGAGCTTCAATTTGCTAGCATTGGTATAGACAATGCGTTGTAGCAAGTGGATATGTGGATCAACGTCTGAGTTGGAGAAATATCATGTTGATTGAATAAACATCCCGCCGGGTGGGTATTTATTTGTTGAGTAGTTGATAACTTACTGGGGAAATAAACACACCAGAAGTTTGATGTAGTTTCCTGAGAACAGCTCAGAGGAGTATATTGCAGAAGCCACTGCCAATAAGATTTGTTGTGAAGATTCTTGTTCGAAAGAAATCTGTGAAAATACCAAGAATAATGTTGTAATAATCCTTTCTGAAGGAGACTCACTTACGAGTAAACTAAGCTTCGTTGGGGAAACTCTATAAGAAAACCGATGTGGAAAATTCACTGGGGATTCCCGGTTGATAATTTTGCTGACATTAGAGTCCATCTGAAAGAGACAACTGTTTCTGGGGAAGAAATCTCGACTGGAGACATCAAATCAGTTGTTAAGATCCATACAAGTATATAACTTGTGCTTGTAGAGAAGAGGATAATTTTGTCGTATGAGAACTAATCCTTCCATTTTGATCCTTACGAGGATATCTACGGTTTCAGTTGATAAACCTGCAAAACAAATAGCCGAAGCTAATGCATGGGTATGATATGCATGATATGATTTTTTCTAATGCAAATGATGCATGATTTCCTGACTGTTGAGAGAAGGAAGATATCACTGGGGAATCCAATTGAACGATCTTGTTGTCATAAGAGTTCACTGGGGATGATCAATCGATTCTCTGGGGAAGAGACTTCATTGGAGAATTGACACTATTGTCGATTGACTGTCGCCCAAGCATTCACCTGGCACTGGGGAGAGAAATTGAATTGTCATCTGAGAAAAGTCTTCTGCTTGCAGTTGACTTCATTCTCGAAAGATCCCGAGTCCTGACTGAGGTTAAAGCATGAATATATTGTATTTGATATGTCTGAGTAAAGCGACGTGATTGATGCATAACGATGACTTATGTAATGATTTATGAATGCATGTATGGATTATTGGATATGTACCAAATGAAATCCGGCCTTGAAGGGTGAATTATCAGACGAGAACTGACTTTTAAGATAAACCACCAGACGAGAACTGGGTTTAAATGATAACGGTCAGACGAGAACTGACTACCAAACGTGAACTGGATTTTAATTAACAGTCAGACGAGAACTGACTACCAGATGTGAACTGGATTTTAATTAACAGTCAGATGAGAACTGACTACCAGACGAGAACTGGGTTTAAATTATACGGTCAGACGAGAACTGACTACCAGACGAGAACTGGGTTTAAATGATAACAGTCAGACGAGAACTGACTACCAGACGAGAACTGGATTTTAATGATACCCAACAAGGTCGAATTTTTATTGCACAATATGAGATGCATGATTTAATGCATGATTTATGTTAGTGTATGCAATACATTTTGACTGTATAATTGGTAAGGCATGAAGATGCTTTGACTGTTTGACTGGTTAAGACCAAGAAGGATTCTTGAAACAATTTTCCCATCAAGAGGAAGTTGTTAGCATGATTCCCTGCCGCTCAAAATGAACACCACAGTTGTTGACCCTTGAGAGAAGAATTTCTGAGCAGCTTGAAGATACAGAACGAAGTTGTCCGTATATAGCAATCATTGCCCCAGCCTATTAATTATCTGAAGAGATTTGCTTTGAGAAGATGCTGGAAACAACTTACAGTAATCTGATACTAGGATGGCTTGCCCCAAAATCTGTATTCCAATGCTGGATGCCCCTAATTAGCAAATCCTTTGAGAGATATTACCGCATCTCGATGTGACTGCCCCAGATTGACTGAATCTTGAAGGACGGACTTCATTGTACTATAGAAATAGCATGAACCAATGTGCTCCTTGGAAGTACTTTAACGCGTCAAGGTGACTCCTTCAAATTGACTGCATTTGGATAATTGGCTATGCAAACATAGGGAAGACTTGCCCCAGGATGAGCTCTAGAGAGACTCCTATGTCTCGAAGTAATTGCTTCAGACCAACAACATATGAGCAACTAACTTGATGGAACGAGAACTTTCTGAAGGCTTCAACATCTCGAAGTAAATGGCTCAGATTGATTGAATCATGAAACGACGGTTGTCCCAGGTTAACCGCTTTTTGAGAAAGACCAAATCACCTGCTGATTGCTCTTTAAGGACCTGCCCCTAGATTGGCGAAAATTCGAGGAGCTGAGTTTCGATTTGATTGCCCCCACATTCTTGAGAAGACAACTTGTGATATGCTCGAAGGAGTCCTTAGACGTCCTGCCCCTTGCCACAAAGAGATGATCAAGTCTTTCTTCTTTGGACAAAGTTAAACTCTTCACTGATGTTCATTATGAGGACTTCTCCAATGTCAAACAAATGTTTTACATGTAGAAGAATGTTTGTTGTGACAATTATAATGCAACATTTATGCTTGAAGTTTTGTATGAAAAAAAAATTATGATTTTTTGTGAGTGAAACACTTTTTGGAGTGCAACACTGAAAATTTTCTTTTTTGAAAGATAAGACGAGCATATGATACCAACACAGATACTTAGCACACACTGTAGGAGTCAGGTAAACGCGATCTCTTCGTTGGATGCTTTTGAATTAACCCATGCTTCAATTAGGACTTTTGAGGGTTGTAACGTGGTCTGGTTCACGAGTTTTTTAGAAAAAGGATTTTTAGGCTCAAAATATTTGGTGCCCGCCCATTCTCCGTGATGTCCTTCAATCCTGAGTTCAACTACCCTGATACGAGCACTCATCTCTCAAGAGGCGTTATGATGGTTGAGGAACCAATACGAGATTTCTTGGACACAACAGTCACTCACTTTTGTATTTGGTGTTTAACCACACAACTTGTTCTTGGTAGATAATCCTTTCTTTGACTTCATTTCAGGATTTTGCCTGACTTTTGCCTAAGCGACTTATTACTAAATTCCAACTTAGCGAGCTTTTTGTCTTTTTCTATTCGGTTTTTTTTTTGAACAAGTCGTGGATCTATACACAACCTTTAATTTGCTAGAAGTGATGGTGACTGTCTGAGTCCTTGGGTAGATGAAGGATAATCGTTATGGTGTCGTCATTTGTTGACCCTCTGATGTGCGAGAGATACCCCACGTGGTATCATTCTCTTCTGATGCACAGTGTTAATAGATGAAGGTCGACTACCGTGGTTTTGACCTTTCTCAACCTTTTGAAGGATAGCCATTGTTGTATCCTTAAATGCACACTCTCTTGACGAGTTTTGAACGCTCAATCAGATTAACTGAACACTACCCTCCCACAGGGTAAAAATGAAGGTTTTTTCGGAAAGAAAAGAAACTCCTACTTCAAGGCTCGAGGGGGGTTAACGAGGGTCTATCTCCCTTATAACTCCGGTGTTTAGGGATTTGAAACAAGGCCTGTACATCATCAGCCAGATTCTATTCAAGAACATACATTCAGAGATCTAGCGTTTTTTTCAATTATCGTCATCCTCCCTCCAATCTCTGCCTAGGCGAAAGAGTTGGTAACGTTGGTATCAAAATGCTTGCAAATCAATTTAAAGAGTGATAACGAATGGATTGATTGACAACAAATGGATTACTTCAAGACAAACATACTCATTGCATTAAGATAAAAACAAACAAGTTTCTACATGCAAACAAAGTTTAAACAATTAAACAAGATACACATGAAAATGCAGTAAAGAAATAAAAGACTGTCGTTGTTGAGGAGACTTGAGCTCTGTCTTGACTTGTTGATTCAGATGAAATTAGTAGGCTTGACGATCACTTGAGTACGGGGTTTCCATTCACAAACAGATTCCCTCCTTGAAGAGTCAAGTACTTCTGGTCAATCAATTGTTGAACTTTGGCTTTGTAAGGATTGCAATCCTCGGTTGAGTGTCCTACCGTACCAGCATGGTATCCACATCGTGCATTATGATCATAACCAAACGGGAATAAATTTGGTGGTTTAAGAAACTTAGGAACCACCAATGAACTTTGAACCAGATATGGCGGCAGAAGTTGACTGTAGGTCACTGGAATTGGATCAAGAGGAGCCTCCCTTCTTTCCAGATTATTCCGAGGCACAGTTTGATTTTGAGAGTTCTGACTCTGAAGTTGAGGAAGATCAGACAAAAGTTGTTGATGCAAAGACTTGAAAGAGGGTAATGGAGGATAATGAGTTGGTGTTGCAACTGACTTCCCTTTGCTAGAACTTGAGATATCTTTGCTGAAGGTTACTACCTTCTCGGAAGTGAACATCTGGTCTACTTCATCACTATTCTTCAAAGTCTCAACTCCTTCTTGGTAAGCAATTGTCCCAATGAGTTTTGGAAGTCCCTCAAAATTTCAATGATCAGAACTTGCAAGCAAAATGTCTAAGCTCGATCCATTTTGTGTGAAAAACAGAACCTTATCATCAATTAGTTCCTGAACTGTGCATTTGAAGGCCGAACAATTCTCAGTTTCGTGTCCTACAGAGTCAGCATGAAAAACGCATTTAACTTTCTCATCAAACCAAGCTTTGGCAACCCCTGGTACTGGCTTCAATTCCCTTGGTATCACAACACCACTCTGAATCAGGTAAGGCAATAGTTGAGAATACGACATCGGGATTGGCTGAATATCCTGTTGAGCATATCGACGATAATGTTGATTTGGCTTTGTCTTCTTCGACCAGGGAGTAGACAATTGTTGTTGTCGAGGAATCTTCGAAGGTGAAGGCCGAGGGTGATGCTCAAAAGGATGATTTTGACCTGGAGAGTTCGCTACGTGCGGATGTCCTTGACCCATGGAGACATCAGATGATAGAGCAGCAACCAAACTTGCGGAGATTGGTGTGGTGTTGCACTCTCTCTTCAACACAACTTTCAAGAGATCCAAGACCAGACTCATCTGACTTTTCAAGTGCTTAACTTCTGCCTTCAATAGTTCCTGACCACGCTGAAGCTCGTCTATAGTCCTCTGAGACATCCTTGGAGTTCTGAACGTGCGTCGAGTAGACAGTTTGATATTTTCTGGACAGAAGAGATGAAATGAGTTTTTTTCTGGTGAAAATGAAATGCATGGTAATGCATTAAAGAATACAAATGTAATGTAATGGTAATGCATGTAAGAATGCAACATGACGGTAATACATATAAGAATGCCATATGATGGTGATACATGTAAGAATGCAATGTGATGGTAATGCATGTAAGAATGCGATGTGATGCGATACATATTGATGTTATGCGCAAAATCACATGTAAAGTTAAATAGCACAAGGGTTTAAAAGGACGGTCGGACATGGTTTCGACGTCTACCCACAATTCCCCAAACAAGGTTGGTTCTAATGTTTTTATGCTAAATGCCTCTCGGAGTCTCAGATCCCCTTTTTTAGAAATATTATCACCACGCGATCGGACTATGTGGGGATAATACTTCCAAAAGTATACTCCAAGAAGCGGCTCTTAAAGGGATACTCAAAAACCTTTGAGCGGTTGGTCTTGATTTTGGACATCCTAATACTTAGAGTTATAGGCCATTTGTCTAGAAATTGTTGCCCCGCACTAGCATACGGTGCAACAATCCCCTTAAAACGACCAAATCTAAGTCGTGGTCTTCACGTCGATCCAAGGAACACGGATGTCCAATGGACCTAAGCTACTCAACCACTCTAAACTTATGTTTCCTAGAAGCCTGGGTATTGGGCTTATCTACGAATCATAACAAAAAACGCCCAAATATCAAAATATATCACAGGATAGTATAACGAAATAATAGGCAATAAATAGTAAACATCAAAGCAATAAACAAACACACAAGCGAAGAATTAAATTAGGGTTAACTCGCTTTTAAAAATTTCCCCAGTGAAGTCGCCAACTGAAGCAACTCGATTTTCAAAAATCTTTTAATTCTCGAAAACTAGTGAAATCGCCACCTAATTTTATTTGTTCTAAAAAGAACGGGAAAATATAGATAAAACCCAAAACAAGCGGATAAGGCGGTCTACGTGACCAAAAAAGTAGGATCGGGAGTCGGTTATGCAAGGGGAAGGTATTAGCGCTCCTTACATCCATCGTACTCGATGGGACCCATTTAATTTTACGCGTTTGTGTGTGTGTTTATTGCTAAGTTATGAATACCAAAAGGAAAAGAAATTGTTTGTTATTATTTTTGAGTTTGACACGGTTTCAGAACCGTGTGCTTACATATTCCCTTGTGCAATGGGAAAGTCAAAACTCTGTAGTTCCTCTTAAAAAGGTTTTAAATTTGTTGTATTAATTTTATAAGAAAAATCGTGCATTTAGACATTTCAAATACTTTGAACTAGGACTTGTTTTGTTTGTTTGAAAAGCTTAAGTCCTCGTTCGTGTTTTGAGATGACTATTGCACACTCTTTATCGGAAAAGAGTTTTTATGATCGCGTATGAGCGATAAAAGAGTTTGAGTGCGTTGAATTGTTTTTTATGTGGGTGAAAAGTACCGAACCATAAGACTAGCATCCTACGATTCAAATACTAGAAACAAGATGAACTCAATGCTCAACGAGTCGTCTATCATCCCAAAAGTTTTTCTTTTATGAAAGAGTGAAGTGAAACAAGGTTCACGTTTTTAAGAATCTTTAAGCAGTTAGTCTAGCATCCAACGACTTAAAGATTCGAACAAACAATTGTATACAAGCACTACAGAAAGCAAGTAAATAAATTAAAAGCCCATACAAGGTGGCTTGCATAAATAAATGATTTACATTGTGTAGGTGCATGCGCGAAATAAATTTAATCAACTAATTTAAACGAAACTTAATCAAGTAATTAATTTAATAAAATTAATCAGACGGACCAATTAATTTTAAATAAACTAATTAGATAATTAAATAATGTTTAACTTAATCAATCAAAGTTTCATTGTAAGCCCAAGAGCAAGGTGGTGTGTAAAATGTGTGGCGTTGTGACGCTTCAAAGCTTTGTCAACTGGGTAGTAAAATGGCTTACAGTGTTAGTTTGAAAATGTTTTTGGTTGTGCTTTGTGAATAATTAAATAATAAAGCAATAAAATTACTTACTAATTATTACAACAAGCGGGAATGGGGTACAAATTTACAAATGGGGAATAATAAAAAAAAAGAAAAGAGTGCTAAAAAATTTCCTAATAATAAAATCTTACTAATATTAATAGCATTTTGGTACTTTTTGGATGTTACTACATATTTTATGAGTTAAGTATAATTATAATAATGATTATTGGTTAAAAAGAATAATAGTAATTGTTACTAATAATAATAGTAAATAATAATAATAATAGTTATTAACAATTTAAAATAGTACTAATAATAATAATATTTGTAATGGTGATAAATAATAGTAGTAATAATAGATTATTAATTAAGAAAATAATAATAGTTATTAATAATAATAATATTTAGTAATAATAATAGTTACTAATAATAATGAATGGGAAAGAAGAAAAAAGGAAAATGGATTAAGACGCACACATCTCTCTCTCGCTTCACGTTCGCTCTTCACTCTCATCTCCCTCTCTGAAAATCGCTTCTGGCCGCGATTCCTCACCGAAAACCCTCATCGGCCTCTCTTTCACGGGCTTGCCGCGATTGTCCCTCGCCATGCACTCTCGACGCTCTCTCACTGTCTCTCTCTCGACGTCGCCTCCCTCTGTCTCACTTACTGCGATTTCGCGATCGCTACCCTCTCTTCTCTCTCGATCTCGATTCGGTTTGCATGTTGATTCCTGATGTTTGATTTTCGTGATTTCTGATTGTTGGTTTGTTTTGCAGCTTACCGATTGGAACTTTGAAGGTTTGGAAACCCTTGGCTTGCTGGCTTCAATCGCTCCGGGTGAGATTGTTCTTGACTTTGGCTTTTTCTTTCTTCTTCTTTCTCAGTACTCAGAACGATTTCTGAGAACAAACTTTCTGAAGGGTTGGGTTGAGGGAAATGATGAATTAGGTTAGATTTCTGTGTATGTTGGTCAACACTTTTGTATTTTGGTTGTCACTGTTTGGGTTTTGGAACCGGTTGTTGCTGACTGTTCTGTATTGTTTGGGATGTTGGTCGATGGTTTTGAACAGATAGTATACTTGATATTTTTGCTTCTTTTTTGAACTGGTATGCTTTGGGTTTTCTTAATAAGAACAGATGCCCTTGATCTTTTGCTATGGTTTTTTTTCTGTGGTTTCTATCCTCTGCCCTTCTGTTGGTCTTTGATCCTCTGTTATAAGAACATATACTGGCCTTGAATCCTTGTTCTATCACCCTCTTCTGGTCTCTTGGACTGCTACACTGATACATACTTGAGTATATTCCTATTCTGGTGTATTTTGTAAACAGATACTATGCTGGGATTTTTAGATACCATCCTCTTTTCTGCTTAAGAACAGATTTTGCCTTGGTCTTTGTATTGGGATCCCCTTCTGTTGTCCTGTGTTGCTTGTTATTAAACTCCAATTTCTCCTTTCAGCATACTTACTGCTCTGTCATTTGAAACTTGAATTTGGCATCTTGCTTTTTCTGTGAATGCTGCCTGCTGCTGTCTTTGGGTAAAAGTAATTACATTATGGGGTGAAAAAAAAACTGTTTTTGTCTGCTGATGCATAACTCATTATATTTTTCTTTTGGGCTGAATCAATTCTTTTTGACACTGTTGGGCTTTTTCTTTGGAAAAATGATGCTCCATGATTTCCAAAATGCACCTCTTTTGTGAACCAACAACGGAAGTTGTTGTGATTTGCAATAGAGGTGACGGTAACGGCCGATGAAGGAACTTCGGTTCTGAGGCTTTTGAAACAATTGACCTTTACCTGATTCCTCAACACTACCCTCATGATGAGTCAGAAAGTATAATTTCTTTTTTTCGTATAAAAATTATTCGGTTGCTATTAATTACATCTCTTTCCATTGTTTCAGATGACAAGCGGACAACACTGTGTGGAAGTGAAGAAGAATGCCCGGATGAAGAGAAATTCGAAGGAAGCCAGGAGCTTACGGCGTTAGGATAGAATTAATACATTTGTACTTGTAAAACAAAAATTAGAATGTTATGTAATAACGCACAAAGTTCCGAAATTAATAAATTCCAATTACTCTTGTAAAAAATGTATTCCTTATAAAACTTAAATATTTTTATCATATCAATTTGATATAAGAAAAGTATTCAAATTCGAACTATAATTCCGATTTCTCTTGCGAAATTTGTATTCTAAACTTGAATATTTTGTAATATCAACTTGATATAAAAAATGCTCAAATTTGAATTACAATTCCAATCTCTTCTTGTTGTGAACGAATCCTTCGTAATGCTTCCCCGCCATAAACAAAACCAATTTCCACAGAATACAGTACTCTTCCTTTTTTTTGTATGTTTGTAACTTCACAATCTGACATTGTAACCGAATTTTGAAGAAACAATTTTTTTCTATTTCACACTGTATCCTGAAATTTCACTTTTTGCACTTTTCTTGAAGTATCCACTAATTACCTCTAGCTAGCGAATTTACTCAGCAAAAACAGTATTTTCATTCACCGAATAAGAAAAAGAAAGATTTCTTTTAAAATTTAAATTCCCAAATAATTGTTTTTGAATTCAAGTTCTAAAATTAATGATCCTTTTTCTATCCCATAATTCCAAACAACCCTTTTGCGCGAGAAAAATTCGAAGTCGTTCGAAACCTCTGGAATATAAAATGAATCGGTTACAACTTTTCCATGAAACATTCTCAGTAAGAATTCCTCTGAAATCATAATCAACAGATACATTTTTTTTGAAAATGATGGGATGAAACGGAGGGGAAATTTTGGGGTGCGACAAGAGTTTTTGTTGAACAAACCAAATTCATAGCATTAACTACATCCTGAGATTGTTGTTGTAAAGCTTGACAAAGCATATTTGTCATCCCCATAATTTCTCTCATCAAATGCAATATGAATATGAAATCAAATGACTTCAAATAATTGAAAGCACTATGAGCATCTCCACGTGAAGCATAATTTAATCCTTCCTTAGCAAATTTTTTGGAAACAGAACAAGTTGCTTCATACATATTTATCAAGCTACAAATAGAAGAGAAATGTGATCCCCAACGAGTATCCCTTGCTCGCTTCAAAGTACCAATTTGATTTTCACCTTTACCAGTTACAATCTCACCAATCTCTAATAAATGTTCAATTTCATCTAATTGGGAAGCTTGTAACTCATCATGGCGCTTTGTAGAAGAACAAACAACATTAACAATTAAAGTTAGCTTCTCAAAGAATTGATGAATAGGTGTAACTTCTCTTGATGCAGTAACCAAAGCAAGTTGCAATCGATGAGCAAAATAATGAACATAATATGCATAAGGACAATCCTTTATAAAGAGTGCTTGTAAACCATTCCATTCAGTGGCGGAAGATAGTTATGACAGGGGTGGCCATGGCCACCCCTAGCTTTTTTTTTATTTTTTATAATATTAAAATATCAAAATATCCCTATTTAAAATAAAAATTTACAGTTTTGCCATTAATTATTTTAATTCTATACTTACCAAACAAACCTTAATTTTTCAACAATCAAAATACTCCTTTTCTCTAAACTTTTTACGGTTCTAAAACCCTTCTTCTCCAATAACCCCTTTCCATCTTTCACTTACAAGTTAAGAAAGATGTTTTGTTTGAAAAAGTGTTTGATTTTGAAAAATGTTTGATTTATATGTGATGTCTTATCTCTTAGGAGAAATGTTTTATTATTGATCAGGGGGATGATTTTAAGAAGCATGTGAGTCCTTGTATTGTAGGTCCAAGAGAAGGCTATCCGAGGGACATCGAGGGTCCTTGTATTGCGAGCCCAAGAGGAGGCTTTCCGAGGGACATCGAGGGTCATTGTATGAAGCCCAAGAGAAGGCTATAGGATATGGATGGCTTGGCTTTAAGAGTGATTTCACCGGGAAACCATACTCTTTGGGTTCTATCATATTGAAGGTGATTCTTTGTATTGGAAGTCCAATAGGAGGCTGTTAGAGATTTCCATATCTCTTTCTTGTATGAGGCCCAAGAGAAGGCTAAACTCAACGAGGGAGTTCTTTTGTACGAAGCCCAAGGGGAGGCTAACTCAACAGGGGAATTCTTTTGTATGAAGCCCAAGAGGAGGCTAAATCAACAAGTGAGTTCTTTTGCACGAAGCCCAAGAGGAGGCTATGGGGAACCTAGTTGTTATACTAGTTATGATGACATACATAAACATGAACAAGTATATGAACAAGTATATATATGACAAAATGTGTGTGTGTGTGTGTATGCATTCATAGGAGTTTATGAAGGAAATATATAAACAAGTGTATAAAATAAGCAATTAAAGCTAGTGCAACTTGGATATATACAAAGGAGTGTGAAAGTAATATATAAACAAGTGTTTAAAACAAGCGGATAAGCTAATATACTTGGATATATACAAGGGAGTGGGACCTAATAAAAATATATCAAAAGAATTTATTTTTTTTGGAATTTTTTGACATAATCATAAAATAGATATATTAAATGACAAGTGTGCAAAAAATCATCTCAAAATGAGAAGTTTTGATTGGTTTTTGAAAATGTTGAAGTTTGATAGAAAAATGAAGAAAACAAGTGATAAAAATTTGATTTTGGTCCTAAGGAGGTTTGAACTCAGGACCTGAAGCTCAAAGGTGAAAAAGTTAGCCATTGGGCCACATGTGTGGCTTGTCAAAGCAATGCCTTGATTGAATTATATTTGAAAATAAGTTGGTGAAGTTAGTTTGAAAATTTGTTGAAAAGTTAAGAAAAGAATGAAAATTGAAAAATAAAAAGGTTTGGGTGGGGTTCGAACCCCAGACCTTGTGCAAGGCAAAGGACTAAGAGGGCACTAGCTGCCACTGGGGTGGCTGGTTCATCCGTGAATAAAACAACAACCATTAAATATATTACAAACAAAGTTTTTGAATTTTTAAGAAATCAGAAAATGTGCGCATACTTCATATTCAACCTCATGATTCTATGATTCCTAACTTCATTTTTTGATGAAATTGGATGGTATAAAAATGAAACTTGCTCGATTTTTACCTAGGAACATAATAGTGTCATTTAATTTTATTTATTTTAAGTATATGATGACAGAATTCGAAGAAATCAGATGAACCCTAATTATGAAAATTGATCATGAAGTCGTGTACGTGCAACAATTCAAGCAATTGGTTGAGGGTTTATGATCCTCATAAGTGCAGAAACATGATAGCATGGAAATTTTTGAACTGTAATGCAGAAATCATAGAATTTGAATTTTGAATTACTTACCTCTATGAGAAGAAATCAAATAAAATGCAAGTTTATGGAATTTGAAAAGAAATTCTGAGTTTTGGATGTTTTTGTGTTGGCTTGATGATTCTAACAACTTCCTAAGGGTATTTGGAGAGTGTTTGAAACTTGAGATTGCTCAGAAATTGCAAGGTTTGGAGATTTGCAAATTCTCACATTTTGGAACTTTGAAACTTGGAAAAGAAAAAAGAAGTGAGAAAGCAAGTTTATGAATGTTTTGGTGTGATTTCTAAATGAGTATATGCCTCTATTTATAGGCCAAGATGTTCGGCAAGCAAGGAAAGGATAGGATTGATGATTTGTGCAAGTTGCCTTAAGTGATAAGAATGGAATCTTTCCATTTAATGCACATGGTTAATTTGTTAAACGATGGTTAAAAAACTCAAGTGATTCTATCATTCTTTCAATCATTGACTTTGGATATTTTTCAGATAAAACCTATCCTTAAAGGTGACAAGGCTTCTAGAAGATAAAGTTGACAAAAAATGACTTGAAAACTTGAAAAATGACCTATAATTTATGGTAATGGACCTATAATGTCTAATTCCAAAACCATATCTCCACAAAATATTTTTTCAAGTTCTTGGACATTTTAGAAACCTTGGAACAAGATCTACAAATTTCATGTTGAAAGTTTTTCTTGAATCAAAATGGATCTAGGTTAAAAATGACCATGAAAATGATGAAAAAAGTGATAAAAACACTTGGAAATTTTTCCAAGTGTTAGAAAAATTTCAAGTTTTGACTTTTTGTTGAATTTTTCACACATTTTTGATTTTTTATGATCATGATAGATAATTTGAAATTCTTTGATGATTGAAAAAATTTGAATTTCAAAAGTTGACCAATAAGTTAAAGTTTGACTGATTTAAACAGTTGACTTTTTGTCAGATGATTCAGAATTTCTCTGATGATCAACCATGGAATTTGAGATGTTTTGAATCAAGAAATTAGGTCAAGATATTGCATTGGTGATTTTGAGATCATGGTACAAGCAATTATGTCATTAATTGAGCAAGAAGTCAATGATACACCATCCTCGGTCAAAACCCTAATTTGGTCGATTCAAGATAGATCTTGAGGAAATGATTGGAATTTGAAGATCAAAAGTTGATGATTGATGAAGATAGATCATTAGTGGTGAGTGGATACTCAAACCCTAATTTGATCATATCTTGAACTGATGAAAGATTTTGATTCAAAACCCTAATTTGGCTCAAGGAGCACACACACAAGCTATCTTGTTCTGAAATTGTCGCTGATGCAATGATGCATATATGAATGATATGAGATGGTATCTTAGGTCAAAATTTGGGGTATGACAACCTCCATGAGATAGTATGGTCTTCTCACACCACTTTCCACTCTTTGACCAAGGAAATTCCATTCAGAATGGTGTATGAGGCCGACGCCATGATCCTAGTAGAAGTCAATACCCCGTCCTAGAGAAGGATAAGTTTTAAGGAGTGTGTCAATAATGAACAACTGGAAGATGAAGCTTATTTGGTTGATGAGGTCAGAGATGTTGTGCATATCAGAGAGATAACAGCTAATCAAAGGAGAACCCAACGATTCAATATGAAGGTGAAACGAATGGGCTTCCTTAAAGGATATCTGGTTCTGAAAAAGATCACGGATTCGACAAAAAGGGAAAGCTCCCGCGAAACTTGGAGGGACCTTTCCGAGTAGTGGAAAAACTTAGAAATGTGGCTTACAAGCTGGAGACATTGGATGACATAGAAGTTCCTAGGACTTGGCATGTATCTAGTCTTAGGATTTATTTCAGTTAAAAATATATAAGCTTATGTAATGAATAAAACGGGTGCACTCTTTTTCCTGGCAAGGGCCAAGGTTTTTAATAAGGCAACCCCTAAAAAAGCATCATCTAAAGTTGTTATGCAATATTTATTTTTAAAAAAGGTTCTACACCTCGGCTTCATTCTTGTACTGCCATAAGTGTATACCTTTTCGGGTTCTACACCTCGGCTCCGTTCTTGGACCGCCTCAGGTGTATATCTTTTGGGTTTCTTCACCTCGTCCCCATTCTTGGACCACCTCATGTGTATACTTTTCTGGGTTTTATACCTCGGCTCCGTTCTTGGACCGTCTCAAGTCTATACCTTTCTGGGTTATATACCTCAGTTCTTCTATAGACGCTTTAGGTACAACCCACATGATGACGAACAGTGAATGGATTCCTCCAGAGTTTGTCTAAGGACATTCTCCCAAGTTTTGCACCTCGGTTCAAATCTTGAACCGCCTAAGGGCAGCCTCTCAGGTTTAAATTCCTTGACAAGTGCAACATGGTCACTCCCGAGCAAAAACCTTATCTCGACTACACACCTCGGATCATATCTTGATTCGTCTCCGCTATAGTCTCTGCACCTTGGATCATATCTTGATTCGACTTGGGTGTAACTTTCTCCCTCGGATCATATCTTGATCCGGATCAGGCGTAGCTTTTATACATTGGCTCAAACTTGAGCAACTTCAGGTATTTTGGACTTTAAACACGAAATGTGTCTATAGCTCAGCCTATACGTTTAAAAGATAGAGCCAGGACGAAGTTATGTTCATGAAAAGTTGATCTATTGAGTAGCATCAGGCATGTCAAAGAGGATTGAGACCTTTACTCATAACCAATCGCAGTGGTTTTTGTTAAAACCACGTGATTGGGGGGATACTATATATGCAATCTTATTACATGCATACTTACGTGCGTACGAACATACAAATAAAATCGGTATATTGACATATTCAGAAATTACGCAAAAACAAAAGCAAAAGTACGATTAAACGATAAAGGCCCATAGGGAAATTGTTCGAACAGGAAAAATATTTAAAGCATTACAAGATTCACCCACCTAAATGGGGTGACTATCAAATTGTATGGAAATGAAAGGAACAAATTATTTAGTCTCGTCGGTCGGGTAGTGTCCTTGGCACCCAAGTTGCCTGTGGCCGGGAACTCATCATTTTCATCATCTGCCACTATATCCACTAATGTTTTGTCCACGATAATCTTGAAGAATTCCACGAAGGAGATATCTAAATATGGATAAAGACATAGAACCTGGTCCTTTGCCCGGTCGAAAGCCACGTTCCCAACATTAAGGACTTTTGTCTGAGTCTTCTCCAAACTTTGTTGTAAATCAGTCTTAGTTCTTTAGATTGACAACAATTTTGGTAAAACATTATGCTCAGAAAATGCCATGAAGTTTAATGTATCAGCAAGTTTTATGAAGATGTCACAACAGATGTCCTGGCATGTGAAACTGAACTGAACTGGTTTTTAAGTTCTGAAATATTAGGAGTCAGTTTGTTTTAATTCGTATGCTTCGATTAAAAAAGCTATGTAACGTTCTTCAGCAATATTCTTGGTGAACTTTTGTCCTACTTCTATGGAGAAATCTTAGGACTCGTGAAGACTAACTGTGAAGCAACCCTAGTTGTTGTCAACATATAAAAAGTTTGCAAACCCTGTTTACAAAGTTGGCCATTCTAGAAGAAGTTTAAGAGTACTATTTTAATTGTTGGTTTTAAGTCTTTTGTTGGTTGTTAATTATGAGTCACTCTAGTATTATTTAATACTTGAGGTGGACGTTAGTTGAGTTGTAAATTGTTAATCCTCAATAAGCTTTGAAGCAATGATGATTATATGTCTTTGAAGTGTGTCTTGTACTATTTATGTTATTGTTAATTGTCACCGCATTTGACTGTGTGGAGTGAGAGGGGTTTCTCATATCTAAGATGGGATCTTAGGTAGAAGGTTCATTGGGTAGTGATTAAGTGAGGGGTGTAAACGGGGAGTTTAACTCTAAATTAGTACTGCTAATAGTAGACTTCATCCCTGGCTTGGCATCCTCCAAACGTAGGTGTGTAGCACCAAACTGGGTAAACAATTCACTATGTTATTTAGTGTCGTGACATCTCATTCGACATCTCATATTTGATACCAGAATTTCTATTGGTATCAGAGCAAGCATCCTGCTTTGTCTCTGGGTGAGATATAGGGAAGATACTTTCTGGTACTATGGACAAGTGTTATACCCCAAAAATTGCCCTCCTACTTCTCAAGACATTTCACATACTCAAGGATTTCACAGGGGTTGACCAGACAAACCTTCTCCTAAGCAATCAACCCAAACTAGGGTTTGGCCATTCTCAAATCAAGGTGGGCCTCTAACATTTCAAGTAGTCATCATGCCTCACCATATGCTTCAAAGAATCTCCATGTCAAGTTTCAAACCTTACAAGTCAAGTTTTCTCAGACAATTGCTCAGATGGTTGAAAATCAGTTATATTGGACAAAAAGTCAACTGTGGTCAACATACAGTCAAACTTCAGAATTTTTGGTCAACATCAATATTTTGAAGTGATATTCATCATTTGATCAAGGGTTGATCATGATTCATCAAGAAAAGTCAAGAATTGATCCAAAGTCAAAGTTTCTAAATTGGGCTTTCTTAGACAAAAGTCAACAGAACTTTGACCAGGCATAACTTTCACATACATTATCAGAAATTTTCCCACCACAGCTCATTTTGAAGAGAATTCAATTCTCTACAACTTCATGTCTCACAAGCTTGGGCAGAAGATGCTTCATTTGGAAGTTATGGATCAAAACAGTACTGGTCATTTTAAAAGTCAACAAAAAGTCAACGTTTTGTAAAGAAGTGTTCATGAGCATGGAAACTCCAATGAAGATGAAACCAAAAAGGATGTTTAGAAGACATCTTGAGATTTCTAAAAAGACCAAGAACGCCTAAAAATGTTAAAAATTGAGCAAGATACACCTTGTCCAAGTTGAGCATTTTTGAGGAGGTGCACAAAGAGAAATACTTGAGAAAACCAAAAAATTTCCAAGTGGGTCTAACTTTTCTTGATTCAAACATGTTCCTTAGCTGAATTGGAACCTCCAAGCCCAAGGCCACGAATTTATCTTTTATTTTTTATTTATTTTGGATTTTTAATAATTTAAAACCAATTTAATTAAAATAAAAGATAGAAAATCAAAAATTAATTACAAGATGGATTTTCTCTCATCCTTGAGGTCCAAGCAAGCCATTTAATCTGATTATTTCGAAATAATCATGATTGGTAATGAGATTTGATTGAAATTGGCTCAAAAAGGAAATATTTGGTTTGATTCCAAATCAAATAATTTCTCATTGATTGACTTGATTTTTCTTACAAATTCTTGACCTAATTCACTCTATTATAAATACATGATGTTACTACATGCACAGGGGACGAAATTTTGGCCTCAAGAACCCTATTCCAAGCTTCAAAAACCGTGTGTTTCAAGCTACATAGCAGCCATAGTTTTGCACCGATTCAAGGGATTCCAAGCATTCCAACACATTCCTGGAGGTCCTCTGAATTGATCCAGATACTCACAAGCCAACAAAGCACCCAGAAACGTGAAATCACGATTACGATTTGCATATTCTAACTCAAAATCGATTCTTAATTTTTATGCATAATCAATTGAATTTAACCATGTCTTTGTGTTTGTGATGAAGTTTCGAAGCTTTCTGCATAGTTTAATTGAGCTTTGAGTACAGGAATAGGAATCCACCATGGCTAGGGTTCGTAGCTCAGAATTAGGGCTTCTCGTTTAAGACAAAATTAGCCCAAACCAGAGCCACCATCATACTCAGAAGAGGATTTCCAATCGATTGATGTCCTCAAAATTAATTTATTTTGTGTATTATGAATGGTTTGATTTTGCAGGGATGTAGCTATGGAAAATAATCCGTGGGTAAAGGCTTTGGCTACGGACGGAAACCGTAGGTAAAAGCCTGTGAAATAAATTCAAACGAGGAAGAAGATGAAGGCTTTGGCGCGGTTTTGGTTTTCAGAAAACTAATTCGCTTATAATGTTTCTATTCCATTCCACTAACACGATCTGCAACTTGGTCCAGTGGTAAACAGCGCGCGCGTTGAAGGAGAGGGCTTGGGTTCGATCCCTGGCTCTGTCAATCTATTTTTTAACACTTGCAAAACTAGCCTTTTTCTTATTTCTTTTTCATATTTTCTTTTCTAATTTAATTTCTTTTCAAATAATTTTCTAATACATTAAAAAATCACAAAAAAATATTTTCTTTTTGCATTTAGGTCAGAAAAATACTTATTTAATTTTTAGCATAAAAAATTATATTTTCGCATGCATATTTTAATTAATTGTTAATTAACAAAAAAATTGACTTTTAATTATTTTTCCTTACTAAAATCAATCCAAAAAATTCCCAAAAAATTATTTTCTCATCTAATTAGGTTTACTAACCTTAAAAACTTTTTCCTAACTAAAAAATCTTTTTTTTACTAACATATTGTCTCTTGTTCGCAATTCGATTCTTTTTTCCGATTATTATGTATCTGCTTTCAGATTGTAATAGTTAGGTTAATTTTCTCGCATTTCTTTTTTCCATATTATGTAACTGCTCATGGGATGTAATAGCTTAATTAGGATTTACTTTCCGCACTCCTATATTATGTAACTGCCTCAAAGCCATGTAATAGCGTAGGATTTACTTTCCGCACTTTACTTTCCGCAATTTACTTTCCGCACCCATATAAACTGCTAGTAACTAGGCGTGTATGGCAAGATAAAAATGAACGTAGATCAATTCTAATTTCAAGATAACTTATCTGAATTTAACACACTCTCTTCACACATGCACCCCCTAGAGTATTCTTTCTCGTTGCCTTTCGAATAAATGGTCAAGTCCCTCGAACGTAGAAGTATCCTAGCACCGTTGCCTACAAACATATCATCATAGTCCCTTCGATACAAAGATCATAGTCCCTCGATGTTGTTTACAAATACATGATCTCGTCCCTCGATTGTTGCCTACGAAAAGTGATGATCGTCCCTTTGAATGTGCTAGGATACTCCTACAAGTTGCCTTCTATGACCACCCGATGTCCCTTCGAATGTCCCTTCTACATCCAACGAATAGGGTTACCTACCAACTAATGGTATGGATAACACTATTCTAAAGGAAAGTAAAATAACACGGAAACGGCCGTTCTGAGTAGGTAATAAGACTTTTAGTTGCTTGCTCCATCAAAACATCTTTTTCACACCTCACACTTTTACAAAGTTAAAACACTTTTTCAAAAACGAAACATTTCCAAACACTTCGTATACATTCCAGCGTGAATCATTACGAAGTCAAAGCAAAATGCCTTTTCAAAAAAAATTTCAAAACACACACAGAAAGCAAATTTTTTAAGATGATCGAAAGCAACTAAGAGCCCGTAGATAACTACGGATGGAGAGGGTGCTAATACCTTCCCTTTTCATAACCTTCTCCCTTACTCAGAATCTAACGAAGGTCTTTTCCTGTTCTTTTCACCTTCCCTTAATTGAATAAAAGAAAAGTCGATGGCGACTCTTGCTATCTGCAACATTTACGATCAAAAGCAAAACAGACCAAAGTCAGTTCTCCCACCATATTACAATAAGGAAGGAAGATTTGTGAGACCACCCATTCTGGATGGTACTAACTATAATCTATGGAAACCTTGTATGGTGGAATTTTTGAAGTCCTTGGACAGCAGGGTTTGGAAAGGTGTTCTAAAATGATGGACTCATCCTGTTATTATTAGGGAAGACAATCAACTCACTGGTGTTTTGAAGCCTGAAGAGAACTGGTCTGAAGTAGAAGATGAACTAGCTCTTGGAAACTCAAAAGCCTCGAATGCTATATTCAATGGAATTGACAAAAACATCTTCGGATTGGTACATACATGTGAAGTGGCCAAAGATGCTTGGGAAATTCTCAAAACTACTCATGAAGGCACTTCCAAAGTAAAGATGTCAAGACTGTAGCTGTTAACCACCAAGTTTGAAAACTTAAGGATGAAAGAAGAAGAAAGATTTCAAGAATTCCACATGAACATCCTTGAGATAGTCAATGCATGCAGTGCCTTAGGAGAGAAGATACCAGAGGAGAAGCTGGTAAGGAAGATTCTTAGGTATCTCCCCAAGAGATTTGACATGAAAGTGACTGCTATAGAAGAAGCTCAAGAAATCAACAACATGAAAGTTGATGAACTTGTTGGGTCTCGTCAAACATTTGATTTAGGAATTAATGACAAGTTTGAGAAGACGAACAAAAGCATAGCATTTGTGTCAAATATTGAAGAAATAGAAGAGGAATGTGATATGGACAATGTGGAAGGGCTATCTAATACTATAGTCTTTCTTGGAAGACAATTTAATAAAGTGATGAAGAAGATGGAAAGGAATTTAAGATCTAATGTCAGGAACATCTCACATGACATCAGTAGAATAAATAACTTTGGGAAGAAAGCATAAGCTGAGGAAAGGTTCACTCAAAGCAGAGGAGTTAGGTGTTTTGAATGTGAAGGATTCAATCATATTAAAGTTGAATGTCCAATATTCCTTAAAAGACAAGGCAGAGGAATGAATGTATCTTGGTTTGATGAGGACTCTGAAAATGAGGTGGAAGAAGAATTTGCTAAATATGTAACAGCTCTGACTGGTACATACATCTCTGATGAAGATTCAAGTGATGAGGAGTTAACATTTGAGGAGCTGGTTGCTACATACAAAGAGCTATGCATTAAAAGTGCTGAAGTATGCCTAGAGAGTGAAAAATAGAAGAAGCTCGTAGTTCAGTTGTAAGATAAAAAGAAGGAACATCTGGAGACTATCTCTAAGCTGGAAAGTGAATTAACTATGCTGAAATCTGATCTTGACAAAATGACCAAGTCTGTCAAGATGCTAAATAGTGGATCTGACACACTAGATAAAATCCTTCAATCAGGAAGAGTGGCAGGAGATATGAGTGGTATGGGATACAATGAATCAAAGGAATATTTTACAAAACCCACTCAAATCCAAGTTAAACAAAAGATGTTGAATCAAATGTCTCAACATCATGAAGGAAGTAACTATAGGCAACCCAAAAGAAGATTTAAGCACTGGAGATGTCACTATTGTGGAAGATATGATCACATAAAGCCCTTATGTTTCAAGCTGTATGGTTACCCTAACTCTACACCTTAACAAATTGTGACTAGAACTAGCACAAAAGAAAAGAAACAATGGATTCCCAAAGTTGACACTTTATGTTTCTTAGCACACACGTCACCAAAAGTAAGCGCCAAAGAGGACTGAAATTTTGATAGTGGATGCTCAAGGCATATGACAGGGGACAAAAACTTACTGGTGAATAATCAAGAACATCTAACTAGATATGTAAATTTTGATGATGGATTAAAAGGTGAAATCAAGGGAGTAGGAAAGACAAGTAGCCCTGGAACTCCTAACATTGAAGATGTGTTGCTTGTCAAAGGATTAACATCCAATTTGATTAGTATAAGTCAAATGTGTGATAAATGATTCAAAGTAAACTTCACAAAATCTAAATGTATTATCTTTAATGAGAAAGGTGAAGATGTTATGCAATTAATGAGGACCAAAGACAATTGCTATATATGGGTTACTCAAGACACAAGCTACTCCACATGTGTTGAATTCAAACAAGGAAGAGGCAACTACTCACAGGATAATAAGGCAAAGCATATGGTAATTGATCTCAATGTTCCACAGGATTTCAGGACATCATATAACTCTGAAAAAATCATTAAAGATCAATGTGCTGAAAGAGAGAATGTGAACCAGAACCATAAATTTACTGAGAGGAAGTTGACCAACTGTTGTTCAAAGAGATCAAATTTAAGTGGAATTTCAAAGAGTGAACAAGGGGTATATATGCTAGAGATATTTGTCATACCCCAAAATTTTCCCTCCTATTCCTCAAGACATTTCTCATATCCATACTCAAGGATTTCTCAAGGGTTAACCAGACAAACCCTCTCCTAAGCAATCAACCCAAACTAGGGTTTGGCTATCCTCAAGCCAGGGTGAGCCTCCAACATATCCAGTGGTCATTATGCCTCATAATATGCTTCAAAGAATCCCCATGTCAAGTTTCAAGCTTTACAAGTCAAGTTTCCTCAGACAATTGCTCAGATGGTTGAAAATCAATTGTATTGGACAAAAAGTCAATTGTGGTCAACATACAGTCAAACTTCATAATTTTTGGTCAACATCCATATTTTGGAGTAATATTCATCATTTGATCAAGGGTTGACCATGATTCATCAAGAAAACTCAAGATTTGATCAAAAGTCAAACTTTCCAAATTAGGGTTTTTGAAGGAAAAGTCAACTGAACTTTGACCAGGCATAACTTTCTCATACTTTGTCAGAAATTTTTCCACCACTTCTCATCTTGAATAAAATTCAATTCTCTACAACTTCATGTCTCACAAGCTTGTTCAAAAAATGCTTCATTTGGAAGATATGGATCAAAACATTAGGTCCTTTTCAAAGTCAACAAAAAGTCAACTTTTTGTAAAGAAGTGTTATTGAGCATGGAAACTCCAATTGAGATGAGACCAAATAGGTTGTTTATAGGACATCTAGAGCTTTCTAAAAAGTCCAAGAAAACCCAAAAATGTTAAAAATTGAGCAAGATACACCTTGCACAAGTTGGGCATTTTTGAAGAGGTGCACAAAGAGAAATACTTGAGAAAATTAAAAAATTTGCAAATGGGCCTAACTTTTCTTGGTTCAAACTTGTTCCTCAGCTGAATTGGAACCTCCAAGCCCAAGGCCACGAATTTTATCTTTTATTTTCTATTTATTTTGGATTTTAATCATTTAAAAGCCAATTTAATTAAAATAAAAGATAGAAAATCAAAATTAAATGCAAATTGGATTTTTCTCTCATTCTTGAGGTCCAAGCAAACCTCTCAAGCTGGGAAATTCGAAATTGGCATTGATTGGCAAGAGAATTGATTGAAATTTGATCAAAAAGGCAATATTTGGTTTTATACCATATCAAATATTTTCTCATTGATTGATACATTAATTCTTGACCTAAATCCATCTACTATATACACATGAAGCATTCACATGACACAAGGACGAAAATTCTGCCTCAAGAACCCTAAATTTTTTTCAAGAAAACTTGTGAGAAAAATAAATTTCGATTTTGGTTTTGCAGGCCAATTCAAGGAGTTTTGAGGATTGAACAAGCATCCTCAAGGTCCCAGGAAGCTATTCCAATCATCCCCACGCGTTGAAACACCCAGAATCGATCCATCCAAGTCACGGTTTGTGTCAAAAAAACTTGAGATCGAATACATACATACACTCATGCTTAACGTGTTTTGATTGCATATTTATGTTTCTAATGATGTTTCTAAGCTTTCTGTATAGTTTGATTTAAGTTTCAGTGCAAGAATCACAAGATGCCATGGCTAGGGTTCTTGGTTTCGTTTTAGGGATTTCTGAAATAAGTAAAATTGGACAAAACTAAGACCACCAGCGTGTTCAGTGGACCAAAACGAATCGATCCATGTATTCATAACAAATTTATATTTCTTGTATGAGATTTTTGAATTTTGCAGGGGCCTTAGCGTCGAACCAGACCGACGCTATCTGTTTGAAAATTCAAACGAAGAAGATGAAGATCTTCGCGCGTGATTTGGGTTCCTAGGATCCAATTTCGTTTAAATGGTTTTTGTTTCATTATACTAACACGATCTGCAGGATGGTTTAGTCGCAAAGGCACGCGCTTGTGAAGGCATGGTCATGGGTTCGATCCCTGGCTTTGCAATATATTTTTACAACTTCTCAAAACTAACATGTTTTTCTATTTTTCTCTTCATATTTTCTATTTAATTTATTTTATCTTCAAATAATTTTCTCATGCATTTAAAAATCACCAAAAATATTTTCCCTTTGCATTTTAATCAGAAAAATGTTTATTTAATTTTTGACATTAAAATTAATATTTTTGCATGCATATTTTAATTAATTGTTAATTAACCATTAAATTGACTTTTAATTGCTTTTTACTATCAAAATCGATCCAGAAAATTCCCAAAAAATTACTCTATCATTTAATTGTCATTACTAACCAAAAACATTTTTTCCTCATTCAAAAATCTTATTTTTACTAACATATTTTCTCTTATGCGAATTTTTTATATTCTCCGATTATTATGTATCTGCTTACAGGTTGTAATAGTTTGGATTATTTTCTCGCATTCTTTTCCAATATTATGTAACTGCTCATGGGATGTAATAGTTTAATTAGGATTTACTTTTCCGCACTCTTATTATGTATCTGCCCCAAAGCCATGTAATAGCGTAGGACATTTACTTTCCGCACTTTACTTTCCGCAATTTACTTTCCGCACCCTATAAAATGCTAGTAATTAGGCGTGTATGGCAAGATAAAAATGAACATAGATCACTTCTAAATTCCAAGATAAAATATCTGAATTTGACACACTCTCTTCACACATGCACGCCTTAGGGTAATTCTCTCTCGTTGCCTTTCGAATAAATGGTCAAGTCCCTCGAACGTAGAGGTATCCTAGCACCGTTGCCTACGAAACATATCATCATAGTCCCTTCGATACAAATATCATAGACCCACGATGTCGCCTACGAATACATGATCTCGTCCCTCGATTGTTGCCTACGAAAAGTTGATTGCCCCTTCGAATGTGCTAGGATACTTCCTACAAGTTGCCTTCTATGACCATCCGATGTCCCTTCGAATGTCCCTTCTACATCCAACGAATTGGGTTACCTACCAAATAATGGTATGGCTAGCACTATTCTAAAGGAACGTAAAACAACACGAAAACAACCATTCTGAGTAGGTAATAAAGACTTTTTGTTGCTTGCTCAAATCAAAATACTTTTTACACCTCACACTTTTGTCAAAGTTCAAACACTTTTCAAAAACAAAACATTTCCGAACACTTTGTATACATTCCTACATGAATTATTACAAAGTCAAAGCGAGATGCCTTTTTTAAATTTTTTTTGTCAAACACACAGAAAGCAATTTTAAAGATGAGCTAAGAGCAACTAAGAGCCCGTAGATAACTACGGATGAAAAGGGGTGCTAATACCTTCCCTTTTCATAACCTTCTCCCTTACTCAGAATCTAACGAAGGTCTTTTTCTGTTCTTTTCACCTTCCCTTAATTGGATAAAAGAAAAGTCGGTGGCGACTCTTGCTATCCGCAACATTTGCGATAAAAAGCAAAACAAAAGTCTCAAAGTCAGTTCACCGTATTACAATATTGTAGCAATTAAAAACGTGTGGGAATATCATTAAAGGGCCTGAATTCTCAAAATGTCACTTAATACTGTTGAAACATGACATTAAACATATAAAAAGCCATACCTAGAGCAATCATTTAAAATTTCCCCCACACGCTACACAAAATCTGTAACCTACATTACTTTCATCTTCTACCTCCAAAATGACAAACTTCAACCTTCCATTTTCGGAAACTCAAAGATGTCTCAAATTGACGAATCCAATCGAAGCAAGACCAATTCATGCTCGTCCAACTATGAAGTCCATAATGAGAACATCTCCACTGAAAAATACCTTGGAAGAAGTGAGAATAAGGAAAGTGACCTTGAAGTAACTAAGAATCAAGTATGCAAGACCGTCACTGCTAACCAAGTGAGTGCTTGGCCTATTAAAGGGAAATTATCAGATGGGAAGTTAAGTGTTAACTATGCAATCTTGCATAGGATTGAAGATGACAATTGGGTTCCCACAAATCACACCTCAACAATTTCAATAGGGATGAGAAGATTCATTTATGTTGTTGGCATGAAGAAGCCATTTGACTATGGTTCTTACATCTTTAATCAAACTATCTAAACATACCAATGTTGTTTGCAGGGGGATGTCCTAATGCACCTGATGGCTGGGGTGGATAAATGAAGTACTATGAGTGTTAATGTTGAGGGGGAGCAGTTGACTATGTGTTAATTTTGTGCATCTAAGCATACTGATGTTGTTTGCAGCGGGAGCACCTTAACTGTGTGACTATGTTTATGCATCTGTGATGTGGTGTTATAACTAATGTTTGAACATTAATTTTTTTCCGCTATATCTCTGATGAATTGTTATGCTAACTATATTGTACTGCTCTGAATATGTGCTCTGATGAATTGTGTAAAGTTGACATCCACGTTCATGTTGTACGTGCATAACTGTTGATTGTGATGCTGATGTTAATTGTATGTCTTATACCCTCAAGTAATGTTTTAGTCAAAATTTGCCAAAGGGAGATATTTTTCGTTCTTTAGATTGACAGCAATTTTGGTAATACATTCTGCTCAGAAAATTCCATGAAGTTTAATGTATCAACAAGTTTTATGAAGATGTCACAGTAGATGTCCTGACATGTGAAATTGAGCTGAACTGGTTAAGTTTAGAAATATTAGGAGTTAGTTTGTTTTAATTTGTATGCTTTGATTAAAGAAGCTATGTAACGTTCTTCAACAATATTCTTGGAGAACTTTTGTCCTACTTCTATGGAGAAAGCTTAGGACTCGTGATGACTAACTGTGAAGCAACCCTAGCTGCTGTCAACATATAAAAAGGCTGCAAACCCTATTTACAGAGTTGGCCATTCTAGAAGAAGCTTAAGAGTAATGTTTTAATTGTTGGTTTTAAGTCTTTTGTTGGTTGTTAATTGTGAGCCGATCTAGTATTGTTTAATACTTAAGGTGGACGTTAATTGAGTTATAAATTGTTAATCATCAATAAGCTTTGAAGCAATGATGATTATGTGTCTTTGAAGTGTGTCTTCTACTATTTATGTTATTGTTAATTGTCACCGCGTGTGACTGTGGGGAGTGAGAGGGGTTTCTCATATCTAAGAGGGGATCTTAGGTAGAAGGGTCGTTGAGTAGTGATTAAGTGAGGGGTGTAAACGGGGAGTTTAACTCTAAATTAATACTTCTAATAGTGGACTTCATCCCTGGCTTAGTAGCCTCCAAACATAGGTGTCTAGCACCGAACTGGGTAAACAATGTTATTTAGTTTCTGCATTTATTTACTGTGTTGTTATTTGTTCATCATAACAGATATTAGTGTCGTGACATCACCTTCGACATCTCATATCTGATACCAGAATTTCAATCAGCATAAGACTTCTTAACAGTGTTCAACTTTTCAGCAAGTTTGGTGTTTGAGGTCTTAAGATCCTCGTTCTCCTTGGACAGAGAATTGTTCTTCTAAGTCTCTTCAGATAAGCGCTCTTCCATGGCAGAGCATTTATCAACAAGCGACTTCTTGCAATTAAGATATAAATAATCATAAGAGAGGAGAAATGCAATAAAAAGAAATTAGAGATTATAAAAGAACATATAGAAGAAGATGTGCGATAAAAATGAAATTGAAATAGGGAACATTTGTATAAAAATGAGAAGGTGAAAAGGAAAGAATATAAGAGATTAGAGATTATAAAAGAAGAGGTAAGATGTATGTCATGAAGATGGCGCGATAATGCCAGAAGAGATTTGAGAAATTATAAACTGAAACCATAAGTGAAAGGATGAGAAAATTGTTCGTAATCATAACACTAACATATAATAGGTTTAGGTTTGAGTGGGATATACAAGTAAAATTTAGGTTGTAATATAATGCAGTTTGATTCGGTTTGAGTCGTTTGCAAAATACAAACTATAAATCGAATTGAACCATGCAGTTTTGTTAAAAGATGATCCAAACAAATCCAAACTAAATGTGTTTTTTTTGCGATTTTGATTTAGTTTGCGATTTTTTATTGTGTTGGTTTAGTTTTGAAGGCCCCTAACTAAAATGACACAAACACCTCATATAGTTTTTAAGTATGTATTAATCTCCCCTAAATTTAGTTAGAGTAATGCTACATAATAAGATCCGTTTGAATAAGAAAGACAAAAAAATATATTTGTCATTATTTTAAAAGATACTTTTAAATTTATTTTAAATTCAATTTCTTTTTTAATAAGAATCATGAGATAGTAGTAATAATGAATAATTGAGATTTAAATTTTGTCTTATTTGTTTATATAAATATTTTGTATTTACTTATACTAACAAAATATTTTAACGACACACAAAGGTAAATACCATTTATACCAACAATTTCTTGTCATAACTAAAAATTAGAGGAAGATGTTAATATTATTTTAATAAAATTTAAGAGAAACTAATGTATAATTTAAAATTAGAGGAGATGTGTGTAATATTTTTTTTTTTAAAAAAATTAAATGATGAAAACGAAGTTAGCCATACGAGAATAAAAAAGTTAATAATATTTTTTTCTTATCTTTTGATCGTTTTGGAATAATAGTATTATCATAAATGAAGTGTAAAAAAGAAAGGTAGTCGTTCATAACTATAACAATCTACCTCGATAAATCCGAACTAGAACCGAACAAACGGCACCGCATGATTGGTACAAACAAAACACAACTTGTCTTGTCAAAATCAAAACCATAATCATTAATTAATTAATTAATTAATTAATTAATTAATTCAACTCTTGTTCATTTCTTCAACCATTTTTTTCCATATTCATGTTTTAACCCGACTCGTTACCGACTCACTGAGTCACCTCATCGATTCGTCTTTCCATAACTCTATTCACCATGTCGACGACAAGGTCACCGAGCCGCTCCTCCGAAGACATCGTCGATTCGACGCCGTTTCTTTCCAACGAAAACAACTCCTCCGACGAAAACACCTCCGGCCGGCGAATTGTTCGCCGGCAGAGGCTTCTCCAGGCAGCGCGGTTCCTCCGGCAAGCGAGCGGGAGGAGAATGATGCGGGAGCCCTCGGTTGTTGTCCGTGAAGCTGCGGCGGAGCAATTGGAGGAACGGCAAAGCGATTGGGCTTATTCCAAACCCGTTGTGATTCTCGATATTGTTTGGAACTTTGCGTTCGTCGTTGTTGCTACAACGGCGTTGTTTCTGAGCAGTAATGAATCCCCGGAAATGCCTCTTAGGTTGTGGATTGTGGGATACGTTCTGCAATGCGTTCTTCATATGGTTTGTGTTTGTTTTGAGTATAACAGACGGAGAAGGTTTCAACGTTCTTCTTCTGGTATAGCAGTAGCAGGTTCTGATAGGGTTGGTACTAGCAGTGGGAATTTGAGTGCAGGTTCTCCTTCTGTTTCTGGTTCAAGTTATGTTTCATTGGCACAATTTGATGAAGAGAATACTAGGTGAGTTTCTTAATTTGATAGTGTTCTTCTGATTACGTTTACTTTATTCATTTTCAAATTATTACCTGTGATAATGTGTTTGTGTCCGTGTCTTGTTTGTTTCCGGTGTCTGTGCTTCATTGTGAATAATAATATGTTATCTTGCTCTTTTAATACTTGTGTTGAAGAATGAAGCATTTTTTTGTGGGGACTCTGTTTGGTGAAGTTTGCAACTCCATGATGCATAGGAGAAATTTAATTAGTCTGTTACCATGTTAATTGTATTTATGAATGTTAGTACTATTACTATATTAAGCCTGTGCTTTTAATATTTGAAACGATAATTAAGGGTTGTAGGTGAGGCTTTGTTTAATGATGAGCAAGTATGGTAAGCCTCTAGTTAACTTAAGGAGTTGTTGATATAGCAGATGTAGTTTTTCATCGGGTAAGAGAGGGGGAAAATCATCATGAAAGTTCAAACTGTATTTAAGGTTTTTAATTTCATACTTAGTAAGAGTATTTTTTGTTGAATGTGAAGACCTCTAAAGTTTCTCTCATATTGATTTGGGAGGTTAAAAAAGGTGAGAGGGAATTGGGTTTCATGTAAAAAGAGATGACAGAAATTGCTACTGGGTGATTAATTGTTTTTTTGTTTAAGGACTTGTATTGTATTTGTTCGGTTTCTCTAAGTGCATGTGCAAGATTGTAAGTTCATGTATAAACAAGTATCACTTTTTCAGTCTTGAAAATGGAAGTAGAAAGAGAGCCTTTTAATTTTAGTTATCATGTTATGTGTTTGATTAGACTTTTGTTTATACTACTATTACGAAATCTAGTGTGGACCATGAAAATTAATAGTTCAAGATAAGAGTTAGAAACTATTAATATTTCTCTGTTTCTTGTCTATGCTATTTTCACTCTCCACCAGATGCTATTGTTTGTGATAGCAACCAACCGTTGCATGTGTAATTTAACAAAGCATTCCTTTTCTTCTTTTATTCATCTTGTCTTCTTTCTCAACTCTATCTCTGCTTGAAGATCTCATTTTGCATCAGTCTCCAGCTCAATCTTCTGCCGAATCTAGTAACTGTTCCTTAGAAATTTGATATTCCTGTAATCTACAAGCCGAAAACTGGAGAGGATTTATTAGTGAACATATAGTTTGTCCCTAACAAAGAATTTATGTTTCTTAATAAATTCTAATGTTTTTCAAAATCTATGTTTAAATTAGTTTATGAGCTATATTCCAAGTGTTTTTAAATTGCGGCACTATTTATTTTTCTCTGATACACTATTTAGTACAAAATATTGTCAAATAGTAGTTATAGCGGCGCTACTACTCTATTCTGTAGGGGAATTTGTCCAAGCCACTATTTGCAACAATCTACTATTGACAAAACTGCTATATTCTCATTCTGTTGCTTAAATGGATCTTATTGTAAATACAAGATGGTATCCTGCAAGTGGTTTATTCCTCTGATTTAATAGCCACAATGTTTTTGTTTACTTGATAATGAACCTTTTCTTCAAAGCAATCCTGTTTTAAAGATTGATAATGTGCCATGTCTTAATATATAATATTTTTACCTGGTTTTTTTGGTACCATCTATCTTGAATGCTCGAGGTACTTTTTGATTTTGTGCACATAAAACTGTTTGGTGGGGTGAAACACTATTAACATTTATTAGCTTCTTTTTATTTATCAGGACCAGAGCAATTATTATTATATGTTTGATATGTGTGCCGTCTATTTTCTAGTCATCGTGATTTTTGACAAGTTTTCAATTTTTTTTATTGCCATTTTTCTCGGCAGTGTTGCAAAGCATTTGGAATCAGCCAATACGATGTTTTCATTTATTTGGTGGATTATTGGATTCTACTGGGTATCAGCTGGTGGTCAAACCTTATCCCAAGATTCTCCTCAGCTTTACTGGTTTGTCCTCTTTCACTGTCTCAATCAAATTGTTCAATATGTTTTTATCCGAGTTATTAATCTTTTTTTGGTAAGTCAACTGATATTTACTTATTTTAGTTGAATGCTTTTGACAGAATATGCATGCTTTGCAGGTTATGTATAATCTTTCTTGGTTTTGATGTCTTCTTTGTCGTTTTCTGTGTTGCGCTGGCCTGTATAATCGGTATCGCTGTTTGCTGCTGTCTTCCATGTATCATTGCACTTCTTTATGCTGTTGCAGACCAGGTGACTTATTCTCTTGTGTCTCAAACTCTAATTGGAATTGCTTACGTAATTTTGGTACAAAAGTTTATAGGCACTACTGATTTTTTAAGCGACTCTGCATACATAACTCTTTCAACATGTGCAATAATAAATGTGAAAGATTAATACAAATATTTTAATATACGGGCCGTACATAGTTGGCTTATAATACTACTGTACTATTTAGCCAACATAGTTGGCTTATACACATATTCCTGAAATTTGGATTCTCTCCCTAGGTCCTCTATTTTTCTGCATGTGGGAAAAACTTGAGTCTGTTTATGAACATCTTTTCTTCAGACTTTTTAGTTTTTAGGGTGAGGCAAATCATAACATTTAAATGTTATTTTAATGTGAAATTAGAGAGATAGGATTTGGGGAGAAACCCAATTATTACTATTATTGATTATAAATTGGAGTTTTATCATGAAGGATGCATTCTACAACCAACAAACCCGCCGACAAGGAATGGGCATTCAAATATTCTGGTGCAGAATTAGACATCATAAGATCAAATTTAGATTGTGTTTAGGATTTATGTGACATAGAAAGCATCGGCTGACTCATGTCTGCTGGAACAAGCAATTTGCAGTATTGTTACTGTAACTGGAGGGAGATTTAGATTGAGTTGGAGAACAAGGTGAAACTTTGGGAAGGTTAATTTCTTGAGACCAATTGTCTATTCAAAGTGTAATTGGTAATTAAAGGAAACTTTTGACAATGTTCCAAATCCAATGAATAATTGTTTATGCAAGATAAGATTTGTAACTCAGCTGTCGTAAAGAAAATTGATGTATTTCCCAGTTTAGGAAAATGGTAAAGCATTGTCCGAGGTTGTTTGTATATGCTGGAGATTGGAGAAGACACGTAGAAGCGCCGAGGGTTGACTAGTTAGTAGTTAGAGAATTTTACTATACTCAGAGACATATTAGGACAAATTAAATTATGGGTCTTCTGTAGAGCTATTAAGTGGGATCTGGATGAATATGGTTTTTCTCTAAAAAGTTTATCTTTGAACATAATACAGGACAAAGAATTATGGCGTTGTCAAATGAGAACAAGATGAGTTTTTTGCTGTTGCATTGTTGGGATTGTTATTGACATATCGAGAGAGGAAGTTAGGTGAGAGTTCATATCTTTCAAATATTTCAAATAGTTTGACAAGCGATATCATGGTTGTCAAAATCACGAGTTGACTCCTAGGTTCGTTCAAGTTTATGTTTCTAGGAAGGAATCTGAATTGACTCACTTCCAGAATCATTTTTGAGCAACTTGGTTGAACTTGCTCCGAATCTTGTGCTTATGGCCTAGTGAGTATCACGAAAAGCAAAATTAGACCAATGAAATAGGAGGAGTTGGAGATCGAGAAGTGGAGAGGGCAACTGAAGCGACAGTGCCAGGAGAGAAAAAGGTGAGTTAATGGTGTTTGCGAGGAAAGTAACGCATGTGCAGTGTTGGAAAGTGAGTTGCAGAGGAAATATAATTGAGATGGAATGGAGGAGAAGGCCACTAATAGTAGTGTAGGCGAATACCGCCCCAAAAGCACTACATATCTGATATTCTTCATGTTAGAAGGATGACTTTCGATTTAAAATTCTCTAAAATGGAAAACTGGTAAATGTGTTATATTTTCAATTTCAATAATTAATATATTAAAAATGCAGTTTTTGGGAAACTATTTTATTTTTTACTTTCCCAATAAATATTTTGAAGCATTCCTAATAAATTTTGCAAATAAATAATACTTTGAATCTAATGAATATGTATCTCTTTGTTTGAATTGTTTTCATTCCAGAATCTATGATTTGGAATCTTATTTATTAAGGAATTTTCAACAGATTTGTTAATATATTGAAGATAATGAATACTTAGTTCTTGTTTGGAAAGTTTTACTTCAGGGAACTTACATTTCAAAATATCTGTGCCTGATTTGGTCATATATGTAGTATGATGATGATCTTAACTAGTTTTAAAATAATATCATTTTATTATGTTGTTTATCTACTTTGCTTTTAATGGAGTTGGAATATTAATTATTACTCTCTTTTGATTTACTATAGTTACACTCTGATCTTTTTCGGTTACACACTTACACTTTTATTTGACGAAAATATTCAAGTATTTTCAATTTTCAGCTATTACCTTTTTTTTCTAATATTTCTTTCTTTTCCTTCTTTACCTTCCTTTAATTTATCTATTCCTGTCTTTTTCTTCCTCCTTTTTGAATTTAATAATTATTTTTCTAGACAGTTTTGGTTCCATTTCCGTTAGCAAGTTGTGTGTTTAAATAGCCGTATGGCTATGAAGCCCTTATATTTGATACAATATGGATATGGTAGGAAGATACATGAAAATTTTAAAATTCAAGATACTGTATGATCAAGAGAAGTTAGTAAATAATATATAAATACACTATGTAAACATAACTAAAAATGATAAACATTCATATTACTGAAAATGATAAAAACTAGTGACAAGTACATAATTAGTAAATTAATTAGAATATAGCCAAAAAGAACATCATTAGTACTTTCCAAAAGAAATTCGGGCTCCTTAGTCTCTAATATTCACTACTTATCAGTTGACACTAATTGTATTAATCTCCTCTCCTCCATTCGCATATCTTTTCCCAAAAAGAAGCAGATGAAATAGAGACTTGGAGAGAATAGAAGCAGATGAAACAGACACGCATAGAGAAGAGCAGCAGAAAAGAAGAAATAACTCACGTAGAAAGAGAAAAAATAAAAAGAAACTGAGTACAGAGAAAATATGAAAATGAGCACTCACCGTGGCTCTGCGATGAGAGACATCAGTGGGATCATGATTAAATTTTAAATAGAATTCAGTGTAACTGATTTTTTTAGAAAATCTTGTCTTAATGGTATTATATTATGTATTTATGCCATTTATAGGACTACACCAAAGATAAACTCTAAGCCTTTATTTGTGTTACTTTAATTTTGGATGTACTTACGGAACAAATTCAAGAGCCAACACTGAATTGCATGCTTTTTGCGGATGATATAGTCTTACGCGGGGAGTCGGAGGAGGAATTAAATGGGAGGTTGAACACAAGTCTTAGAAGCGTATGACTTTCGCCTAAGTAGAAGCAAGACAAAGTGTATTGAATGCAATTAAAAAAAAAGAGCATATGGAATGCCGTATTAGCCAAAGATAAAACATTTATAGATTAGAAATGACAACATTAGAGAGTTGGGATAACACCTACTGAAGAAAAGATTCTGGAAATTAAGTTTAGGTCGTTTGACCAAGTAGGGAGAAGACCTATAAATTTTGTAGTAAGAAGAGTAAATCATATATAGATCTCCCTCTGCTTTTAGTAATTTGAAACTACTAGAAGCAAATGAAGGTCTACAAAAACTATATGAGAAACTATTAAAAAAGATCTAGAGATTAATAAATTGAATAGAGATACGATATATGTAAAACATTATGGTGATGTTTTATCCATGTAGCTGATGCCACTTAGTTTGATAAGACTTGGTTGTTGTAGTTGCAGTTGTTGTTGTTGTATTTTTAGTATTATTAGGTAAATGCGTAAACAAGTTGAGTGTACAAACCTCCATGAATTTATGTAGACTCTCGAGTTTAACAACCTTGACTGTAACTGATATTCTGCCCTTCATTTGTATGTGATCTCATCTCCAACATTGTCTCCCAATGATAAAGAACCATAGACTTAGGTGTCTCAATAATTGTTGGCCAAGCATAACTAAGGTGATATCTGAATTTGAGTTTGTTTTTGACCAGTCCTGATGACAATGTTGTGTAGCCTTGGATTATTTAATGGAAGATATGTACTGTAATTTATTTGTTGTCCTTGCTTTCATCTCTCTATCTGTATACCTATTTATTAATCAATTAGTTTATTGATAAAAAAACAGGAAGGAGCATCAAAGGAAGACATTGAGCAGTTGTCAAAATTCAAATTCCGAAAAGTTGAAAGTATTGAGAAACAAACTAGTAATAGCGAAGGACCTTCTGGAGGAATAATGACTGAATGCCGGGCTGATTCACCTATCGAACATGTTCTTGCTGAGGAGGATGCGGTATGTTCTAAACATTTGTTATTAGCGAGCTTAACTCTGTCTTCCTTTTCCAATAGTCATGTTACTTTGGTTTTCATCGTATTCTTTTCACTATATTTCAATGGGAAATCTATGTCATGTTTCCAACATACTTGGTTGCATACTGTTTTGTTTTTATTATTTCAGTTTTGATATGTAAAATCCATCTTCACCTTCTCACCACATTCTTACACTGAAGAATGCAATATGTATATTTTGGTTGAATATGACTTATCTTCTGCTCCCGTTTCTACGCGGAACCTTTTCACGGTCTCATTGTAAACCTAAGGAAATTGACATAGTGATTCAAGTGTGTTGCTAGATAATTTTGTAATAATTATATCGTTCAACAAAATGGCTGCATGCTCTGTCACGCTATAATTCTGAAGTTTTCCTTTTTTGGTGGTATATTATTTATAGGAATGTTGCATCTGCCTTTCCTCTTATGATGACGGAGTTGAACTACGAGAACTTCCTTGTGGTCACCATTTTCACTGTGCATGCGTTGACAAATGGCTGTATATAAATGCTACATGCCCCCTCTGCAAGTATAACATTTTGAAAAGTAGTAGCCTCGGTGAAGAGGAAGTGTAGATGATCTCAGAGAAGTTTCTAGATGCCATTTTGAGAAATCTGCATACTCTTCGATCATGCATAATAGGCTCAACTTGTCAATACAGTTCGATACAGGCCTATACAACTGTCTTGGTTGCTGCTGCTTTGTGCAGTAATTAATCATGTAGTGGTAGTTGCTTTGTTTATTGGTAGGTATTGTGGCTTCTAACTGGTTGTGTATATCAGCGCTGTTCAAGCGCGATCAAGCTATAATCATCTCAACAGCCACAACTCGGTTGTCAATTTCATATTTTATTTATTGTTTTTATCGTCAAGATTAATGTTGTTGGGCATGAAGTCTATAAATGTCTGGTCTGTAAGTCTCTGTAAAGTGGTCCATCATGTCTCAGATATGTTTTAAACATGTTCAGTACAGCATTCTCAAGTTTATAAATCATGAGAATTATAAATCAAGAGAATCTCTTAACCTTTGGAGTCAATTTCTTGACAGAAAAGTTACGGGAAATGTAAACAAAATAATAAGATATTAGTTCAAGTTGATTATTTCAAAATAAAAACTTGGAATTTTTTAAATGTTATTACAGGTATATCACATGGTGTTTGTCCAAAGTTTAGAGAAATTTACCTATACATATGAACATGACGAGAAATTAATTTGCCACTCCTACGTGTATATAACACCTTCCAAATGTTATGAAAAAACTAAATTGTTCACATCCAAATTAGTTACCACAAATTCTAAATTTACGAAGACAACAAGTTTTTTAAAATTTTTGGACAATATTGAAAATTTCGAAGGCGATATTGGAAATTTCATGAACAAATAAAAATTTACGTTATTTTTGTGAAATTTCTGGTATTTTTGTACGGAAATTTTAAAATATTTGGTATTTTTGTTTCAGAAATTTCAAAATTTTCGGTATTGTCATTTAAAATCAATACCAAAAAATTTGAAATTTTCAATGCGTCACATAATATCGGAATTTTCGAAATTTCCGATAGTTCAATTTTTTTTGAAAAATTCCATTCAAAAATTTAGATATTTTATATTTTCTAATATTTTTTTATTTTGCAGTGAGGACCAGAGGCAAAGATGGTTCTATTGCGGGACATACCACTATAGAGATAATGCTGAAGCTCGGCCTGCTGACGAGGCGCGTGTCTTAGAGTTATGGTTGATCAGCATGCGCAGTTTCGCGCATCCCGCCGTCGGGGTGTTAGAGTACCCACTGTTGAGGATGTACATGCTTTGTTGTGGAGGTACAGGCTTTGTTGTGGAGGTACAGGCTCTTGCTGTGGAGGTATTGTGGAGGTACATGATCTTGTTCCTATTATGGAGCCGGTAGTTGAGGTACACATTGTGGAGCCTGTGTTGCAGGACATTGAGCAAGAGGTTGTTGATGAGGTGTCCTTTGCTGATATAGACACCACGACTCGTGTATCTACAGAGCCATCAATACACACTGTAACACCCCCTTCTATTTACCCGCGTTTTATAAATAATAATCAGAGTATTTAATCATAATCAAGAAGGCGTCACAATTTAAATAATTTAAATCAATCAATACAGCTGTCATGCTTTCACTGAAGAAGACTATTTAAATAAATAAGGCAAGAGTTATGTTTAACAGCGGAAATGTAACATAACCAAACTCCGAATACATCATTCACAGTATTCCAGAATAATAAACTAAACATGATTCCAAACATTTAAGGAATTCCAGGATATTTAATCAAAACACAATTCCAAACTATTAAGAAGATATCCGTTTAAAGGATTCAAACAACCGTTTCCCCAGTGTTACATCTACCAGAGCACGACACTGACACGCGGACTAATTAACTGACTCAATGCTAGAGCTATCCTCACCAACTCCAAGCAGCTAATCACTTCGGATCTGAAATTGTTGAGTAAGGGTGAGATCTCAATTCAATATAACATGCATTATACGTTTTTAGAATACAACAGAATAAGCAGATACATTAATCATTTAATCAAGCATAAATCATAGTCAATTCACAAGGCAGTTCACACAATGAACATGTATAAAATCAAACAATGGAAATTGCAACACTGTAAACCATCCTAGCATGTTACAATCCCATATGCAATGCAGACTCTATGCATGTGGTACCAAAAACGTGAACCGAGTCCACACACCGCTCCGTTTACATGTGGAAAGACAATGTAAATTCACGATTCGCCCATAGCTATTGGGTCAAGAATCCACCTCACTACCTCAACCTCCGGGTAAGTCTATTGGCTCAACCACTTCACTTCCGCACAATGGGAATGAACCATAAACAACAAATGCGTATGCATGCGTCATAAAAGCATGCAACATTAATTCTCAGATCATGATATCAACATATATCATACAATGCCAGTTCATCAACGTATCACATTCAATCATAATGAATATCAAGATACAACATAGCAAGCATTAACTTTTGATCCGGTAACTTAGACCAATGGTAACAGTTCTCCAATATCATTTCAAATAGTCACTCTTTTCAAAAATCGGAAGCTCGACGCGTTTAAAATAATTTTTAGCAAAATAATATTTTTCCATTTTTGAAAGGTAGTATTTTAAATTTAAGAAATAACGCCGAAAACGGCATTCGAATCGGAGTTACGGTTTAGAAAATATGAATTTTTAAAGTTTTAGAAATTTTGGAAAAATACTCATGGAACCCGGTTCCTACCTATACAGAACCGGTTCCGAAAGTTAAAAATATCTCGCCCTGGTTTTGTATGGGAACCGGTTCCTACCTATACAGAACCGGTTCTCGAGTGTAAAATCTCGTTTTATTAACACTGGGAACTCGGTTCCTCCCCACAGGGAACCGGTTCCCACGACCTGTGACAGCATTTTCTGCTACTTTTGACAGCATTTTGCATCCATTACCATTTCCAAACTTTCAAATACGAATTGGGACATTAGGAACATCATTTCATAATCATTTCACACCATTATAACATCAAACAATATGATTTATTCATCCCTATCAATTATTTGACATACTAATGATCCTAATTCCAACACCGACACAAAATAGGGTTTATTCCTATAACTTATGATCATCAAAATTCAAACTCTCTAACATACCCAATTATCCTTTGATTCCCAAAACCCATAAAACATATTAACCGAACGAAACCACCCCTTACCTCGCGATGATTCTTCGGTTTCTCTCGGCGTCGGCTTTTCCTCTCTTTTCCTCTTCTCTCCAATTCTACGTGAAAGCAGTTTTCTCCAAAAAGACCTATTTTCTTTCTTTTCCTTTTTATATTCCTTTTAATGTTCCTTTATTTGTTCCAATAAAATGAAATAATAATAATTAGTAAAGTAGAGTAATTTACTCCTCATACTTCACCAATTACTCTGCACACCTCAAATCCTTTCTTCATTAAATGACCCAATTAATCCAAATAAAAATTAATACTTAAGACTTTAATTAATTAAATAATTAAATTCTCACTTATTTAATATTTGAATTAAATCGGGGTGTCACACACACTGATGGAGGTTTTCCTGGAGGACCTTCAGACAAGTCCATGCTGACAGGATATACGGACCATGTCGCTTATAGAAAATGGCAGGGCGAGGTAATTGTTCTTAGTTTTGTTTAATTGCATAATTTTTATTTTTTCTTACAAGATTTAATGTATACTAATTTACTTTAATTGCATTATTTCTTACAGGAGCGTCTTGAAGGTCTTTTCTCATGGTTCAGAGTTGAAGAACTTCCCCGAGAGTCTCATGCGTGAGGAGGTGAAGAGGATAGTTAGAGATTTATATCTCCTGGACTTTGTTGATTGCTCCTTGACCATGTTTGACGCCTACCTGTTATCAGCTTTTGTTGCGAGGTGGCACCCAGAGACATCATCATTTCATCTTTCATTTAGGGATATGACAGTGACTTTAGATGATGTGGATGTCATCTTTCATATTTCCATTGCTGGTACATTTTTTACACCAGTACATAGGGATCAGGCGATGACGATGCGCATGGTTATGGAGGATTTAGGGGTTTCTGATATGGATGTATTAGAGGAGTTTAGTGAGACTCGGAGATTTCACCTTTAGATGTCTTGGTTGAGGAGGTTGTATGGGAGCTTGTGGAGGCACAGAGGTATCATGTTGCCGCTAGGGCGCACATGCTACATCTGATGGCATGTACTCTCGTTGCGGATAAGTCTGGAGTTTATATTGATGTTTGGTACTTGTCTTTGTTCAATGCACTTAACCCTCTGTGTAAGACTTGGGGAGTGGCGACCTTAACCATGTTGTATACAATATTTGACGTTGCTTCTCGTCTTGAGACCAGGCAACTTGATGCTACCTCAGCTTATTACATGTATACTATAACTTATTTGATGGTTTTTATTAATTATTTGGGTGTATTTATTTGATGGTTTTTATTTATGCAGTGTTGGATATACGGGTACTTCCCTCATATCTGTGAGTGGAAGATCCAGCATGTCCAAACATCTGACTCATGTGCGAGAAGATGGAAGGCCAAACAGGTCATTCCAAGAGGTTTGATGGAGTGCCGAAGGAGGCTTGACGCTCTAATTTTGGAGGATGTCATCTGGACACCATATACATCTCACTGTCCTCATCTCCCATTTGAGGTATCTACTTTATATTCAGGGCATGTTAGATGGGAGAGCCATGTGGCTAGACACTTGCTTGAGAGGTGTCTATGCCAGTATGGTTATGTATATGGCATTCCTCGTCCGATTACAGATTCTCCATCTGGTGACATTGATAGATGGTTTCAGAGTCATATCCTTAGCTCCCCCGTGAGATATTGGATACAACCGTTGAGGGTTTAGTAGCCTGGGCAGTGCGGGGATGGATACCTTGAGTGGTTTCATACTGTGTCACACCCTCGGATCATACCACCGGCTACATCATCTGATGTTTCGGGGCCTTCGGGTACCAGAGATTCTTCTGAGCCACCACCACCTCCACCCCCCACGAGTGACCAAGACAACTGCCTACAGTTCATTGCCACTTATTTAGATAACCTCATGGGATTGGTAAACCCTGATGGTGAGGTTTATATTGATTTAGCTAGGTTGGCCAACGTTGCCCGTGGAGGGCCTATGTAAATTTATTTTATTGTGATTGTATTATATGTATATTTTGTGACAAACTGACATCTTATCGATTGCACAATCTTTTTGTGAGTGCATGTTTCGATCCGATGAAGAAAATAACATAACATGAATAACAACACAAACATAAATAACAAAAACAAACATAAATAGTACTCTTAAACATGAAAACCCTAGGCACTACCAGATGACTTTGGACGCTTTAGTTATCCTACCGCGAAATGTTTTCCATATGACCTTCACATCTTCATCATTCTTCAACTCGATTAGGTTGTATGTCACCCAAATGTATGATTTTTTAACTAAATTTTTTTAAATGTGATTTTTTAACTCAAATTTTTGTAATTAGTTGAGACCAAGAGAGCAAAAACATATAATTTTTAACTCAAATTTTGGAAGTAGTTGAGAGCAACAAAGAAAAAAATTGTGATTTTTCAACTTAAATTTTGGAATTAATTGAGAGCAAGAGAACAAAATTCTAAAGGTAATGGATGGAGGCAGAGATAACGGAGGGTTACAATGGCATGTATGTTGTGTTTGGAGTTGATTACAGTTTGGGCAATGGGCAAGTAACAGTATGGTGAACGGAGAAGATGGACTTGTGTAGTGATTTTTGTTTGGTTTTCAATTTATTTAATAACACATGCCTCTTTTTAAATCCTGCAATTGATGTGATGGTTGAAAATGGTTGAAAGTTAAGCTAACTTTGGCGCTTTAAAGTTAGGGAATTTGTTCCCCTAGAACGGATATGGATTATCTGTCTTTATTGCGGAAAATACATGTAACATTCACTTGTTTCCTTCCATTTGATTCATCGTACGCTTCATAAAGTATCACGTAAGTAGCTACTATTATTTTATTCAAATAGAAAATAACTATTAAAATTAAACAAAAATTAGAGATTAAGAAGATGTCCGTTCGCATCCGCCACTAAATTTGGGGCTTTTACATCGGCAGATATTTTTACACATTTCTTCTTTCTTCTTGCGATTGTGTATTGAATGCACTTTTTAAATTTTGTTCTTTTCATTAAAAGTAATTTTTTAACTCAAATTTTGGAAGTAATTTAAAGCAAGAGAGCAAAAATATGATTTTTTAACTCAAATTTTTGTAATTAGTTGAGACCAAGAGAGCAACAACATATGATTTTTAATTCAAATTTTGGAAGTATTTGAGAGTAAGAAAGAAAAAAGTTGTGATTTTTCAACTCAAATTTTGGAATTAATTAAGAGGAAGAGAACAAAATTATAAAGTTAATGGATGGCGGCGGAGACACCGGAAGGTTACAATGGCATGTATGGTAATGTATGTTATGTTTGGAGTTGATTACAATTTAGGCAATGGACAAGTAACAATAGGGTGAATAAAGAAGATGGACTCGTGTAGTGTTTTTTTGTTTGGTTTTTAATTTATTTAAGAACATGTAGCACTTTTTAAATCATGCAATTGATCTGATAGTTGGGAATGGTTGAAAGTTAGGCAAACTTTCGTACTTTAAAGTTAGGGACTCCGTTCCCTTAGAACGAATATGGATTATTTGACTTTATTGCGGGAAAGACATGCAATGTTCACTTGTTTCCACCCGTTTGATTCATCTACGATTCACAAAGTATCACGTAAGTAACTATTGTTATTTTATTCAAATTGAAAATAATTATTTAAATTAAACAAAAAATAAAGATAAAGACGGTGTTCGCCTCCGCCACTAAATCTGGGACTTTTACATCGACATATCTTTTTACACGTTTTCTTCTTTCTTCTTGCGTTTATGTATCGAATGCTCCATTTAGATTTTGTTCTTTTCATTAAAATTGATTTTTTAACTCAAATTTTGGAAGTAGTTTAGTGCAAGAGAATAAAAATATGTGATTTTTTAACTCAAATTTTTGTAATTAGTTGAGACCAAGAGAGAAGAAAAAAGATGTGATTTTTAACTCAAATTTTGGAAGTAGTTGAGAGCAAGAAAGAAAAAAATTGTGATTTTTCAACTCAAATTTTGGAATTAACTGAGAGCAATAGAACAAAATTCTAAAGGTAATGGATGACGACGGAGACACCGAAAAGTTACAGTGGCATATATGTTGTGTTTGGAGTTTGATTATATTTTGGGCAATGGGCAAGTAATAATAGGGTGAACGGAGAAGATAAACTTGTGTAGTATTTTTTTTATTTCAATTTATTTAACAATACGTGATATTTTTTAAATCATGCAATTAATATGATGGTTGAGAATGGTAGAAAATTAGGCTAACTTTGACACTTTAAATTTAAGGAATTTGTTTCCCTAGAACAGATATGGATTATCTGACTTTATTGCGGGAGAGGTAAGTAACATTCATTTGTTTAAAGTATCACGTAAGTAACTACTGTTATTTTATTCAAATAGAAAATAATTATTAAAATTAAACAAAAAAATATAAATTAAGACAGTGTTCGCCTCCGCACTAAATTTGGAGCTTTTACATCTGCGAATCTTTTTACATGTTTCCTTCTTTCTTCTTGTGTTTGTGTATTGAGTGCACCTTTAGATTTTGTATTTTGTTCTTTTCATTAAAAGTGATTTTTTAACGCAAACTTTGAAAGTAGTTTAGAGCAAGAGAGCAAAAATATGTGATTTTTTAACTCAAATTTTTGTAACTAGTTGAGACCAAGAGAGCAAAAAACATTTGATTTTTAACTCAAATTTTGGAAGTAGTTGAGTGCAAGGAAGAAAAAAAAAGTGAATTTTCAACTCAAATTTTGGAATTAATTGAGAGCAAGAAAACAAAATTCTAAAGGTAATGGATAGCGGTAGAGACACCGGAAGGTTACAATGGCATGTGTGTTGTGTTTGGAGTTGATTACAGTTTAGGCAATGGGCAAGTAACAATAGGGTGAATAAAGAAGATGGACTTGTGTAGTGTTTTTTTGTTTGGTTTTCAGTTTATTTAACAACACGTGGCACTTTTAAATCATGCAATTGATCTGATGGTTGGGAATGGTTGAAAGTTAGGCTAACTTTGGTGTTTTAAAGTTAGGGAATCTGATCCCTTAGAACGAATATGGATTATCTGACTTTATTGTGGGAAAGGCAGGTAACGTTCACTTGTTTTCGTCCGTTTGATTCATCGTACGCTTCACAAAGTATCACATAAGTAACTACTGTTATTTTATTCAAATTGAAAATATTATTAAAATTAAACAAAAAATAGAGTTTAAGACGTCCACCAATAAATTTGGGGCTTTTATATTTGGAGATCTTTTTACGCGTTTGATTCTTTCTTCTTGCGTTTGTGTATTGAATGCACCCTTTAAATTTTGTTCTTTTCATTAAAAGTAATTTTTTAACTCAAATTTTGGAAGTAGTTTAGAGCAAGGGAGCAAAAATATGTGATTTTTTAACTCAAATGTTTTGTAATTAGTTGAGAAATAATATGGTGTTATATTTTTTTTTGGAGAAATGTTGTTTTTTTTCTCATTTAATAGATTGCAAGTGCAGAAAATCATTTTTAAACAAGTAAAGGAGTTCAACCTTTGAAAGTTTAAACAAAGAATGAAGCTTAACTTTTCAGAATACAGATATCAGCGAAACAGATCTATAGCATCTTGTGTGGGACCTGGACATGCTGTATTTTTAATATTTTACAAATATTTGTTGCATACAATGGATTTTTAATATTTTAGGTAAATAATGTACTATTTTGTATAAAATAAAATAAATCTAACCCCTTGGATTTTTCTATAACCGAGAGGATAGTTAAGTGTTACTTTTCCCTTTTTTCAACGGCCTTAAGCAAATCTTTATCGTACATTTAAAGGTTATCATCGCTCAAAAATTTGACATTAGTGATCTGCGTCAAAACTAAGAGACATCAATTATATTAATTCTCTTACGTTATTGGAACATGTGAAACACTTGAAACCTAAGGACGTTTGAAAAAGTTCTCTACGATGAATTGTTAGTGCAGAAAATTATCTGGATTCAATATTTGTTTTATTGAATTTTTATTTGTACATAAAATATTTTTATTATTGATATTAATCATCTTACACTTTTTTCACCAGAAACAAATGCATGCACGATTCGTTGATAATATTCAATAATTAGAAGATCTAGATCTACATCTTGAGAGAATTTGAGTTTCATCTAAATTCCTAGGGAGTTTGATTTTTATTTTAATTGTAATCTTATGGATATACAATGTAATATTTTAGATAAACAATGTAATATTCTGGATAAACAGCGTAACAATTTTTAAAAGAAAATCATACCCCTCGATTATTTAATAAACAAAGATAAAAGATATGCTAGTTTTGAAAATAATAAAATTTGCTGTTGGGGGTTTGAACTCATGTACTAATAAAATTTTACCTCGGTGTTTTAAAGACCGAGGTGATAATCTTAACTTTTTATGACGATCTTATTTACGTCGCATCTATCTCCGAAATAAAACGCATTTCACGTCCGACATTAGAAGCATTATTTGTAGTATTGTTTCTATTAAGAGGATGTAATCCTGGACCCCGATTCAAAAATGGAAATAGCCAACACGGCCGCCATGCATGGTTTGTCCACTCTTTGTTTTTACTTGCATTTCCTTGTTATTTGTGAGTTAGAGATTCTAATTCCACCGCAAAGCACCCAAAATCTTCCATTTCACATCCAAACAGCCACATTTCACAAGTTATACTACAACCAATTCAATTTACATGATTCTAAATGACATATGTTATCTTTACAAAGTAGAATAATAGATTCAGAGAAATTTGCTCAAATTCGAAGCTTTGAAGTGTTGTTGAAATGGATTAAAAATGTGCTTGTCTTCTTGAAATGAGTTGAAAGTGTTACTCAAAGATTGCAAAGAAGAGAGTTGGAATAGAGAGAGTCAGTATATAAATAGAAATGGGAAAGAGATATTCTATTTCGAAACTTTGTATATATTTAATATCATTCGAATATGCATATTCAGAAATCCTCTGTACTTAAATTATGAGACTTATTCAAATATGTATATCTGAAACACCCTAGATGTTGACTACCAAGTTTTTTTCAAAAATGAAAACCTGAAACTCCTCGAATATAAAATATTGTTCATTCAAATATGTATATTCGAATTCAGAGAGTATTACTAAAATAAGTCATTCTATCATCACATTGTTTCTTGTTGATAATTGAATACTCCTCCATCTCATATTAGAAGAGAAATTCATTTTTCAGATTCATTGAATAATTAATATATATGATCTATATATAAATCAGATATATTAATTATTCAATAAATCTAAAAAAAATAAATTTCTCTTATAATAGGGGGACAAACAGAATATGTATAGAAGTGTCTAAAAAATTAGACATTTTAAATTGTTTTGCTCATTTTTCTCTTTTTTTATTAAAAATAAATAATATATAACATATGTGCTATAAATGGAATGATTATGGATGTCCATCAATTATGAGATTTCGACTGATTTTCTATTTATTGCATATGTCATATAAATAAGACTCATATTGTACTTGTAACACTTAGTCAGAATATGAATAATAGAATATACTCTTTTCTTCTCTTTCTCTCTTCTATTGTTTTATTTAGTTTCATAACATGTTATCAACACGAAACTCTACCAACCTTGAAAAGAAAAAAATTGAAGTTTTAACTATTAGAGGTAATATTGATCTTTTCTTTTATGTTTTTTTTAAAACTTATTTACTTTGAATTTTGATATGATGTTATATGAGAAATCCCTTAAGGATAGCAAAACAATAGTTTATTATATAGTTCCTGAAGAACTCACTAAGCATCCCTAAAGGATAGCAAATAACAATTTGTTATATAGTTCCTGAAGAACTTACCAAACATCCATGAGGAATAGAAAAATAATAATTTATTATATAATTCCTTAAGAAATTATCAAATATCCATAAAGAATGGAAAGATAATGAATTCCTGATATAGTTCCTGGAGAACATATGAATTCCTGATATAGTTCCTGAAGAACATATAAAACATCCCTGAAGGATGGAAAAATAATGAATTTCTGATATAAACATCACTGAAGGATGAGAAAAAATGAAATTCTAATATACTTCCTGAAGAACATATAAAACATTCTTGAATGATGAAAAAATAATAATGAATTTCTGATTTAAAACATTCCTGAAGGATGAAAAAAAATAATTAAGTTCTAATATAGTTCTTAAAGAACATATAAAGCATCCATGTGTTTACTGTGGAAAATGGTAAACAACCGCTAGTCCTCCCAAAGTCTACAAAACTAAGGGTTACTTGCAAGATCGACTAGTTGATCTTAAGACATGTGCTAATAGAACAAAATAACTTGTTCTATCGAAATGATCCTTACTATGAGAAACGGTTTTCTTCAAATAAGGGAACAAGTAAAAGTTTCCACAACGATATGACTCGACCGACTAAAGGTAACTCGTGACCTATTGAAGGTTATGATTTGTTTAAACGAAGTAAATGTTAAATGAATCCTTTGTCAACTCGATAATTATAACAAAATGAGAGTGGATAACGTAAATGATAATGTAAAGAGATTGCTCAAAAGTAAATAAAATGCAAGCAAAAGATTCAAAAGGAACAACTGAAAAGTAAAGAATTTGAATTGAAATAAAGGTGGTGATTTACGTACATCAAACACTTTTGAACTCTCTGCTTCCTCACGCTTGGAAATATGGAGTTTGATAAGTGATTTTAGTACAAATGAACACCACGAATCCTACATTGGACCCTCTTATTTATAGTAGTTACAATATAACTGCCTTCGTATTAAAACATAATATCGACTTGACACGTATTTGGCCTAAGGTAACTGCCTCTCTAGATTTCTCCATATAATTGGCGCTTGATTAGAACAAACTGTTTTGCAACTACTGGTGTCTTCAAAATTCAAATTTTTCCTGCTTCAGCGCTTGTTTCAACACTATATATTAGCATAAATAAATAATCCAAACTTCTCTAAGTCTTGGACTTCTTTTGGTCGACAAGACCAAACTTCGACTATCTCATTTTCCATTTGCGTCGACCTCCCCCTCCGCTAACTCTTAGCTTTACAAAAGTTTTTTTTCCAACCATTTCCATTCTTGGCTTTAATCCCCTTACAATCTTTAATTCATAGGACTACCTTTGCCTCAGGGGACTACCCTTATTCATCACGTAATAAATATACCTTAAAGATTTTTTAAGGTAACAAAATGCCCCCAAGAGATGCCATTTTCGAGTCTCGACCCACATGAGACAATGGCATCTTTGAAGTGTCGACCATTTTTATCGACTCATTCGTTTCCACTTCTTCCTTAATTGGCGCAATTGTTCCACTCTTAATCATGACGTCACACCATCATGATAGCGTACCACACGTTCCCCTCGAGACGCGCAACTATTAATTCTCCATCATTTCTTTTCTTAGTGGGAAACGTGGCCCACCATATCGTTACCCTCTCTCACCACGTGTCTATAGATCATGTGACCCGATTTTTAGGAAAAATCAATCGTTTTTCTTTATTATATCTTTTTTTTTTACTTAGGGCTTGTATTTATAAATCAATCGTTCCTGAAGAACTCACTAAGTATCCCTAAAGGATAGCAAATAACAATTTGTTATATAGTTCCTGAAGAACTTATCAAACATCCATGAGGAATAGCAAAATAATAATGTATTATATAATTCCTTAAGAAATTATCAAATATCCATGAAGAATGGAAAGATAATGAATTTCTGATATAGTTCCTGGAGAACATATGAATTCCTGATGTAGTTCCTGAAGAACATATAAAACATCCCTGAAGGATGGAAAAAATAATGAATTTCTAATATAAACATCATTGAAGGATGAAAAAAAAGAAATTCTAATATAGTTCCTGAAGAACATATAAAACATTCTTGGATGATGAAAAAATAATAATGAATTTCTGATTTAAAACATTCCTGAAGGATGAAAAAAATAATTAAATTCTAATATAGTTCTTAAAGAACATATAAAGCATCCATGTGTTTACTATGGAAAATGGTAAACAACCGCTAGTCCTTCCAAAGTCTAAAAAACTAAGGGTTACTTGCAAGATCGACTAGTTGATCTTAAGACATGTGCTAATAGAACAAAATAACTTGTTCTATCGAAATGATGCTTACTATGAGAAACTGTTTTCTCCAAATAAGGGAACAAGTAAAAGTTTCCACAACGATATGACTCGACCGACTAAAGGTAACTCGTGACCTATTGAAGGTTATGATTTGTTTAAACGAAGTAAATGTTAAATGAATCCTTTGTCAACTCGATAATTATAACAAAATGAGAGTGGATAATGTAAAGAGATTGCTCAAAAGTAAATAAAATGCAAGCAAAAGATTCAAAAGGAACAACTGAAAAGTAAAGAATTTGCATTGAAATAAAGGTGGTGATTCACGTACATCAAACACTTTTGAACTCTCTGCTTCCTCACGCATGGAAATATGGAGTTTGATAAGTGATTTTAGTACAAATGAACACCACGAATCCTACATTGGACCCTCTTATTTATAGTAGTTACAATATAATTGCCTGAGTATTAAAACATAATATCGACTTGACACGTATTTGGCCTAAGGTAACTGCCTCTCTAGATTTCGCCATATAATTGGCGCTTGATTAGAACAAACTGTTTTGCAACTATTGGTGTCTTCAAAATTCAAATTTTTCCTGCTTCAGCGCTTGTTTCAACACTATATATTAGCATAAATAAATAATCCAAACTTCTCTAAGTCTTGGACTTCTTTTGGTCGACAAGACCAAACTTCGACTATCTCATTTTCCATTTGCGTCGACCTCCCCCTCCGCTAACTCTTAGCTTTACAAAAGTTTTTTTCCAACCATTTCCATTCTTGGCTTTAATCCCCTTACAATCTTTATTTCATAGGACTACCTTTGACTCATGGGACTACCCTTATTCATCACGCAATAAATATATCTTAAAGATTTTTTAAGGTAACAAAATGCCCCCAAGAGATGCCATTTTCGAGTTTCGACCCACATGAGACAATGGCATCTTTGAAGTGTCAACCATTTTTATCGAATCATTCATTTCCACTTCTTCCTTAATTGGCGCAATTGTTCCACTCTTAATCATGACGTCACACCATCATGATAGCGTACCACACGTTCCCCTCGAGACGCGCAACTATTAATTCTCCATCATTTCTTTTCTTAGTGGGAAACGTGGCCCACCATATCGTTACCCTCTCTCACCACGTGTCTATAGATCACGTGACACGATTTTTAGGAAAAATCAATCGTTTTTATTTATTATTTCTTTTTTTTTTTACTTAGGGCTTGTATTTATAAACCCATCTCTTCCTCATTTCGTCTTTCTTCTTCAACCTAACTCTCAACACATCCTGTTTTCAGAGAATGAAACCTTTTATTCTTTCACTATCAATCTCCTTCAATCTTTTCTGTCTCCCTCAATGGAAGGCTCTAGTAACAATATAATACTCATACAAAGCACAAAAGAAAATGGTATGCATCAATACCACAAGTAGCACAAAATTATCAAGAGAAGAAGTCATGATTTAATCCTAAAAGCCAACTAAAAAAAGTTTACAAGTCAAAAAGTCAAAAAGTCAAACATGTCCAAGAGACAAATTGAAGAAGTGATAAAACATACAAGGTAAGTAGCTTATACAAACTAATCAAAACATATAAACAAAATTCATTCAAAGCTCATACACAATATTCAACAAGATAGAGCAAAACTAGCACAAGTAAACACAAACAAGCCTTTAAAGGAAAAACAAGCATAAACCAAGCACCTATGGATAGAGGTTAAGGATAAGAGGTGTTAGCACATACAATGTCAGTAGCTTAAGAGCTAAACAAAACATAAACAAAGGTATCTCAAACAAAGAAGAAGGCTTGCACTCAAAAGCATACAAAATTAGGGTTTGAAAACACCAAAACTTATGCAATTTCAAAGTAATTGATAAAGATAAAAAAATGGTCTTAATTAGATAATTAAGACATGTGTGACTTGTGTAATAAGATAACTCAATATGGGATTCATGAGCAACAAATGTAGAATACAAAACTTCAATATACAAAACAAGTCACCTAATCGATAATCAACATCCTAAAAGATGGAAAATATTTGTCTAAATCAATGATGGATGATATAAATCAAGTGTGAAAAGAAGAATTGATACTTATAGGTCCTAGGGAAGTGGCATCTCCCTATTATTAGTATCTATCATGAACTTGAAAGGAACTTTACACAATGTTATCAAATTAACAAGTTAAAGTGTCATGACAACATATAGAAGTGTAGTCTCTAATGCATAAAAGCAAAAGTGATAATGAAAGATCAAAATTAGGGTTCTCAAATGTTATATTCAGTAGTCAACATCAATCAACCTTAAGATACATATCACAAAAGCTCATGAGCAAACACTAAAGAGTGAGGCTCAAAGACACCAACAAAGTGTTCAATATAGCTTCTCAAATGATACCAAATAGAGATGAAAATGAGGTGTCACCCTAGGGTTCCAAGAAGCATGAGAAATAATATGAAAGATAGGTATGAAATAAGATTCAAATATCAAAAGAACTAGACATGAAAGTCCTCAAGTAATCACACACATACAATTAGGTCAAAACTAAAAGATGTGACTCCTAACTTGTCACCATGTTGGGTGGACAATAAAATGTCAAACAAGTATCATAGGAGCATTGTATAATAGCAATCCAATCACAAAATATCAGAACCATGATAGGTCATATTTGAAAGAGCTACACATGAGGTATTCAAGATGGTGCACAAAAGTTACCTCCTAAACCTTGATCATAAGCAATCATCAATCAAAATTGAAGAAGAAAGTATGTTTAGGGGAAGTGAATTGTTTATTGATGAACTCAAATACCTAAATCAGAAATTAGGATGAAAACAAAAGAGGAACTGATTCCCCAATGGTTGCATAAATGCATTTCAACATACCTCTAAGTCAAAAGAAGCACCAATGCATCTATGGAAGAGATGCTTGGTTCAAAAATAGCAACAAGGCTTATAAAATAAAAAAAAAAATATCACAACATTCTCAAGACAATTAAAATTCAGAAACAACAAACATAAGTCAAAATTGGCAAGGTTCAAAAAGAAAATAAAAATGCACAAGCAAGCAATATTCAAAAGATGATCAAACTAGAAACCCTAATTTGAAAATGTTGGGAAAAATATCAAATCAAGTTATAAAATCTAAACAAAGTTAGTTCTAGAATCCTAAGTGAGCATACAACCCTAATCTAATCAAAAGTTGACTTGAAAGTCAAGGGAGTTTAGCCTATAAACCCTAACTTGAGGCCTAAGCAACTAAAACCACACAAATGATCAAATTAAATTAAAAATTCCAAACAAATATAATTCATTCAAGACAAATTCAAATCAAAATTCAAACATCAAGATATGAGCCTCAAAAGGTCAGAGAAGTCAACTTTTGGCATTTTTTATTAATAAAATTATTGAAAATTAAATTTAGAAAGATTAATATATCAAATAAACCATGAAAAATATTCACAAAAGCAAAAATGTGAAAAATATTAATTCAAGGTTAGAGGCCAATTAATATCATGAAAAAAGGACCAAAATAAAATTGGTGAATTTTTATACTTGAAAAAGTATTTTAAGATCAATTAAATTGCAAAAAATAAGCAATTATTCACATATTTTCTAAAATTAATCAAAAATTAGGAAAATATGAAATAAAAATTGGAGATAAAAAATTGACCAATCAAATGGTCTAGAATAATTTTTGTGTAATTTTTGCACCTTGAAAATGATTTTATCAAAAATTAATGAAAATATTACACAAAAATTAATTAATTAAACTCTGATTGTTTTCACCAATCAAATAATTTCCAAAAATTATGAAAAAAATACACAATGTCAGAAATAATATTCTAACCCTATCATATTTTTTTAGAATTTTTTATTAAGTTTTGATCAACAAAATAAAATCAGCAAATCAATTAATTCATAAATTATTTAAACAAGAACATGTCCAATAAGATGCTGCCACGCAGTCATCTTCAACCTCTTGACAAAAGCAAAAAGCGCGTGCAAACTCAAAATCAGGGCGCAACTTCAAATCATCACAACATAGTCATTTCTTAATCATTTTTCACGATTCAAAGCATAAAGTGAAGACAACATGGCAAGGAACAAGTAACAACTCATAGATTTCAAAATGATCAACCACGCATCAAGAAATCAAGCCACGAAAATCATGAAAATCATCCAAATGCAAAGTTTCAGAACTTCATATTATGCAACATGCTTCAAAAACAGGCACATATATACATCAAACCTAATGTTTGGCCAACTATACCCACGCATACATGGTTTATTTCATCAAAGATCAACAGAAAATGAAGATTTGAGTTTTGAATCTTACCTCTTGAGTTGAGAAATAAACTCAATTAGTGCCTCTGAACAATCAGAAAATCACTTCTCTTGATCCTCATAACTTCAATGAAGAGTAATAAGTGAACAAAATAGCTCCGGAATAGAAGTAAGTGAAGATTCGGAAAAAAATGAAGAGGATGTTCATATTTGATTTTTTGAGAATGGAGGCGTCTAGGGAAAATGAGAGTGAGTTTGTGAGCTTATATAGAGCTCAGAGAATGAGGGCATGATGGTCTTTAGGGCCTTGAAAATCCGTTAGAGGATATTTGCAAAAAATCAGAAAAAATGAGGTGGTGTTGTGCTATGCGTTTTGATGCAGTATTTCCTTGGGCTTGTGTCGTTTTGAGGAGCAAATGATGAGTAGAATTAAGTGGAAAAGGAATAAAATCGTGAGCTGGCTTGGTAGTACAGTTTGTGAGAATTTGCAAGTTTGAAAAGTTTTCTAAAAATGGCCAAACATGGGAGAATATGAGTCATGCTCTATAGGTGGGTGGTTTTGCCTCATTTAGTAAGATAACAATGAATGAATTTCATGCTATCTCATGCTAACATGACCTAAAACCAAACAAATGCACAAACATGTAAAATTTACAAAGTTGGTCATGGCAAGCAACTCGATTGGCCAGTCAACTTGATGCTTGAGCCATTCAAAATTGGCTCGTGCGTTTTCTTTGCATTTTGGGCCATGGATAGAACTCTCAGTGATCTCCACAATGAGCTTTGAATCATGTAAAATGGTGGAGTATTGAATGAGATATTGTGCCTCAAAGTTTAAGAAAAACAAGTCATGGAAAAGCAAGGCCTACGCGTGCATGGTGACCAGTTGCGAGGTAGCAACTTCATGGTTCCATATCTTGATGAATACTTTGCCAAAATGAATGATTCCAAGCTTGTTGGTGTGGTGTCTCGTGCTAATACAGACACCACGACTATTGAATCTACTGAGCCATCAGTGTATATTGATGGTGGTTTCCTTGGAGGACCTTCTAACAGGTCCGTTTTAATGGGATTTGCTGACCATGTCGCTTATAGGATATGGCAGGGCGAGGTAAGTATTATTGGTTTGGTTTAACGCTTAATTTTTATTTGTATTACACTATTTGATGTATACTAATTTGTTGTAATTGTGTTGTTTTGTTTTAGGAGCGTCCTACTTTGAAGGTTGTTTCTCATGGGTCGAAGTTGAAGAACTTCCCCGAGACTCTGATGCCTGAGCAGGTGGGGAGGATAGTTGAGTTATTCAGACTGGAGGACTTTGCTGGATGCTCATTGACGATGCTAGACGCCCCCATGTTATCAACTTTTGTTGAGAGGTGGCACCCAGAGACATCTTCCTTCCATCTTCCATTTGGGGAGATGACGATCATTTTGGATGATGTGGATGCTGTCTTTCACCTACTGATTGCTGGTATGTTTTTCACACAAGATCATAGGGATCAGGCGACAGTGGTGCACATGGTTTTTGATGCGTTGGAGGTGGATGAGGTGGAGGTGCTACAGGTGTTTGACGAGACTCGAGGATTTCACCTCTGCATGTCTTGGTTGAGGACTACATATAAGGCGATGGTGGAGGCACGTAGGTATCAGGCTGCCACTAGGGCGTACATGCTACATCTAGTGGCATGTACTCTCTTTGTGGACAAGTCTAGAGTGTACATTGATGTCCGTTACCTGTATCTATTCAGTGCCCTTGACGATCCATCTTAGGCTTGGGGAGTGGCGGCTTTGATGATGATGTTCACTACACTTGATGTTGTTTCCCGTCCTGATACCAGACAACTTGTTGGTTACCTGAGCTTGTTGCAGGTATATTATAATTTATTAGATGATTTTTTATAATTATTAGGTTTCATATGATAATTTATTTATCCTTATTTATGCAGTGTTGGATATACGAGCATTTCCCTCACATCTGTGACCGGAAGATCCAGCGAGTGGCGGCTAGAGATCCATGTGTGAAGAGATGGAAGGCCAGACAGACTCATCCTAGAGGTGCGATTGAGTACAGGAGAAAATTGGATGCTCTGACCCTGGACGATGTCATCTGGACACCGTACACGGCTCATCGCCCTCACTATCCTTTTGAGGTATCTACTTTATATTCAGGGCATGTCAGGTGGAAGGGCTATGTGGCTAGACACTTGCCTGAACGGTGTCCATGCCAGTATGGTTATGTCCAGGGCATCCCATGGTCGGTACCACGTGCCCTAGATGGTGGCATTGATTGTTGATTTCAGAGTCACATCTTCACCTTCCCCGTGAGATCACGGATGCAGCCGTCAGGGTTCAGGAGCCCTGATAGTGCGAGGATGGATACCTGGAGTGGTTCCTTAGTGTGTCACACCCTCGGGTCAAACCACCAGCTCCAGCATCTGATGTCCCAGGGCCTTTAGGTACCAGAGATTCTTCTGATCCACTGCCACCACTATCTCCTCCTCCAGCAGCTGACCAGGACACCCTCCTATAGCTCATCACAGTTACATTAGATAACATCATGGGGATGCTGAACCCCGATGGTGAGGTTTATTAGGGGTTAGCGAGGTTAGCCGACATTGCCCTAGAGGGCGCGTGTAGATTTGTATTTGTATTATTGTATTATTATGTGTATGTTGTGACAAACAAACTTTACTTTATTACGTCATATTTTTTGGCTAATACATTTTCTTTCGATTACATAAAGAAAATAATAACACAAATAAGAAACTCGAATAAGTAAACAAACATCAGATGACAAACAACAAAAATAAATAGTACTCTGATACATGAAAACCTAGGAACTATCGGGTCCAGATTCATCTGGACGCTTCAGACACTTCATTATGTCGCCAACAAATCTTTGGATCTCCGCGTCCAAATCCATCGGACCTTTGGTTATCCTACGATGAAATGATTTCCACATGGCCTTCACATCTTCATCAGTCTTCAGCTCGATTAGGTTGTAATCCACCCAACCATTTGTACCAATGTAATCCTCCCGAAACTCGATCTTTGTCACCCTTCTGTTCTCGGAATCAGGCAGCAAACCGTTCAACGTTTCCTTCAAGGCGGCAAAGGACTCAGATCCATCTGGGAGCTTGAATTCAACGACAAGTTTTTGGCCGTTGTAATACACTTCTGCCTTATCAAATATTGAGAAAGAGGCATGTTGTTGAGATGTGATACCTAATAATCCTAAAAGGCCTATTTATACAAATTGTTATGCATTCTAGACCACACACAAGTGTCGGTGCAATCTGGACCCTTCAAAATTGTCGGCAAAATCTCAACCGTTAGAAAAAATAAGATAAGGAAACACACCAAAAATTTCAAAGAATATGCAAAATTTCCGGTATACCGAATTTTTTGCAAACACTTCCGGATATTTGGCATATATCGGAAATTTCTAAATTTCCAGTATACCAGAATTTTTAAAATACAATGCCAGAAATTTTCCATTAACCAAATTTTCGGTATACCAAAATTTTCAAAAATACCCTTCCGAAAATTTTGTCCGAAAATCTCTTTGATAAAGGTCAAGGGTAAAGTGGGAATAAAAATCTTTAGAGGGTGTCGGGTATAATTTAAGGGGTGGCAAGAACAATTCTCTTTAACGAGACATATTTTTTATGGACATCAAATAAGGAGTGTTATAAATAGAATGATTATGGATGTCCATCAATTATGATATTTTGACTTATTTTCTATTTATTACTTATATCCTATAAATAAGTCTCATATTGTACTTAAAACACTTACTCATAATATAAATAATAGAATATACTCTCTTCTTCTCTTTCTCTCTTCTATTTTTATATTTAGTTTCATAACAATATTAGAATTTTTTTTGAATAACCATGTTTTTCAAAAAAAATTCAAAAATAACCAAGTTTTTAAAAAAAATTACAAAAATTACACTATGTCGTCACTCTAAGTGGCGACGATACTACAAATAGACACAAGTCGCCACTATAAGTGGAGAGTTCTTAATGGGCAATGTTATACTCTAAAATTTGCCTTCCTATTTTTCAAGACAATCCACATCTCCATACTCAAGAATTTCTCAAGGGTTGATAAGATGAACCCTCTCCTAAGCAATCAACCCACAACTAGGGTTTTGCTTCTCTCATAACAAAATCAGGTTCTAGTACCTCAATTGGTCATCATACCTCCTCATATGTCCCAAGGGATCACCATGTCAAATTTCAAGCCTTACAACTCAAGTTTGCTCAGTCAATTGCTCAGATGGTTGAAAATCAGTTGTATTGGACAAAAAGTCAATTGTGGTCAACATACAGTCAAACTTCATCATTTTTGGTCAACATCAATATTTTGAAGTCACATTCATCATATGACCAAGGGTTGATCATGATTCATCAAGAAAAGTCAAGATTTGATCAAAAGTCAAAGTTTCCAAATTAGGGCTTTTGGACCAAAAGTCAACAGAACTTTGACTACGCATAACTTTCACATACTTTATCAACAATTTTTCCACCAAAGATCATTTGAAGGGAATTCAATTTTCTACAAATTCATGTCTCACAAGCTTTGGCCAAAAATGCTTCATTTGAGAGTTATGGGTCTTTCTAAAAGTCAACAAAAGTCATCTTTTTGCAAAGACGTGTACATGAACATGGAAACTCCAATTAAGATGAAACCAAAACTAGTGTTTATAGGACATCTTGATATTTCTAAAAAGTCCAAGAACACTAAAAAATATTGAGAATTGAGCAAGATACAAGTTGTGAAAGTTTGACATTTTTGAAGAGGCGCATGAAGAGAAATACTTAGCAAATTCAAGTTTTTACTAAATGGGCCTAAGTTTTCATGATCTAAAATTATTCTTGAGATTATCCATGACCTCTACACTCATTGTCACGCCTCCTCCTTATTTATTTAATTTATTTTTGAGTTAAATGTCCAAAATTCAAATTTAATTAAATAAAATATAAAAATAAAAGATAAAGTGAGTTGGGCTTGATTTCTACTTATCTTGAGGACCAAGGAAGTCCATGCTAGCTGGAAATTTCGTGCACAAAGCTTTAAAGCAAGATTGATCCATTTTTGGAAAGATTTGATGAAATTTCCAATGAAATATTTTTGCATTCAAGGCAATATATTTTTCCATTATTCTTGACCTAATTCTACTCTCCTAAAAGTAGCTCACAAGGTCAGACCACAAAGGACATGAATGAGGCCTCCAAGAACAAACCCTAAAATTCTCAAAAAATTCATACAAACTTGCAAACTCGAGTTTCAAAGTTCCAGCCACTTTCAATTGCTTACAAGCACATCATCGTACTCCTGAGGTAACATAGAGTAAGAATGGATCATTATCCATGGCTAAACATGCTTGAATCATGCATATCATGAACATCCGTTTACATATTTTTCTTGAATTCGTATTTCAATTTTTGTTGTGCTTTGATCGAAACTAACCATACTAATGTGTTCATGAGATGCCATAGAGTATATCTGAGCCATCGTTTGGAGCTTAGCATGCCTAAATTGTGCTTTGCCATCGTTAGGGCATAGACCTTCTGGAGCATCGAATCTCAATTTCCAAGCACTTTCAGGCCAAACCAAGGCCACCATTGGATTCGCCACTCTCGATTTACGGGGGTAGGGTACCTCTTGATATTTTATCTGTCTTATTTTGCAGGATTAGCTTTGGAAGCCACCGGAAAATACGACCGAAGCTCAGCTCCGGCGTCTCTGACCGTCGTTGACCCTGACGATCTAGGCGTGGCATCGTTTGATTCGTCCATTCAAACATTGGGTCCCACCTGGCGCGCGTTTGTTTAAGTAGGATTTCTGGGTTTCATATACATATTTATGGTTGTACCCAAATGAATGGATGTATCACCGCCCCAGCGGTTCACCATGCGCGCGCTATGTCACTTTGTCTCTAAGGTCGCGGGTTCGAACCCCACCTTTTGCTATTTTTTCATAACTTTTGATTTTCATACATGTATCACACATATATCTCCAAGGCTAGCATATTGACACCACGTGCAATGATCTAGTGGTAAAGTTTTGAACCCATGACCTCCAAGTCACGAGTTCAAACCTCTGCCACGCCATTCTTTCTTTTTTAACACCAATTTCCTTTATTTTTCTATTTTTCTTTTCAAATTTCTAACCAATTTAATTTCTTTTCAATTAATTTTTAAACTATTTTTTAAAATCCTAAAAAATATTTTAATTTTAGATTTAGGTTTTAAAAACCTCTATTTAATTTTTGACACAAAAACATTTTATTTTTCTTCATATCTCAATTATTTTTCTAATTAAATGTTAATTAACATAGAATTAGGTTTTATTCATTAAAATCAATCGCAAAAACTCCAAAAAATAATTTCTTTTCTAGTCATTAGGGTTACTAACCTAAAAACATTTTACTAATTTTTAAAACATTTTCACTAACATTTTTCTTATTATTCTGATTACCTATTTACTATTTCGCATTTACAATTCTATAAAAGATGTATAGGTCACAAAGTTTTATTCTGTAATAGCGTAGATTTACATTTTCTGCCTTTACTTTCTGCACTCCTATTATGTATCTGCCCCAAAGTCATGTAATAGCGTATGATTTATATTTCCACACTTTACTTTCCGCACTTTATTTTCCTGTACATATATCTAACTTCTAGTAACTAGGGTTTGCCTGACAAGATTAAAATCAACCCTAGATCACTTTTAATCTCAAGATAATATATCTGAATACAACACACTCTTCACACTTGCACACCCCTTAGGGTATCCTCTCTCGTTACCTTTACGAATAACATGGTCATGTCCCTCGAACGTAGGGATACCATTAGCAAAGCTGCCTACAAATAACATCATCGTAGTCCCTTCGATATAAATATCATAGTCCATCGATGACCCTCGATGTTGCCTACGAATATATGATCTCGTCCCTCGATTGTTGCCTACGAATAAGTGATGATCGTCCCTACGAATTCCTAAGGTATCCTTACATGTTGTCTTCAATGACCAAACGATGACCCTTCGATTGTCCCTTCACATCCAAACAAATAAAGTTACCTACCAACTAATGGTATGGATAGCCTTATTCTAAAGGAGAAGGAAAATAACGTGGAAACGACCATTCTGAGTAGGTAATAGACTCCTAGTTGCTTGCTCAATCAAAATACTTTTCACACCTCACACTTTTCAAAAACTTTTCAAAAAAATTTCAAAAAATTTTCAAACACTTTGTATACATTCCATCGAGAATCATTACAAAGTTAAACATTTTCCAAACAAACATTTTCAAACACTTCGTATACATTCCAACGAGAATCATTATGAAGTCAAAGAGAAATGTCTTTTCAAAATACTTTTCAAACTATACAAACACAGAAAGCAATTTTTTAAAGTGAGCTAAGCAACTAAAGAGCCCGTAGATAACTACGGATGGAAAGGGTGCTAATGCCTTCCCTTTTCATAAATGTCTCCCGTACTCATAATCTAACGAAGGTCTTTTCCTATTCTTTTCACCCAACCTTTATTGGATAAAAGAAAATTTGGTGGCGACTCTTGCTATCCGCAACATTTGTGATAAAACGCAAAATAAACAAGTCAGTTATCCCACCGTGTTACAGGCAGGGAGCAAGTCGCCACTCCAAGTGGCGACTTCTTTGAAAAGTTAATTTTTTTTGTTCTATAAATAGCAGTGCAACCCATACCCTAATCCCTGCACTAGATTTATCAGTTTCTCCATATATTTATGGTCATGGGATCCTCTAGACCTCCATCATGGCAGCGAACCTCATCAAAGTGACCCGATCTTAAACCAGTTATTTTAAGAATGGATGGGTATGTTATTTTCTCTCCTATCAAACCCCCCTTGCAAATGAAATTTTGGAACATCCATTCGTTGGAGCAACTAAAAAGAGAGCTCATGTCTTGGTTAGAGGGGGAATATAAACCTGGTGAAGTCATCAGAAGGATTCAAAGGCTTAGAACAAGGACCTCACTTGAAACCGGACAAAAGGTACGTTGGTGGGATGAAGTTGAAAACAACATCGATGTCATCCAAATGATGCATGGATCAAATGACATAGTGTTAGATGTTGTAATTTTGTAGATTTTGTGTTGTTGTAATTTTGTTGTTCTTATATTTTAGTCTTGTTGTTGTTGCTTAATTATTGTAGGCGTCTGTGTTGTTGTTGTTCTTATATTTGGAATTAAAAAGTACTTTTCATTGATGAAAAAAATTACAAAGACTTATGAATCTAAAATCTATATAGTGGAACTAGAGTTACGGTGTGGGCACTTCTTTTTATTATGCCCGACCTGACGACATACACTACACTTCCTCTGCATTTTATCAGTGGCATCCGTTTCGGTTCTGATGCGCTTGTTGTTTGGTCGACCTTTTTTATTCCGCCGCATTAAATCGTTGTGCCATACAATTTCCCCGCCATACTCTGGACAATATGCCTTTATTGCTACCACTGGAAAGTTGTTGTTGTATACATTGTGCAGTGTTTCAACCTTGTATATATGAGATACTAGTGAGAATGCATCAAAGTGGGAATGTGAACATGCTGCAATGACATGGGAGTAAGGCATACGGTAGGCTTGAAATTGGCCACAATCGCACCAACGATCAGGTATTAGGACCCGATACTCTTGCCTTGTCAGCCCCTGGTTGTGGTCAATTATTTCTTTGACACTGAAAGTGTGGCCATGGCGATCGAATTCTGTAACCCGATGGCTGCTGGCTTTGGCAGATTCCTGTTGTAGAAATTTCATGCACATATCGTTGTACACCTGTTGTGTCTGTAACACTACATTCCAACGTTTACCTCTTGTTGCAATAACTTTGCCATTCGAAAATAGGTTGCATTCACCATAGCGGTTATAGGAAGGTTTCGTAGGCCTTTAAAGAAGTTGTTCATTGATTCCACAAGATTTGTTGTCATGTGGCCCCACCTCACCCCATTGTCGTACGATCTAGTCCACTTCTCTCTGTCAAGATTATCCACCCACCTCCTTACATCTGGATTTGACTCAAATATTTCATGGTGGTAGTAGTGGAATCTTGGTTGGTTTAATGCATATCCTACGTCCATAAGCTTGATCTTCAAAAATTTATCTTTGATCTCCCGCATAAAACTTTGAGCAATATGCTTAACGCAGTAGACATGCCTAGATGGGGGGTCGTGCCAACCATTTGCTAGATTATTGTATGCACTTATAATGGAAGTGTGCCTGTCAGAAATCAAACAAAGTCCAGGCTGTGGAGCCACATAAGTTCGAAGATTTTTGAGAAAGAAACTCCAAGCAGCAAATGTTTCCCCTCTACTAGAGCAAAGGCTATGGGGAAAATATTACTATTTCCATCTTGTGCAACTGCCATCAATAATGTTCCCTTGTATTTATCGTACAACCAAGTTCCATCAATCTGAATAATCGGTTTGCATAAAGCAAATCCGATGATGCAAGCACGAAACGCCCAAAAAAGTCTATAGAATATTCCATTACCTTCGAGAGGGGTTCCGTCTGGGGATTGTGTCGGCAAGGTCTCCATTATAACAACTGTCTCAGGTGAATATAATTTTAGGGTAGCCAAGTAGCGCAGAAGTTGTTTGTAGGATTCCTCTCAGTTACCGTGGACCACTTCAATAGCCTTGGTTTTCGCTAACCAAGCCTTTCTGTATGAAGGTCTATATTTGAACACAGAAACGCAATGAGAGATAATCGTCTTGACCTTAAGTGACGGGTCAGCTTCTACGAGAGGTAAAATGTTATGACATATCATATCATGGCTTAGTTTGCTATGATCTTGCGCCATGTTTGTGTTAACACAAGTGTGGGCTTGACTAATGGATCATATCACCCAAGCATTATGTTTCTTCTTAAATGATGTCATCAGCCTGTAACCTGGGTTTTTGCACAAAATGACGTACCTTTCTAGATTCGACCAATCAACTTTGAAATCAACACAATTTGATAAGTGCCAATTTTTTATTGCTAGCATACAATCTTCCTTTGTACGAAACTTGTCACCTTTTTTTAACTCCTCGTTGGACCTCATATAGGGGTTGTAGAACATGTCCGACAAAGGTTCATCCTCGCCCAAGTTAAGGGTTATGAAATGGATAGGTGGTGAGTAGCGTTGCACCTCTGGTATTTGAACGTGCTCTTCATCTTCAGAATCATGGTTAACCAATTCATCAACCACGTCTTCTACATCATCAACCACATCTTCTTCAACTTGATTTTTTGGATCTTGTTCGTCATCAGCAACAGGATCAATAACCTGCGACTGCATGTTCTGGGACGGTTGAAATTGTTCCAACACAATGTACAACTCAATATAATCGTAACTAGAATACTCGTGATTACGAAACATGTTTTGAACCTCAAAATCATTTTGAATATGTGACTGATAAAACGTGACTGAGTTATTATCAGGAAAATGGGGATGTTGGTAGAAAATTTGGGATACAGACTGTCTAAGTTTGGACTCAATCTTTTTTTTCAAATACGAAAAATCGGCTTTTCTATTTAGACAAAATCTAGTGGAATCAGTGTTTCTAAATAGAATTTCGACTTGATCACATTCGTAATTTTCACCATTTGTGTGAGCATTGATTTTGTATTGTGTTGAGGATGTCATGATATATGAGTCTTGTGGGTTTTGAGGATTGATTTTTTGAGAGTAGAAGTGTGAATGAATGTGAGTAGTAGTGTGAATGAATTACAAAGAAACATAGCTGCATAAATAGCAAGAACAAGTTCATGTAATGCATGCAAAAACCAAAGGAAACATGACAAGACAACACAATATTGTATGCATATGAGAAACATTGACAAGACAATTGCATGCCTTTAACACTAGCTTATCTATAACACATAGGGCTAGGATTAACTTATGTTTGAAGAATCTCTCATGCATGTCTCTCTCTCACGCACATCTTCCCAAGTCTGATCAATTATACCTTCTTAAAAGTTAAATTTATTTTTATAGTACACTAATTACACTAATAATCAGTAATATTTAATACACTAATATACACTAATTAAATTTGGTACGCTAATTACAATTATAAATTGTCCTATTGTCACAAAAAATATACTCTTAATTCACTAAACTATCAATTGAATGCATGCATGTAAGAGACATTGACAAGACAATACAATACATGACAAAAAATATACTCTTAATTCACTAAATTATCCATTGAATGCATGCATGTAAGAGACATTGACAAGACAATACAACATTGCCTATCTATAACACATAGGGCTAGCCTTAACTTATGCATGCATGCCACTTCAAGTAATCAGTCACGCATGTCACTACAAGGACTGATTTTTTTCAGATTTATAGTACCAAAGCAAGTCGCCACTTGGAGTGGCGACTACACTCCATGTTTGCACTATGTCACCATGTTGAGTGGCGACTTGCTGCCACCTCATAATTCCTCTAATGCATCAGGGGCGGAGCCAGAATCAAAATTTAGGGTATTCCTATAGTGAAAGTAAAATATATAAAAAATGTGATAATATTACTTAATTAAAATGTATTAGTATTTTAATTACCACTCAAAAATAGAAAACATTTTAGTCTAATCGTAAATGCATTCTTCTCTCGCTCTTTCTTTGAAACGCTTGATGATATCCATATCATCGATGATATTAAATATCTTTTTAACTATGGATTAGTCATTCTACTTCTCAACTCATTCTTAATATATTTTATCTCCGAGTATACTGCTCAACACTTACGGTGACCACTAGTAAAGAGAAAACTAATTTGATAAATGCGAGTTATTATAATTAAAGTCAAATGATTAGCAATGATTTAGATATCATGATTCATTGACAATATTATAAATATTAATTATATGATTGGTACATAAATATTAAGTTTTATACAAAAAAAAAAAATTTAAGTAAAAAAGATAAAAGTGTTAGAAAAAAAGTTAATTCTAAAGATGTGTTTTTATTTGTGCTGCTTAAAAATAAATATTAATTATATGATTGGTACATACAAATTTAAGTTTTATAAAAATAACAAAATTTATGTAAAAAAAAAGGTAAAAGTGTTAGAAAAAAAGTTAATTCTACGGATTAAAAACAAACTATTTTAGTTTATTTATAGTTAAAAAATAAATATTAATTATATGATTGGTACATACAAATTTAAGTTTTATAAAAATAACAAAATTTATGTAAAAAAAAAGGTAAAAGTGTTAGAAAAAAAGTTAATTCTACAGATTAAAAACAAACTATTTTAGTTTATTTATAGTTAAAATTTTGGTCGAAAAATGAGATTAAAAGATAAGAAACTGATAAAACTATTTTAGTTTATTTATAGTTAAAGTTTTGATGGGAAAATGAGATTAAAAGATAAGAAAGTGATAATTAATTGAAGTTTTTTATTGGGATATAAGAGAAAAATGCCCATAATGAAGCAAAAATTGCTTTCAAAAGGTTTTGATCCTGAGACCTCTTATATAAAAGACTAGAGTTTTTACCATTTCACCAAATTTCTATACAGTTAGGGTATTCCAGGGAATACCCTATACCCCTCTGAATCCACCCCTGTAATGCATGCAAGGGTCGTGTCAATGAGGAGTGGAAATTAGGTGAGTGAAAAAGTCTATAAATACCAAGGACTTTCACATCATTTCCATCATCCACAAACACTTTTCATCAGTGCAATACACACCTTTTGCAGAGAGAATTTCTTATTTTCATAATTGTTGTCATGTCTCTTCTCACCATGGGTGAATCTCACAGAAGAACTAGGAGGAATGTTGTCGCGTTTGTAAGTTTTTCTTCTATATATACTTTTTAATTTATGCTTTTATATTTAATTTTACATTTTTAATTCATTTATTTTTCACACTCTATTTTAATTACTGTCTATATTATTTTTATAGGATGTCAAAAAGTTTAGGGTTCGTACACATCCTATGGAATCTCCCGACCCGTGGATTGTCCCTTTAGTTGAACGTGTCGGCTTCAAAAATGTGATGCATATCGTAAATGCATCTATTGATACGAAGTTCATACTTGCATTGTGTGAACATTTGAGAGCCGAGACACACACATTTCATCTACCAATTAGTGAATGTACCTGAGGACGTGTACATGTTGTTGGGTCTCCTAATTAATGGTAAGCCCGTGAATGGAGATGTTCAACAACCTAACAACCTATGTCTGCAAATGTTAGGCGTAGATCTCATCGAGGGAGCAGAAGCTGCGAAAAGTAGGGGCCAAGGTATTAAACTATCGGCCCTATGACACTCTTATTTTGAACGAGTATTCATCTGAAGAAGAAAAAATAATAAAAACTAGATTATATATTATGTTATTATTTGAAAACATGCTATTTCCCGAAGGCACAGGAGAACATTGGGAAGTATAGTTGAAATTTTGTGTTACTGGCGTACCTTTACAATAGATAACATTTGAAAAACATGGTTATTCAAAAAAAAAAAAAATCACAATATTATATCCTCAAAATTATGATGATTTGTCACATTTTATACATGATAGCTCTTAACACATCAAGTACAAATATATAAGAAAACCAAAATTACAAAACGTTAAAACAAAATATCTTAATATTATTTTGACACTAGAGATTTATACAAAAGAGAAATAACTAGCTAAAAATAAAATTATATCCAAAGTATATACATGGTCTCAAAACATATTAAAACCAATTTTCAGATTTAACTGTTATTGCATAAAAGTGTAAATAATCAGCGGTCAAATAATTATAGTATCACTGTCATTTAAAATTTAGCAGTCAGCCATATCATACAATTAATTTAAAATATCACTATGTCGAGGTTAATTGTTGTGCATATCTCATTTGCTCTATTCAGAATAATAATCTATTAATAATTTTAAACAAAAGTCCATCATTCGACTAAACTAATTCAAAACATATATCAAATCAAAATAACCACGTTATCTTAATAAAATAACACTAAAATTATGTAATGTAGGAACAAACTTGGTCCATGGGTTGGAAGCTTCCTAGTAAATGTATCGAATTGGAAATAATTCATATTATCAACCACAAACAGTGTTGATTGTTGAATATGTATTCCACAAGCGTGTCTAAAAAAGACAACTTTGTGAATACTTTAAACTTATCGAACTTTCCGTTGATTTAGCAATTCCATTTGCATGTGCTGATAATCTTTCTTTAACCATTGATGTCGACAATATTCACATTCTTTTGCATGGCTTTCACATTCTTTGCTCAACAAGGAACTAAATTATGAACCAGAACTAGTCAAGCAATACATACACAACAACATGGGATTTCAATTTCCAACCACGTCCTTGTCCAATGGCAAGGGCACAACGTTAGTGGTAGCAACATGTTTACTTTAATAATCCATTGCACTGTTACGTGCTTGTCATGTTCAAACATGTGTGAAACGTAGCAATTTTTTGGTATAATCTCCAAACATTGCCTTTGTGCACTATTTCATCAAATCCCAATGATGCTCTTGATCATCGGAGTCATCATTACCATCATGTGGTTCATATTTCACATCAGATCCTCGATCATGTTCATGAGAGGATTGTGTTTGCATTTGCATTGGCGTTTGATGCTGATGATCATGCTCATGAGAGGATTGTGATTGAATCTGCATTTGCATCCTTGTTGCATGCTGTTCCTGATCCCGTTCCTCTCTCTCTGGTTCAGCCTCACACTCTATCCTACATCGTTTAAGCCCAATAGAAACCCCAAACAGTTTAGGAACTTGAGCCCCATACCCATTCTCAGGTTCAGCCAAATTCTCAGATGCACCAGATGTACCACCTGCAGCCAAATTCTCGGTCTCACACGATGCGCCAGCAGCACCACCCACATTAACAGCCACAGCCTCCTCAGCTAATGAAACATTCCTTGTATGCAACAAATCCAACACTTTCCCTCCTTCGGTTACAAGCACCGCCCGCGCTGTTGCGGCACTGGTTGACGATTCTAACTGTCGACTAAAACCAGAAGCATAATTACTCATCATAGATAATATACTATTACAAAGACTTTTCAATTGACCCAACTCATTACTCAGTTGCATATTCTCTTTTTTAAGCCTTTCATTCTCTTCAAATAATTCAGGTGAAGTATTGCAACTTGTGCTACGGTGCACTGTAGTACTATTGTGTGCCACAATCGGAGACGAGTTCGACGAAACCACCTGTTCATCACCAGAAGTTGCTGGAGACACCATCCTAACCGGTGCCGCCATAGCTACGGTCACAACATTACTCGCCGCAGCCACCGTCGTAGTCACAATGGGCGTCCCCGCCGCAGACAATATTTTCCGCCGCTGTATATCACGGAGTAGATTCTTCTCACCACGTCGGAAACCGTCGTTCGCAAATTCCCAACGGTCAGGCACAACTTTCCGAAACCCCTAGAAAATCGGAAAAAAAAATTACCAACAGTTTAGAAAACGAAAAATCCTAAAAAAAAATTACAAAAGATAAAAAATAAACAAATCAGATAAAGAAAGTTAGTTACATAAGTATTAAGCTGACGAACGAAACTAGAGAAGTTGTTATGCTTGAAATACTTGGGTAACAAATCTCTAGCAAATTCAGCAGGTAACCAAACGATGAAGCTTGTGCCATCTTCGTTCCACGAAATCAAATCATCAACAGAAGGATCATCGACGAGTTGATACGTTTTGGTGAGAAACGGCGTCGGAATAGATCTCTGCGATTCCATCGTCGGTGATTCACCAGTTTGCTCCACCGGTAATGCCGCCATCAAGTCCGTTTCCAGATCTGTGTCTAAACGCCTAAATCATAACCGTCTCTTAATCAAAACTATAAACTATATAATATATTTATACGGTTAAAAAGATAAAATAAAACTATAGGATTAATTAAGGGAAATAAGTATATGCGTTACCTTGAAAGAGACGGAGTGGGTTGAACGGAAAAGAAGAAAGCAGCGGCAACGGCGGTTGAGAAAGGGATGGGTTTCTAGAAGTTTCTAGGGAGAGAGTTTTTAAATTAAAGAGATAGGATAGGAATAAAAAAGGGAGCGTAAGTATCCGTGCGTTGCAGAATGAAAGGGAAATGAGAAGAAAAAAATAGAGTGGGGTCCACGTAGAACAATATAAGAAGGCGCTAGAAGGAATGGATATGGGTGGAGAGATAAGAAATGTGACTTGTGAGATGTGTGACTCGGCGGAGGTGTTATCGGGCCGTTGATTTGTCTTGATAGGTTTGAGCCGTTGGTTTTGTCATCCACTTTTCCAGAACCTTCCTTCTCCTTTGGTTTTTATTTTTTATGTTTTCTTCCTTTATACGTATTAGTTTTTTTATTTATTTGTCCAACGTTATCACGCACTTTCTGATTAACACGTGTTCCAATGTTTGACGATAGCGACCCATATCATATTCTATCAGGGGTGGTAAAACGGGTTAGGTCCGCCGGATCGGTCTGTTTGACCCGTTATTTTTGGCAGGTTGAACTCAGGTTCTTGATTCGGTACCTTAAATTGGTCTGTCCTGTCTAATCTGCTTAAAAATGCGGGATCAGACGGGACGGGACTGGTTTTGTCCGTGGACTTTTTGTTAAAAAATTTTATTTTTTATTTTGAATTAAAATAATTTTAACTATAAAAATAACATTCCCCTCTTAAGATTATGTTGATTAAATTGTATTTTAAATTATTATACAAACAAACTGAATTATAAGCTCAACATTATTTTTATAACTTTCTAATACATGTGTTGATTGAAAAATCTTGAAATAAAAAAACAATTGTATGACACGAATTATTATGTTTTTCATAGAAATAAATGTTGATTTTAAGAAAATAAGGATTTTTTGTGATTGAGTTCATTTCGTTATTTTTTGGTTGTAATTGATCTTTATTTATTTTACTTTTTAAATTATTTGGACTAATACATGTTGAAGTTCTATTATGTGTTAAAAAAATATTTTGTCAATTCTTTGGTAATAATTAAAAAATTTATAAATTATGTAGTAAATTAAATTTTAAAATAAAATATATATATAAATTTGGCGGGTCGGTCCACCAATCTACCAACTCGTTATTAAGCGGAGCAAATTTGACTTTTGAGCTCGGACGTCTAAGTTGGCCTGCTCCGTTCCGTTTTTGAACGGATTTAAACGGGACGGACCACCCGTTTTGTCACCCTTAATTCTATCCACTTCTAAATTGCAATGGCAGTTTCAGCCGAATGGATAAGAAAAATAGTCATATTATACTTAGAAAATTTTTAATAAATTTAATGTATTAAATATTTAAAATTTAAAAATATTAAATGAATGTAATGCAAGAGAATATTTTTACAAATACTTTATTAACATATACTCCCTCCGGCCTGATTTATAAGTAAATATTCTCTTTTTAGATTCATTGAATAATGAATGTAAAAATGTGTTGTAATATTTTGGGCTAATTCAACTTTTCTAAAATAAGTCCAATAAAAGTCGGAGAATTTGATATGTCATTCTCATTGTTAGACTATGTACAATGGTTTTATTATTCAACATCTTAGTTTTTCACTTTTATTCTCCACGTCATTTTCTCTTTCTTTCACTTAATAATTCAACATTCATTCAATTCTTACGCACTACAATGGTCTTGTTTAACAAAATTCAACACTCTACCCCACCATCATTCACAACACACTAAAAATCTAAATAATCACAGCAACCAATAAGATTTTGCAAAGAATTGTATGGGGCATCGCTCCCTTCTCATTCAACATGTTGAATCTTTTCAACAGCAATTAATTCATATCATTTTCAACACCTCATTCAACACTCCATTACAAACATTCAACTATTGAATAATTTATTCAACACCCCCTTATACATAATCTTATACCTAACATCCATTTCAAAGCGATACCATAGATTTGTAAGGGATATTGTAAATTTTCATACAAAAGTAAGAATTTTTAGTATTTTTGGGAGAAATTCACAGAAACTTCAGTATTTCAGGTAGCTTTTATTAAAAAAATTGAAATTTTTGGTAGCTCAATTTTTTTTGAAATTTTTCAGAAATTTTAAAATTTTCAATAGTTCATTTTTAAATTTGTTTTGCCTTTTTTATTTTTTCAGTGAGGACTAAGGAAAAGGACGGTTCTATTGGGGACAGACTGAATGATAGAGCGGAAGCTCAGGCCAGACCTGATGAGCCAGAGACCTCATAGGTACGAGATGGACGACGTCCTCCAATCGATCTTCATTGAAAATAGATAGTTGAGCAAGCACAGTTTCGCGCACCCCATCATCAAGGTAATATAGATTTTGTGGTTGTTGCTGTTGAAGAGGTACCTACTCCTGTGGCTTATTGTTGTGGAGGTATATATGCATGTCATTGAGGAGGTATGCGTATTATTTTTCCTAAGGAGCAGGGGCAGAGCTACTAATGAGAAAGGGTGGCTCATGCCCCACTATAATTATCATTGAAATTCTGGTGCAATAGAAGCAGACTCAGATGTCCAATAAGGATATCTTGAGATCTGATCTGATATTAAAAAACTCAGCAAGGCAGAAGAAAAAAGAACAATGCAGGAAACAAAAGAACATATAAAATTGTTCACCGAGTTCGATTCAAACCAACCTACATCTGGGACATACCAAGCCAGAAATGAAGTCCAATATCAGCAGTATTAATTTAGAGTTAAACTCCCTGTTTACACCCTTAACTTAATCCCTACGCAATGACCCTTCTATCTAAGAAACTCATCCTAGATATGAGAATCTCCCACAATCCCTATCATCACGATGATGCCTAACAGTTAACATCTCAGCCACTGCATCAATAACTTGGTTTCCAATAACACTTTAAACCTAGAAAAGTAGAAGATATACTTTTATCACAAACTAAGACTAAAAGCATAAAGATTCTATCTTAGGACACACCTTGGAGTTTCTTCACAACTTCCTCCAAGAACACAACTACACTCATTGCTTCACAGATTCTGAATGAGTAAAACAATCATGTTGCTTACAGGCTTCGAGGTACAAATCAGTGACCATCCCACAATCGGGGTGATTCACTTACATGGCTAACCCTAAATATTACATCTTTCTAAAATCGACTAGCTTATTAAAATTAGGTTACAAACTGCTTATTTATAACCTCATACCCAACTGAATTTGGGCCTTCAAATAACAGCTTGAAGCTGGAACAAACTGCGTAACAAACTTCTGCAGAAAAACAAACAAGCAGATAACTTCTGCTGCAATCAAGGTCCTTTCTGGTTTTTTTCTTAGCTTCTGGACCTCCACAAATGCCTTTATAAACACGCCACATATGATGCATAATATTCCCAGAATATTCTGCACAATTTAAAACAGAATTGTAACAAACTTTGATAGTTCAGTAGCGTGATGTTTGATGTCTAGACATCTCATTTGACATGTTGTTCCAGATGTTGAAACTCTTCAACACAACATGCTTAGGCATTCCAATAGGATTACAACAAGTTAAATATCCTATTGTACAATGTACTGTTGCTGCCATTATTTGTTTTATTAAAATTTAGCCAATACATAAAAACCAGGAACTTACAATCTCCCCCTTTGGAACTATTTAGCTAAAACAAATAAATACAATTATAAGCAGTTACATCAAAACAGCAACAACAAATACAATTAATTATTAAAAATATCTTTAGCTTCTCGTTCATAGTCTTTTGCACACAACTTGAGTTGGAGATGAGCAAAACATCATCATCAGTTCTTCCAAGGTTTGCACGTATGGCCTGCCAGTTGAGGATGATGTCTCAACATCCAGTCTGGCATCTTCTCATGTTTTTGAATCTCTCCATTGAACCAGTCCAAGATAAATGGAGGAAAAGTCTTGGTGCATATAAGGAAGAAGATAACTTATACTCCCCCTTAAGATAGGAACCAATTCTTGTCACTGGGGGTAGTACAAAAGGACCATGGGAGATAAACTAACTCTTAAGAGATAACCTAAAATTCTCCCAGGTAACTCAAAACACAAGTCACAATTGTGTTCACAACTCAGATCACAAGTCACAAGTAATTCAGCATGGTTTGTTTTGTGACTTAGACATCGTTTTGCTCTCTCCTGCTTTTCTTTCTCCTTCTTTACTTTTTGTATGACATTATTTCTCTCCCCCTTTTTAGCTAACATTTGACAATTAAAACTCTCACCAAATCAGATCCAGACACAATTTATATTTTAGTATTATTAATATTATAAATATTGTTTTTTAAAATTAAAAAGATACTCCGTATTAAATAAAATAAATAGTTTAATAAAATAATAAGTAATCTACTTTTCTTTTTTTCATTCCTTATAACTTTCTCATTGGATATATGTGCATAAATATTACATGTAGGTGAGCAGGTTCGAACTCATAATATTTTATTTGTTCACTTTTAAAAGATGAATTTTAGCGATTAAGTTACTGGACAAAAAAATACTCTCTATAATTAATTTCATCTTCATATTTTTATTTTTTAATAGTTAAAATTTTTTATTTAGATTTTTATAAATTTTTTATTTATTTTTATTATTATAATAAGAATGAAAATATATTGTTATTTTATTGATCTTGAAATTGTGTTAATTGTAAAAAATTTATTGTTAGAGTTTTAAAATGTTTGTTTGAAATTATTTTGTTAGTGATATACTTGCTTTTAAAGTTATCTTTGATATTACTTATAACAAGTGTAACAATTGAAAAATATTTTTCTCTTATGAATATTATTAAGAATCAAACAGAAAATAGTATAGATGAACCTTTTTTTCCACCTATTGACCCCAATATTTAAACTTTTTGGCTCCGTCCCTATTGAGGAGGTACAAATACCTGTTATGGATGAAGAGGTTGTTCAGGAAGGGGTCCCTTTGGAGGAGGTAGTTTGTTAAGAAGGTTCATGTGGAGGCTAAGTTGGTTATGGTGTAGGAGATAGTTGATGAGGTGTCTCTTACTAATAGATGACATGACTGATGCGTCTACAAAGCCATTAGTTCACACTGATGGAGCATTTCCAGGAGAACTTGCTGACATGTCTGTGCTCACAGGATATTTTAACCATGTCGCATACAAAGTGTAGGGAGAGGTATATAGGTTATATTTTTTATTGCAAATTATTTACTATGGCTCGATCAAGTGTTGAAAGCTTATCAATATTTTTTAACTTTGTTTCTTACAATAGCGTCATACGTTGAAGGTCGCATTCCGTGGTTCAAAGTTAAAGAACTTCCCATAGGGGCCGATGCATGAGCATGTCAGACGTATTATTTCTGATTTTTGCCTGCATGAGTTTGTCGAGTGCTCGCTGACCATGCTCGACGCCTCCCTCCTGTCAACTTTTATTGAGTGGTTGCATCTGGATACATCATCATTTCATCTTTCATTTATGGAGATTACTATCACATTGGATGGCGTCTCTTCATTAATTCATTTCCTCATCGCTGGTATAATATTTACAAGTCCTCATATTAACCATATGATGGCGTTGATACAGGTGGTTGAGGAGTTAGAGGTTAGCGAGGTTGTGGTGCTTGAGGAGTTTGGCTTTAACAGGGGACTTCACCTTTAGATATCTTGGTTGAGGTAAAGGTATGGGGAACACGTGACAACAAAGAGGTATGACATTGTCGCTAGGACGTACATGCTACATATAATGACATGTACTCTATATGTATACAAGTCTGGTATTTACATTGATGTTTGATACTTGTCGTTGTGCAATAGCCTAAACACTCAATGATGGGCTTAGGGAGTGGCGATATTGACCATGATGTACACGACACTTTGAGTTTCTTTACAGCTTGAGATCAGACAATTAGCTCGTTATTTTAACCTATTACATGTATACTAGCATTGCTTTGTTGGTTTTTACTTATTTATTTGAGTATAATAGTTATTTGTTGGATGGCATATTAATAGGGTTTTATTTATTTAATGATGGATATACGGGCATTTCTCTTACATCTGTGATAGGAGACAACAATGTGTCTTATTGAGTTCTCCACAGGCGAGGAAATGAAAGGGCATACAAGTGGTCCATGGTGGTGCTGTGGAGTACAATAGGAGGTTTAACGCTTTGACAATAGATGATGTTGTTTGGACACCATATACAACTCATCGGCCATATCTTCTGTTTGACGATGCTTTCTTGTATCTAGGGCATATAAGGTGGAAAACCATGTGGCTAGACACTTTTTTGAGTGGAGTTTACGATAATATGGTTATATTCAGGGCATCCCTCGTCCAGTTTCAGAGGCTTCTCCTGATGACATTGGTAGATGATTTCAGAGTCACACCATCAACTCTGCCCATGACATCAAGGATAACACAACTATGATTCAGTGCCCTTCATAGTTTGAGGATGGTTACTTAGAATGACATCATATTATATCACACTTTTGCCTTATACAACTGATTGTTGGGTCTTCTAATTCTTTGGGGCCATCTAGTGCTAGGGTTTCTGATGCTGTGGGGTAAAGCTAACGACGTATCGCCAACAACACCTTCACCTATCGCAGGTGACTAGGATATTTGCCTCTATTTGATTGCAATTATTGCAGATAACTTCATGGGTTTGGTAAACCTGAATGGTGATATTTTTACAAGTTTATCTAGACTAGTAGACATAGCTCGTGGGGGTTTATTTAGATATATTTTATTTTGCTTGTATTATATGTATATTTTGTGACACAGACTACTTATCACTATACTTATTTATTGCATGATATTTTGGTGATTACATGTTTTGATTCAAAGATGAACATAACATTAAACATTACAACAAACATAATTTTTTTTAAAAAAATCTAAACATGAAAACCTAGGTACTACAAGATGATTTTGGACTTTTCAGCATCTTGATTATGTCGTTGATGGATCTTGTTATCTCCTTATTCAACTCGATCAGACCCTTAGTTATCCTATGGCAAAATGATTTCTAAATGGCATTCATATCTTCGTCGGTCCTCAACTCAATCAACTTGCATTTCACCATTCCATTTGTATTAATTCAATCTTCCTGAAACTCGATCTTTCTCACTATTTTGTTATCAGTATCATACTTCATTAAACTTGTTTCTCAAGTTGGCGAGGAAATCATGAATTACAATATACATACAATTTGAAAAACATTGAATCATTTAAGTTGCTTTTCAAGAATATTTTAATTTTTCAGGTTGTCCTCTTAAAAATTCATCTAAAATTCATCTAAGCCAATGAACTACCCCGTCAAATCATCAAAATTCATCTCATTTCTTTTACTTTCTTTTTCAATCAAGAAAAAATGGAAAAAGAAAGGGAGATAGTTTAGCCCACTAATCTTCAAATACGATAAGCATAGTCAATCATTCCATTCCATGTTTAGAAAGGAATGGAACAAACCCTGGGTTGAGATTTAAATTATCTAAGCCAATTCTTGATGGTGTTTGGGACTTTGCCATAATTGGCAGCATTGCATTCCTTCCTAGGAGTTCTTTTCCTTATAATAGAAGGAATGTTCTCATAGGTCATTGCTAAGTTTCTTAGTACACACTCTGGGCTCACATCGTTTTCGCTATTGTTTTCCCTTCCAACATGAACTTTCTTCTCATGATTAACCAATTTTAAGTAGCTCCAATGGGAACTTTCAGATTCATTACCAGCAATAAACTTTGAATCTGTAAAAGAAACCTTGGGTGAATTATAGGACTCTTTAGTAGCAGTACCGGAAGAAGGGAAACAATCCATATTTGTCGCAAACAACATAGGGTTGCCATGGTCTTGGCAACTTATAACTGTTTCCGTCTGATTTGGGGAATCAGACAATCTTCTTTCACCTTGTCCTAAGGCCCTAGGAGTGGTCAAATGAAAACTGTTATCAGCATTGTGCTTCAACCAGTGACTTTGCTCGGGAGAAGCAATTCCAATTAAACTCTGATCTTCAGCTTTAACCAAATCATGTGATGAATTTACTAAAGTGCAGAAACCAGAGGTGGAAACATTCATGTCACACCTAATTGGTGATACAGACGACTTCTTCTTCATTGAGCAGTTCCAATGATTTTTTATAGCATTGTCACTCCTGGCTTACACAAATGATACAAGCAGTTATGGTGTGTCATTAGATACAACAAATATAAGTGTCTGCTTCAAAAATGCTACATATATCGATAACTCTAGCATAATTGTTCTAATTTTTAGCCTTCTCTGTTGTGATAGGGCTAATGGGATGCTGAGAAATCCGCTGTAAATTTGTTTTGTTGACATTTTCTAACATAAAAGGTAAACATAGGCACATAATAAAAAGGTAAAAATGACTCATTCTATTAAATTCTTGTTTTTTTTCCTCCTGAAACGGGTTTGTTTTAGAGTGCAGGTCGAAAAGCCTGCATAACATTATCAGATAAGTACCTTCCAGGAAGAACCCTAGCAATTTCTGACCATTTACTGCCATGCAATCGGTAATAGTGAGCAAGTATTGATTCCTCTTCCTCTGACCAAGCATCCTTTTTTATAGTGGGATCAAGGTGATTATGCCACCTGAAATGATTAACTAGTAGTTCATCTTCTAGCAACATATTTAACAAGAATAAATACATAGACAATAATGATCTGCAAAATATAATATCGTTGCAGCAACTGAAATTATCTAACATTTACATAGAAGATAACCAATCTATAGAATCCAACAGCCAAAAAAACAACATAAATTGTTTGTGAATAGTAAGAATGCATACAACAGTTGGTGTTAAGGTCTACTACTGCCTACCTCTCTCGACATTGCTTTCCTATACGACCCGGCATGGATTTTGCAATAAAAGACCATCTCTTTAAACCATACTTTCTTACTAGTTCAACTAGGGTCTCGTCCTCCTGTAAAGTTAAGGACAGAAAGAACAACCAACATCAACAATCAGCATCAGCATTTCAACAAACACAAAGTGGCGCAAAGAGTAATTACAACATGTATAAAGAAAAACACCTCCTTTGTCCATGATCTCTTTACAAGATCAGGATTTGAAACCTTTTGCCAACGATGAAAGCATTGGACGTCAGTTCGCCCAGGAAGGTACGCAGCTGTAAAAGACCAATCGAACATCCACACTAACTTCAGTTCGAAATAAGATTAACTAAAATGTCAAAATACGCAAATCTGCTATATATTCCAAACAATAGATAAACTATTAGTTCAATTGAAATTGAAATTGAAATTGATAATTATACTGATATTTTATTGCATCCACCTATATTTTTCCAGTTGCTTCCATCATGCTTCTTGACTGTCTCAATCAAGAGATTATCCTGTTAGTCATAGTCATAAAATTACAAAGTCATCAGAAACAGACACTTACACGTCGACACTGATACAAAGATTACTATAGATTTATAATTAAAGCAACAAACCTCTTCCTCAGTCCACAATCTCTTTGCCAAGCTAACTAAGGATTTTCTGTTCCTATAAAATTAAAATTACCAAAAAAGTGTTAACCAATAATGCAACAAAGTAGTACTCAGTTTAAAAATCAAAAGCATCAAGTAGTTAGTTACCCTGTAAGAGGTGTTGATTCGAGAAAACAAGTGTCGCTATTACAATTAGGCGAAGAAAGACATAAATGAAGCAAATCTCGATGAGGTGATTCAAATTCAAAATCCTTGAGCTCCTTTTTGACTTTCAGCATTTCTCTTTCTTTTTCTACCTAAATAAAAAATGATTAACACAAAAATAGCACATAGAAATGATCACATTGGGAACAAAAGCATGAATAATAATAATAGTTAGCATAACGTATTCAAGTTCATGTGTGATTGTTGATAAAGTGAGATGAATATACGTTACAGAAAATGGAAAGCGAGTACAGAAATGAAGTAGACGATGATGATGATGATGATTGTGGAATATGAATATCTTCTACTTACTTGAAAATCGATGAGAGAGAGAGAGAGAGAGAGAGAGAGAGAGTAGTGTGGAGAAGAAGATGAAGATGATTGAAGCGGTTTTAAACGAATGTATAAAGTGTTGAGCTTGTGCTGGAAGCTAAACAAAACAGAGTGTGTGCGCTATTATTTTATAATAATAAATAATAAAAAACTTAACGGATTGCTTTGCAATTATTTAGTGAATGAACTAGTAACCGATATAGGCACTTAACTATGAAAATAACTCATGCCACTAATTAATTATCCCTATGAGAATCATAATAGAAAATTTTCTCATTCAATATTAAGGGTGATGCGTGCCCTTGTTATACGATTCAAATGTGCAATTTATAAAATATGTATGTTCGGATTGCACACCATGGATATGTAAAATCAATTATAATTTTGAAGTTTTGAGAAAGTAAATATCTTTATCTTAGAAATAATTCATATTCAAAAAATAATTATTAGAATATGTTTTGGCTCAAGATCAGAGTTATTTTTGCCAATCTTTGTAATCTTTTTTATTATATATATATATATATATATATATATATATATATATATATATATATATATATATATATATATATATATATATATATATATATATATATATATATATATATATATATATATATATATATTTGTCTTATTAATTTTTTATTTATATTTTTCCAAAACTCCTCACTATACATGATAAATAAAAATAAACTATGAAGCTATCACTAACAAATTAATCATTTTTTCTATAATGCCCTTCCATTAAAATTAATCCCTACTAACAAAAGGGCAATTTCGTAGTTAACAAAATCTATTCATACTTAACAAAACTTATCCCAACTATCAAATTTGTTAACATTTTATTGGCCAATTTTAAAACTTTCTTTTACCTAGCGCCGCTGCCTCCAAAAATCGCACCCTCCTATTGACGAAACTGAAACCCCATTCGCATGTCCTCCAAACTCACCAGCTCATCAAACCAAAAGTCAGAAGATTTTGACGAAACCCCATCCGCCTGTTCATTCTATATCTTTTCCTTCCATTTTCAATTTCTTTTTGCAGTTACCACTTTGAATCGTAGTCTCTTTCGATTTCATCTTCTTCATCAAGATATGTTAATGTTTTTATATGTTAAAGTTTATGTATTTTTAGTTTATGTTAAAGTTTAAAGATCTAAAAAAATAATTTGTACGAATCTTGCAGATTTAAAGCTTGGACGATTGATACAAAGAGGGTGAAGAAGAAAGAAAGTTAACAGGTTTGGTTACTGACTTTTTCTTCTTTCATTTTTTTGTTTTAGCCAAGCTTCTAATTTTATGCTTTTATATTTATCATCCATATAAGAAGACTTGGAAAATAATTTTACGATTTTATGCTTTTATGTTTGACTGTTGTTTTGTTTTTTTTAGAAATTAAGGATTATGTATATGTTTTTTTTGCTACTGAATAATCTGCAAGAGTGATTGATGTGTATACAACTGGGAGAAAAAGAGACTACGAAGTTGTTAAAATTATATTTTTTTAACTCAATTTGTATTGCAACTTGATTGATGTTATTTCTATTACAAAATGTTTCATTTTGTAAATATCCTCACTGAATCAAAGATACCTGTTAGAATTTACTTGGTCTTGAGTTTACTAATTTTGTTTTTAGATGATGTCTGAATCATTTGATGTCTAACAATGCTGGATTTGTGATACCTGTTAGAAGTTTTATGATCAAAACCTGAATTGTTATCTTTTCCATTGTAGGTTTAGGACAGCAAGAGAAGGAAGGAGTCCACGTGCCGAAATGCTTATAAAAATCATTAACAGGTACATACATTCATTTGCAAATTATTTTGATTTTGTAGATAAATCTATTAGATAAATTGAGATCATATTTTGTATGTTGATTTTGTAGATAAATTTCTTTTACAACCCATTACATGTACGTCAAGAGCTTCACTTTTATCTGAAAATCTGCTTCTACACATTTTAGCAAGAATTTTTTTCCCTTTTCTATTTTTATGGTCAGCTCATTATGAAGATTTAACAGTGATACACAGCCTCGCCGACTACCATCCCTCTTCAACAAATCCTCTACGGCTAGGCAGAAATGGTATGTTTTCGATTTTAATTTTATCTTTCGATGCCCGATGTTATGTATTACCACTAATTTAGTAGTTCTTTTGTTATGTGTGATATAGTAGTCTTTGGTGACGAACGAAGAATTCTTCAGCATATTCTGCGTGTGCTGAACACATATGTAGATGAGAAGCAGAAGATAATGTTTGCAATGAACTCCATTAAGGGTATTGGAAGAATATATGTTAACATTTGTTCGCATATACATATATTTTTTCATCTATGTAATAAAATTAGCAAATGAAACGTACTATGGATTGTTTCTTTCTTTCATTTTTAGAACTAACAAAAGAAAAGAAAAAGTTAAATGAGATTTAATCTATTTGAATTTTTTTTACGAAGTGAATCCTTCTACCCTTTTATATTTTTATTTACTCTTCTGATAGACTATACTAGGTTAAACTTTAAATCTAAGAATTGTATAAAAAGATAATAAGATAAAACAACTTTTTTCTCTAATTCATAACAGCAAGCATACATAATATATAGTAAGGTTTACTACACTACTTGGGTCATGGGCTACTGCAAAGACTAAAACAGTTATCCAAATAACAATTGACAATACTAAGTGCACCCCTTTTAATTTAAAATATAGTCCTTCAATAGTATGGATATCTTATTTTCCCTACTGGGCCTTGCATTCTTCATAACACTACTCTTGGGCCCATAAGAAACCTTATCCTCAAGGTATAGGAAGTGAGGGTTACTGGGTGGAGAAAAGAAGCAAGGTCAAATCCAGAAGCCCGTAGATCATGAGGTCTAATAGTATGTTGATAAGTGGGACACGTGGGATGCTAAAAGGGTGATACATGAAGCAGTGAGGAGTGGGGTGGCAAAATCGTGGACAGATAAGGGAGAATCTCAATGCTGGAAGGTGATTCACTAATGGGAGATATGAGATAATCTGGGGCAGTGGAAAAATGGGAACTATTGTTCCCCCAACTATACTTAGGGAAACGCGCTTGGAATCCACACAAAAACGCCATGTTCCATCTTTCTTTTTTACAAGTAAAAGTGGTGATAAAAGGGTTGTTAGTGGGAATGATTGTACCATCACGTAGAATTTCTTGTATTAGGGTGGTCATGGTTTCTTTTTTTGAATGAGGGTAATGATAGGGTTTGACATTAATATAGGGGTATTTGGTAAAAGGTTAATGTGATGGTCATGAGGTTTAGTTGGGGGAAGGCCAGTTGGTAGTTGGAAAATAGTTTGGTAATGTATTAAAAGGTTAGCAATTTCCGGTGGGAGTAAAGACATTAGTGTGTCTTTGGAGAATCAGTTGGATTATGTAGTTTTTGGGGTTTTTCTGAAGGTTCCATGATCATTAAATGAAAGAAAGTGATGGCATATGTGTGAATAAGATGACGCAATTAGTGAAAAATGGTGTGAACAGGTTGGGATTTGGGGTCATCTGTCAAAGTCATGGGCTTATCTTGGTGCTGAAAAATGAGCAAGGGGATAGAGAAATCCGCTTAAATGGGGCCCAAAGTTCTTACCCAATCCATGTCGAGAACAATATCAGCTCCTTCTATAGGTAATAAATAGAAAGGAAGGGTGACAGGTTTGTTTTGAATGACAATTTGAACATTATTGGAGATGCCTTCACACTGTAAATGGGAACCATTTCCCACCATAACTGAAAAATGATTAATTGGGGTAGTTTTAAGATGGAGGTGGTGCACAATGCGCGGCTGCTTAATGTTGTGAGTGCTGCTTGTGTCCAAGAGTACCATAACAGTTAGACCACCAATTAAACCTTTAAATTCAAGGGTTTGTGGGGAAAATTTCCCTGTCAAAGCTTGGGGAGAAAGCTGGAAATAAGTATCATCCATTGTCTGATCACTAGGTTCTTTACTGTTATCATTAACCTCAGGTTGATCCTCCAATGCAGCATTTTTAGCCAATAGTATTAAGAATTTGCTAGTAGAACATTTGTGACGTGTGACAAAATTTTCATCACATTTAACGCATAAGCCTAGGGTTCTTCTTTCTTGTAATTAAGTTTGGGTGAGACATTGAATGGGTAGTTTAGGCAGGGGGTGGGATTTTTGGTGGTGGTTGCTGTGTTTCGGGAATTTGAGAAATGTGTTTTTCCAGGATGAGGGTTTAAAAGGAAAGAGTTTGGATTTTGGTAATTGGATTGATATGATTTGGAGGGTTGGAATCTTTAAGTTTAGATTCAATAAGTTTGGCAAGAGCAATGTCCTGGGAAATATAGGTAGGGCGAGAGATGAATATTTCATTATGAATTTTAAGTTGTAAACCCGAAATAAAACAGTTCAATATGGAATCAAGAGGTAAACCAACAACATGGTTTCCTAATTGTTCAAATTTAGTTTGATACTCCACAATTGATCCCTCTTGTTTCAATTTGAATAATTCAGCTTGATGACTTTCATAAGTGGATAGACCAAATCCCAATTCTAAATCCTTTGTAAAAGAAAACCAATTTGTTTAGAGGATATTTTAATGTATCCATTTGAACCAACATAGAGAATCTCCTTTTTATGTAGAAAGAAATTAATGATAAACAATTTTTAGATGGCATATTGTAAAAACTAAAAAACTGCTCTACTTAAAATAACCATTCCTACGGATTTGATCCATCAAAAAGCGCGAGTTCCAGTTTAGGGGATAAAAAATGGGGTAATGGGGGCATTTATGACATCTGTTAGTATGGGTTTTGTTGGGTAAAAAGGTTATTATAGTTTTGGGTTGGAATAAAGGATGATTGTTGTTGTATAAATGAAGGATGTGGTGGAAAAGGTGGTGGTGGTGCAGCTAAAAAACATGGTGGTGGTAGGGTTACTTTAGGTGTATTAAGTGTATGGGAAAAATGAGCGGAATTATGTAATAGTGTGAATGGGTGTGGACACGATGGTGGCAGCGGTCATGATAAGGGATGAAGCAAAGGTTTTAGTAATACCTGACGAGCCTTCTGCATATGGAATAATAGTAGATTTAGGTGGATCTTTGTGTGAAACAATTGTGTGCAGAATAAAGATGATGGATTCTTGACTTGAATTGACAATTTGTTTCTCATTATCAAATATGGTATGAATTTCCATAATCAGTTGCGCTAAATCATCTGCTGCTCTATCAAAACGTTCATCCAGCTATAATTAATTTTCTTGCATAGCATTATCCAAAATGGATATGAGCTAAATGAACAACTTCTTCTACTATATCCTTATAAGAAGGGTTGGTGGATTTTGTAGGACCCATGAGTTAAAGAGAATAAAAGCCCCAATGATATACTATACTAGGTTAAACTTTAGATCTAAGAATTGCATAAAAAGACAATAAGATGAAACAACTTTTCTCTCTAATTCAGAACAACAAACATACAAAATATAGTAGGGTTTACTCCACTACTTAGGCCGTGGGCCACTACAAAGACTAAAACAATTATCCAAATAATAATTGACAATACTAAGTGTACCCCCTTTAATTTAAAATATACTCCTCCAACAATATGAATCTTTTTTTCTTTTCTAATGGGTCTTGCATTCTTCATAACATCTTCACTTTTTCTCCCTTATGAATAAATCCATGAGTTACATATTATTCTATTCATCACGATGTTACACCATAATATGAAGTGAAATTAGTTTCTAAACAACTTAATTATTTAAGTTAGAATGATAATGTATTTTAGTTGGACCTTTATTCATATTGTTTAGATGGGCATTTTGGCCATTAGGTCTTTATGTTACTATCCACTACTACTATTATATATGTACTCATTAAGAGATGAAAAACTTATCAAATGAATGAAAAATGTCTTTTATTTTATTAGTTTGTTTTTATTCTCCTTTATTTCTTAACTTTCTCTAGCTTTGTTAGGGTTTTAGATATATCATCCTAACATTGGTGCTTTTATTTTTGATCTTATTCTCCCCCGAATTAGATTCGATGATAATTTCTATGTTTGATGGAGAATAAGATGTTTACTGGTGGATTATTTGCATTACGTAAATTTTCAAAGAATAAGGAACACCTGAGATATTGAAGGTGTTGACAGCTATTGGAGCATTGAGAGATTGTGCTCTCAAATGGTGGATATTGTGGTCTCGCGTTCATCGCAACTCAAATTGGGATACATTCACCACATCCCTTTTATGGTATTTCAATTCGGAATGGCAGAACAGTTTACCAATATGAGGAAATAGAAGAGGAAGAGGTGTCAGATCTAAAATCACAATTTGCTTTGAAAGAAAGTCTTCTAAAATTGATGTAGTAGAAGTTGAAGGAGAAGTTGAGGAAGTAGGTGATGATGCAGCTATTGTGAATTCAGAGAAGAACGAAAAAGAAGCTGAGAAAGATGGGAATCAACAACCGAAGCAAGGTGATTTTCAACTATACCCTATTTATGTCAAAACACAAAATGGGGACAAACTTGAGCTTCAGTTGAATCCAGGAGAATTTGTGATGGATATAAGATATTTCCTTCTTGATGCTCCCGAGACATGTTTTATTACATGCTACTACTTGCTTCTTCTCACAAAAGATGGATCCACTCATCATATGGAAGATTATAATGAAATTTCTAAGGTAGCTAATATTACTATTGTGGTTGCTCCTTGGCAATGGTTCCCGCAATTTATGATGATAGATCTATAAGGGCTCATGTTCACCGTACAAGAGAATTGATTTACCTTTCTAACATCCATGCTTCACTATCAACTTCACTCACCATACATAAAGAAAAGAATCAATCCCCTTCTTGTAAGTCATGTCCATAATATTATGAAATCATAGATTTTGTATCTATAATAACTTCCATTCACATGTCTCAAATCAACGATGGAGGGTTCGATTTTGCGATTCCTCCTAAAGCACCAGATCGATTTGGTTTTGATTTTTTGTATTATGAAACAAGTGAGTCAAACTCATATGTTGAATCTATGAGACTTTGTGATGGATATAAGATAGTTCCTTCTTTATGCTCTCGAGACATGTTTTATTACATGCTATTACTTGCTTCTGCTCACAAAAGATGGACCCACTCACCATATGGAAGATTATAATGAAATTTCTGAGGTAGCTAATATTACTACCGTTGGTTGCTATTTAATAAGTGCCAAAATGTAGTTATTTTGTATATACATTTTGTGACACTTATCCGTTCTTTTGTTGATATTTGGTTGAATAATCCCGACTTTTTGTTGTAAATACGTTTTATTGCATTTTGTGTACATATTGTACCGTTTGATTAGTTTTGTATATATTTTGTAGGTATTTGACGCATTATTGGAGCATTGAGAATAAAGTCCAAATGGAGCTCCAAGATGCGTGTTTGATCGAATAAAGGAATAAGGCTTGAAGGTGGAAGCAATTGGAAGCCACAAGAAAAGCAACAAAAGTTGTTGCTGGCAATTGCCAGGGGCCTTGGGCGACGGTCCTGTTAGAGGAAGATGAGCTTCGTTCTGACTTGTTTCGCTGCCTGGGTGCTGGGCGAGGAAAAGAGAATTTCGTCGGGCGAAGATAAATTTCATCGGGAGAGGGTAGATATTTGTGCAGGTTGAGAACGTGGCTTAATTTGGGCCAAGTTAAATGAAGATTCGTCGGGCGAAGCTGCGTGACCAGATTTTCTTTATACTTTCATTTTCATTTCATTTTGGAGTATGGTTTTGGGTTATGAGATTCTTTCTCCCAATTCCATCACTCATATAGTGTTTAATAGATTAGCTTAGAAAATAACACTAGGGTCTTGCTCATGGTTGATTGGAGGTGGATTTCTCTTCGATAGGCTCTGACAAACCGATGTAAATAAGTAGTGTATCTCCTCTCTTATCTTTGTATTTCTCTATTTTGTTGGTTATGTATGTATATTTACTCTGAACACATGTATATTTGTCGCCCTTGGCGTTGTATAAAGTCTGCTTTATGAATTTGTGTTGGTAGTTATCTTAGGTTTTTACTATATGTTGGGGATTTGAGCTTGCTAGAGATAGACTGCTTAGATTCTTACCTAAGATGATTATCTGTTAGTTTCTAAATGCTAGAAATAGGTTTAGAGTTGACATTCACCATAGAGTATCTGATCTTAATTCCTATGCGTTGGTGAAGTATGCTAGAGATGGGTATGAAGGTGACGCAGTTGACTTCTGGTTGTTGAGATAGGCCAGACATGGCTATTGAGGTGATTCGGGAGGATTCTCAATTTGGGTTAGAAATAGCTTAGGTTGTGAGAGGTATGTCATGACACGGACGAGTATCGTAGAACGAGTATAACTGGACGGTAGATTTAAGTCTGTGACGGGTAGTGTGCATTCGTTTCAGACAAGCTGTCTATCCTTTTTACTTTTGTTTATTTACTTTTTGTCTTTTATTTTCATCTCATTCAATATCAAACTCATTAACGATAGACTTTTCGAACGATGAATCAATAACTAATCTCTGTGGACACGATACAATATAACCTAACCGGTATATATCACCCGGTAAAAATATACCAACTCTTTGCTTGCCTGCTAATATTGCTTCCAACAAAATGGCGTCGTTGCCAGGGATTGGTTTTATTGTTTCTGTATTGCGATAATTCCGTTATTTTTGAGTTTTGTAATTAATGTATATGTTGTATAGACTTTGTATATGAACTTGTATATTGTTTCTTGTACATTTTGTGTGTTTCCTTTCCATACTTATACATATTTGTGATTTTATTAGTTTTCATGTGATGTTTTGAATTATCTCATACTCGTAACATTTGTTGTGTGGTTTTTAGGACACTTTCTTTAGGTTTGCGCGGTGTGGCAATACCATGGCATGACGAGAGAAGGTTACTAGTGTTCGCACAATAAAGGCATCGAGCTTACGACGTAAAACAAGCATGTTTTGTTTATGTTTGTTTACGTGTGTGGTGGCTTGTGTTTTAACAAGTTGAAATAGGACTTGATCTTAATTTTAAATCTTCACTTTTCAACTTGTTAATTCATTTTCACCAATTTTTTGTATCGTTATTTGCTTTTGTTTTGTTATGTAATTTGTTGTTTTTCCGCAAGCTTGTTGTGTTTAGCTTGAGGAGTTTTGTTGGTTGTAAATATTGTACATTTTATTTTTCTAATTCTTTTGCTGTTGTTTGGACTCGAATTTTGGTCCGGTAACTTGAAGACTTTTGAGGTGATTTTCCGAGTTTGATCGTTTCAACTCGCGGATGTATGGTAATGATAGTTTCAAAGTTGATACACGTCAGGTACTCGTTTATCGCTTTCTATAACATAACATGTTTAGAAAATTTATCATTTGTATAATTACCATGCCATTCATTATTTTTGCATTACTTGCTCATGAATTGAATCAGTTTAGTTCTCTTTTTACCCATAAATGTGAGGAAGCTTTCCATTGTTTACATATTTTTGAGGCCATAATTATTATTTTAACTGGATTTTATTATACTTAATCTTTTGTTTTGTGTTGATTGTATGATTGCATGAAAATGATCAAGGCATTTTGTTTGATTTTGAGCATAACTACCTTGGCCAAATATTCAATTCACCTTGTGAGTGTGTGAACCTTTGTTAACCCCTTTGACCTTTTATCAATATTCATTTTTATTTGAACTTGATGCTTGTCTATGAGTGTTGAATTCACCTTTTTTGTATTGATGTTGATTTCTTTGTTTCTTGAACCCTCAACTATATGTTGTTGTATGGATTTTTACCTTGTCTTAGAAAGTAGGGAGTATTCACACATTAATGTTGGTTGAATTCTAGTTGGGGAGAGAAATGTTTATATACTTATATTGTGGTTGATATGAGGTTGAGAAAAGAAAAAGGAAAGAAAAAAATGTGAAAAAGAAAGACTAGAAAAAGAAAGAAAAAAGAGAAAAGCTTTGAAAAAGAAAAACAAAAGAGTATGAATAATATTATGTTAATAAGTGAGGTGTGTTTGGTGTGAAATTTGTGATGAAGAATAAGTTTGATTGAAATTATATTGTTTGGAACTTTGTGAGTTGATCACTCCCTTAGGTTTAGGCAAGTTTTGTCTCGATTAGCTTTAGGACTTATCACTTATTTGTTAACCAAGCCACATTACAACCTTGAAAAGCCCTTGTGATTCTTGCATTTGTATTTTCAATACGTTTTTGGATGAATGCATAATTTAGTCTATTGTTTGCAAGATTGTGGATGAGTGTTTTTTTTATCCCTCACCTTGGTGTATTCTTCATCTACCGATGAATTTTTACTAGGTGTGATTCATGATTGAACTTGTTTTGTTTTAGAATGTTTTGCATGATTTTTGTACTTAGGATTTATTTCGTTTATATGTTATCGTTGTAGGATAGTAGTAAGTTTGTATTTTGTCGTGTACGTTTTTGTTTGAACCATACATTTGTTTTCCGTTTAAAAAACTTGTTAATTCATGATTCTTGGTAATTACCTTTTGTTTCTTTAGGTTTATTTGACTTTGTTTGAGGACAAACAATGTTTCAAGTTGGGGAGAGTTGTTAAGTGCCAAAATGTAGTTATTTTGTATATACATTTTGTGGCACTTATCCGTTCTTTTGTTGATATTTGGTTGAATAATCCCGACTTTTTGTTGTAAATAAATTTTATTGCGTTTTGTGTACATATTGTACCGTTTAATTAGTTTTGTATATATTTTGTAGGTATTTGATGCATTATTGGAGCATTGAGAATAAAGTCCAAACGGAGCTCCAAGATGTGTGTTTGATCGAATAAAGGAATAAGGCTTGAAGGTGGAAGCAATTGGAAGCCACAAGAAAAGCAACAAAAGTTGTTTACTGGGCAATTTCGCCAAGCGAGGGCCTTGCGTCGCCGGGCGACGGTCCTGTTAGAGGTAGATGAGCTTCGTTCTGACTTGTTTTGCTGCCTGGGCGCTGGGCGAAGATAAATTTCGTCGGGCGAGGATAGATATTTGTACCGGTTGAGAACGTGGCTTAATTTGGGCCAAGTTAAATGAAGATTCGCCGGGCGAAGCTACGTAACCAGATTTTCTTTATAATTTCATTTTCATTTCATTTTGGAGTATGGTTTTGGGTTGTTAGATTATTGCTCCCAATTCCATCACTCATATAGTTTTTGATAGATTAGCTTAGAAAATAACACTAGGGTCTTGCTCATGGTTGATTGGAGGTGGATTTCTCTTCGATAGGCTCTGAAAATCCGGTGTAAATAAGTAGTGTATCTCCTCTCTTCTCTTTGTATTTCTATATTTTGTTGGTTATGTATGTATATTTACTCTGAACACATGTATATTTGTCGCCCTTGGCGTTGTAAAAAGTCTTCTTTATGAATCTGTGTTGGTAGTTATCTTAGGTTTTTACTCTATGTTGGGGATTTGAGCTTGCTAGAGATAAACTGCTTAGATTCTTACCTAAGATGATTATCTGTTAGTTTCTGAATGCTAGAAATAGGTTTAGAGTTGACATTTACTATAGAGTATCTGATCTTAATGCCTCTACGTTGGTGAAGTATGCCAGAGATGGGTATGGAGGTGACGCAATTGACTTCTGGTTGTTGAGATAGGCCAGACATGGCTATTGAGGTGATTCAGGAGGATTCTCAATTTGGGTTAGAAATAGCTTTGATTGTGAGAGGTATGTGATGACACGGACGAGTGTCGTAGGCCGAGTATAACTGGACAGTAGATTTAAGTTTGTGACGGGTAGTGTGCATTTGTTTTAGACAAGCTGTCTATCCTTTTTACTTTTTGTCTTTTATTTTCATCCCATTCAATATCAAACTCATTAACGATAGAATTTCCAAACGAAGAATCAATAACCAATCTCTGTGGACACGATACGATATAACCTAACCGGTTTATATCACCCGGTAAAAATATACTAACTCTTTGCTTGCCTGCTAATATCGCATCCAACACTCCTTGAAAATGGTTCCTGTAACTTATGACGATAGATCTATAAGGGCTCATGTTCACCGCACAATAAAATTGCTTTCCTTTTCTAACCTCCATGCTTCACTATCAACTTCACTCGCCCTACAAAAGGAAAAGAATCACGCCCCTTCTTGTAAGTCATATCCACAATATTCTGAAATAATAGATTTTGTATCTATAATAGCTTTCATTCGCGTGTCTCAATATAATGATGAAGGGTTAGATTTTGCGATTCCTCCTAAACCACCAGATCAATTTGGTTTTGAGTTTTTGTATTATGAAACAAGTGAGTCAAGCTCATATGTTGAATCTATGAGACTTTGTGATGGGTATAAGATAGTTCCTTCTTGTTGCTCCCGAGACATGTTTTATTACATGCTATTACTTGCTTCTGCTCACAAAAGATGGACCCACTCATCATATGGAAGATTATAATGAAATTTCCGAGGTAGCTAATATTACTACCGGTGGTTGCTCCTTGGAAATGGTTCCTGTAATTTATGATGATAGATCTATAAAGGCTCATGTTCACCGCACAATAGAATTGCTTTCCTTTTCTAACCTCCATGCTTCACTATCAACTTCACTCGCCCTACAGAAGGAAAAGAATCACTCCCCTTCTTGTAAGTCACATCCACAATATTCTGAAATCATAGATTTTGTATCTATAATAGCTTTCATTCGCATGTCTCAATATAATGATGGAGGGTTCGATTTTGCGATTCCTCCGAAACCACCAGATCAAATTGGTTTTGAGTTTTTATATTATGGAACAAGTGAGTCTAGCTCATATGTTGCCCACAATGTGTTCGTTGAAATTCCCTTGCCAACCATTCCCTTATTTTTGAATACCACTATCTTTCAAGACATGAAAACAATTTTCACTCTGATTTCATGTTCTTCTATACACCTAGATTATTTCATCATGATACTCCATCCTCTTGTGTAATTTTGGAAAGTTTACTTTGCAAAATTATTGAACTAAAAATTGCTTGGCCTTCCTGGTTATTCACATACTGACTTAGTTCAACATGTCTTGTGGCTTTTCATACTCAAAGGTAGTCATGGTTCACATCAAGAAAATTTCATTATGGTAGATGGGTCAGGCATCTTCGCAAACTTATATTCTTTTGATCATAGTTGGCATATTCACAAGTTTTTCAATTTATTGAAAGTTGGAAAATTGATACATGTTGACAGTTCTGTTTTTTCTGGTTACTCAATATTGGATTCCCCATTAGTAGTACATGGAAATTTTCCAAACATTTTCTTGCATGCCTCACTTTCAATAGAAAAGTTAAATGGGGAAAATTTGAGAATAACCTTATGGATGATTTTGTTGCCTCAATTCTTATTGCAACCAGTAAACACACAAATAATATTCAACAATGGTTGGGAAAATTTCAAAAGTCAGACTCAACAAGTGACATTTCTCTTAAGCTTAGTCAAAGTGAAGTTGCAACATTTCTATTTCTATCATATATACAACTTCCGCTACCTTTCTTCATGTAGCCATTGATGTTGTAATAGGAAGTGAAATTTCTGAGCTATTTATTGTTGCATCAACTCACAGTGGGTTAGCATATAAGGTACTTGGCATTATATTGAATTTTACTAATGGTAATGTTATAGACTTCATGGGAGCTGCCTTACTTCACAACTTTTATCATGGTTTCATCGATCATTATGGCTTAATTGGAAGTGTTCTAAGTGAATTATTAATTGCTAATATATTATTTTATGGTTATGCTCAAGAGCTTATGGTTAGATTCAATTCAATACTTATTGTGTTGTTTGAGTCAAATATTGTCAAGAATGAATTTATTAGGATGATGTGTGGCTTTAAAAGAATATCAATGTCTTGCTACTAAGAGGTAGCCTCTCTATTATTTGTTGCTGAACATTTCCTGAACATATTCCAGCAATGGACTTTTGGTTCCACTTTTTCCATTAGTTTCCTACTTGGTGGGAGAAGTCTTCGAAGTGGGGCAACACTATGTTTGATTGCAACAAATGTTTTTGTTGTGTTTTTCAATGCCAAATGCTCCTTATACATGGTGGAATGGAGTACTTATGGGATTCTTAAACCACTTCAGGCTAATTTTGGAGAAAATGCAGTCACTTCTTTTTACTTCAAACAATGGGATCCAGGGGTCTTTTTGGTTCAACAATAATTTTGCACAACCTTGAGGACAAGGTTGTTCTTGAAGGGGTGCATAATGATAGAAAATGAAATTAATTTCTAAACAACTTAATTATTTAAGTTAGAATGATAATGTATTTTAATTGACCTTTATTCATTATGTCTTTATGTTAGTATTCATTACTATTATTATATATGTATTCATTGAGAGATGGAAAACTTATCTAATGAATGAAAAATATCTTTTATTTTACTAGTTAGTTTTTATTGTTCTTTATTTCTTAATTTTCTCTAGCTTTGTTAGGGTTTTAGATATAGCATCCTAGCACACCACTTTAAGACAAAGCAATAATGAAAGAAGAATACGAAGAATACATGAGAAATATGGATCGTGATTCCCTGCAATCACGGAACCCCAACAGCCACACAATCAAGTTTTTTGGCCGTCTGATTCAGATCAGACCGTTCTAATCTAAGATTGGTATTTTTTAAAATTATTATATAAAAGTAATGTTATTTTTTCTGATCGTACGATTAAGATCCAGCGGTTGTAAACAGTGCAACTGTGTGAATGCGTCCAAAAAGTGACTGGTGATCTGTTTTCGAGAAATATAGAGAAAATGTTAAAAGGTTTGTAACATACACTTATTTCTTAAATAGAGTAACTACTCATTAATTTTTGCAACGCTTATTTCTTTTCCTGTTTATGAATTTTGTAACTGTTAGTTATCGGTTTTCTAAATGATCTTGAATGGTCAATGGTTTATCACAATAGTTTTAGTTTATTTTTTAATTGGATAAAAATTTGGATATAAGAAAGTTTTTTTTTGGATTTTTTAATCCACCACATGAGGTGGAATTAAACCTTATGCATTTATGAAAATGTCCTTCTAAAATCGGAAGTATAGTTTCGGTGCGTACCATTTTCTGAAATATTTAAGTTAAAATCAGAAGTATATTTACGGTTCCATATCGGATGTATACTTTCGGTTCTGGACATGACAGTTAGCAGAAAAATTTAACAAAAGCAATAATTGGAAAAGTTATAGAAATTAGAAGTTCAACAAATTATACAATTTATAAATCGAACAAAATACCAAAAATATTATCCAAAAGGGATTTCATAATAATGGTAATGGTATCCAAAACACAAATTCGATACAATACAAAATCAAAAAACTAAAATCAAAATACAAGTGGATGATCAACCTAAACTACTAGGTATGGCGCATGATGAACCGACCTATCACCCTCGAGGCATCCCTCTGACGTCTCCTATATAACATGGCACCCTGAGCCTCCGTCATGATGACCTCAAAAACTCCTCTGACATTGGATCTGTCAGGAAATAGCCCTCTATCAATGTCATCCCTAGCAAGCTCCATGGTACGGCGACACCTAGGCAACACGTCATGAGCATGATCTCTCCTCGTCTGCTCCTCCTCCAAGATCTCCTGATGAACTGGCCTAGGTGGGTTTCCTGGAGCATCATTTACCATGTATGGATGTGACACCCTGAAGAACCATATCATGTAAACATACACGTAATTCCAGTCATTCGGAGCCACGATACTCCTAGCCTCATCAGGTACAAGATGATTCTCAAAATCATCAAACAACTCATCCATCTCCCTCCTCTTCACTGCCGGAGGAGCACGTACAGCAGGATGCCGATGAATGGTCTGGGTAAACTCGAACTGACGCATCACCCGCTCAGGCATATAAGGAGCAGTCTTCCGAGCCCCACAGACCAACCAACCTATAAATAGCGAAACCTCATCAAACATTATCGTCTCATGGTGGTCGGCGTAGGCACTAAAGTGAATGTCCTCATACATTATCCGGTCCAGGTAAACCCGGAATAGCAGTGTCGTCTGGTTCCCTCTGAGCGGCTCGTATGCACAGGCACACAGTATATCCTCAGTATAACCCTCAGCAAGTGACCATCTAGAAATGCTGGGGAAATGTTGTAGGATCCATCCCTGAAATAACAAAATTAAACTAGTTAGTTTCAGAATCAAAATAATTTAAAAAGGCCGCTAAGAGAAATAATTTATACCGTCATGAGTGACAAGATGCCGGTGATCTGCCTCGTATTCCACTTAATTCCCTCATCCAACTTGGTATACAAGTAAACCAATCAAACATCTCCCTAGTTCCACCCACTGATCGCCTCAAAATCACCAAAGTACCTAAGATACATGATGTTAGTGTAGGTGGCACTAGTGTCCACAAATATTTGTGTGCCAACAGGATACAAGAGGTGTGCTCTCATGACATACCCCTTGTGAAAGGTAACCTGTTCAGCATCACTATGAGTAGTTGTAGCACGCGCAAGCTCATCCCTAAAAACCTCCACCAACCGGCTATATCTCATGTGGAAACCACGTGTCTTATCAACCTCCTTCAGGGCGCTATCTAGGGTAACTCTCAGCCTTTCAACCAATAGGTCGATGTCCTCCTCTTTCTCCAACTTCTGGTGATCCAAAAAGGCCCCTCTGATCAGTAGGTGAAGTATACATGCGACGTCATCGAGTGTGATCGTCATCTCACCATGTGGTATATGAAATGAAGATGTCTTATGGTGCCACCTCTCTACAAAAGCGTTGATCATCCCCCAGTTGACCATGCTATATCCATAAAGGATCAAACCTCTCAACCCTGTAAGGCGTTGAAGATCATCAAGCCATGGTGTAACACGGTGGGAGAACTGACTTATTTATTTTGTGTTTTATTGCAAATGTTACGGATAGCAAGAGTCGCCACCGACTTTTCTTTTATCCAATAAAGGGAAGGTGAAAAGAACAGGAAAAGACCTTCGTTAGATTCTGAGTAAGGGAGGTAATTATGAAAAGGGAAGGTATTATCACCTTTTCCATCCGTAGTTATCTACGGATTCTTAATTGCTTAACTCACTTCGGAAAAATTGCTTTCTGTGTTTGTGTAGTTTGTAAAGTATTTTGAAAAGTATTTGAAAAGTATTTCGCTTTGACTTCGTAATGATTCTCGTTAGAATGTATACCAAGTGTTTGGAAATATTTGTTTGGAAAATGTTTAACTTTGTAATGATTCTCGCTGGAATGTATACAAAGTGTTTGTTTGGAAAATATTTTTTGAAAATAGTGTGAGGTGTGAAAAGTTATTTTGATTGGAGCAAACAATAAAGTCTTATTTACCTACTCAGATTGGTCGTTTCTTGTTATTTTCCTTCTCCTTTAGAATAAGGCTATCCATACCATTAGTAGGTAGGTAACTTTATCCGTTGGATGTGAAGGGACAATCGTAGGGTCACCATATGGTCATTGAAGGCAACATGTAGTGATACCTTAGCAAATTCGTAGGGACGGTCATCACTTATTTGTAGGCAACAATCGAGGGACGAGATCATAAATTTGTAGGCAATATCGAGGGTCATCGAGGGACTATGATCTTTGTGATGATTTTATTCGTAGGCAACTTTGCTAATGGTACCCCTACGTTTGAGGGACACGACCATTGTATTCGAAAGGAAACAAGAAAGGATACCCTAAGGGGGTGCAAGTGTGAAAAGTTTGTTTGATTCAGATATTTTAATCTTGAAATTAGGGTGATCTAACGGTTGATTTTAGATCTTGTCATGCAAACCCTAGTTACTAGCAGTTAAATATATACAATTTATAAGAGAGTGCGGAAAGTAAAAGTGTGGAAATTAAATGTCCTACATTATTACATGGCTTTGGGGCAGTTACATAATATAGGCGCGGAAAGTAAATTGCGAGAAAATTAAATCTACGCTATTACAAAAATAACCTTGCGACCTATACATCGATTTCTAATATTTAAATGCGAAATAAAGTAAATAAATTGAAAGAAAAATGTCTAAGGATAAGAAAGAACATCTAAACCCTAATTGTAAAAGGAAAATATGTTGATATTTTTTGAAATCGATTTTAGTCAATAAAACCTAATTTCTAAGTTAATTATTAATTAATTATGAAAAATAATTTAAATCATGAGAAAAATAAATTATTTTTATGTCAAAAATTAATTAAATATTTAATTAACCTAATTCTAAAATTAAATTATTTTTGTGATTTTTGAAAATAGTTAAATTAATTTTGAAAGAAAATTAAGTTAGTTTAGAAAAATAAAAGAAATTGGAAAATGTGAAAGAAATAAGTGGTAAAAAAAATAGGAATGGTCCCTGTAAGGTTTGAACTCGTGACCTTATGGTTATTGAGCCAAAAGCTAGCCACCACGCCACCTGCATATGATGTACAAACCATGCTTCCAATTGTATATGTGTGTAACCTGTGAAAAAATTAGAAAATTGTGAAAGTTGCAAAAGGCAGGCATCAAACCCGTGCCTTGAGAGAGTGAGAGGACTAGCGCGTGTATGGTTAACCACTGGGGTGGTGACACATCCATGTATTTAGATGCAAGGATTAATATATATGTGAAGCAAAGTTCACGAAATCTGATTTAATCAAACACAAACGCGCATGGGCCCCCTGGACTTAAATGAACCAATCATGCAACGCCACACCCAGGTCACCAGAGTCAGTAACAGTCAAAGACACCAGAGATGAATTCTGGTCGTCTTCTCCGACCGGTCGATGCTAAAAACCTGCAAAATAATGCAAATAAAAACCAGAGAGGGACCCTACCACCCTAATTTGAACCTTAGGAATTCAATGGTGGTGTTAGTTTGGCTTGAATCGACCTGTAGCTAGGGTTTCAACGAAGTAGAAGCTTCATGCCCTAACAATGACATAACATGATTCCTGCGTTAAATCTCACAAAAGACGAATCTAAACATTCATAAACATCAGTATGAACATGAATATATGGATCGAAATAGTTTATAGGGCATAAAATAGAAGTTTGAAGTTCATGAAGTTTACCAACCAGTGTAACTCAAAGGAGTGAGTTTTGGGCACGATCTTGCTTCCCTGGAGACTTGGATCGACTCCTGGAAGGTTCAGGAGGATGAATGGATGACTGGTTTGACTTGAGGATTGCTAGAAAATAGGGTTCGAGTTTGCCCTAAAACTTGAATTTTTTGACAAATTTTTAGGGTTTGTAAGAGCATACAATCCGTGTCTTTGGATTATGAATGTGTCAAGTATATATAGAGAAATAGATTATGTCAAGAATTAAGTGAAAAATATATTGCATTCAATGAAAAATATTTGATTGAAAAATCAAATATAATATTTCCAAATTTTCTCAATCTTGTGCAATCAAGTCTTGAACCAAAATGGCCATCTATTATGACTATCTTGGACCTCAAGAATGACAAATATCCAGCCTTGCATTAATTAGTTTGATTTTTAGTATTTTATTTTAATTAAAATTAGATTAAATGAATAAATTCTAAAATAAATAAAATAAAATGAAATGAGGCGTGCAATTGGCCTTGGAGGTCATGGATAATCTCAAGAACAAGTTTGGATCACAAAAACTTAGGCCCATTTGGAAAAAAATTGATTTTGCTAAGTATTTCTCTTCATGCACTTCTTCAAAAATGCCAAACTTGTACAACTTGTATCTTGATCAATTCTCAACTTTTTGAAGTGTTCTTGGACTTTTTAGAAAGATCAATATGTCCTCTAAACACTCGTTTTGGTTTCATCTTCGTTGAAGCTTCCATGCTCATATACACTTCTTGGGAAAAAGATGACTTTTTGTTGACTTTTAGAAGGACCTATAATGTCTTGATCCATAACTCTCAAATGAAGCATTTTTGGTCAAAGCTTGTAAGACACAAATTTGTAGATAATTGAATTCTCTTCAAAATGAGCTTTGGTGGAAAAATTTCTGATAAATTATGTGAAATTTATGCCTGGTCAAAGTTCTGTTGACTTTTTCCTAAGAAATCCTAATTTGAAAACTTTGACTTTTGATCAAATCTTAAGTTTTCTTGATGAATCATGATCAACCCTTGATCAAATGATGAATGAGATTTCAAAATCTTGATGTTGACCAAAAATGATGAAGTTTGACTATATGTTGACCACAATTGACTTTTTATCCAATACAGTTGATCTTCAATCATATGAGGAATTGTCTGAGCAAACTTGAGTTGTGAGGCTTGAAACTTGACATGATGATACCTTGAGACATATGAGGAGGTATGATGACCACTTGAGGCAATGGAAACCATCTTTTACTTGAGAGAATCAAAACCCTAGTTGTGGGTTGATTGCTTAGGAGAGGGTTCATCTGGTAAACCCTTGAGAAATTGTTGAGTATGGAGATGTGGATTGACTTGAAAAATAGGAGGGAAAATTTTGGGGTATAACACATGGCTCGGGAGGGGTAATAAGCCTGCTGATATTCCTCTTATGGTTTATGACCTTCACTGTATCACAATCCTGCAAGAAAAAAAATTCATTATTAGAATTCATAATATTCATAAGAAAATTCATAACTGTAATATAAATGTAAATTTCATACCTCTCCATACCATATATGTCTAGCCACATGAGTGGAATAAAGAGCGAGCAGAGATAAGTCAGAAGGTCCCCGTCCAAAGACTTGAGGGACCTAGGGCGTCGCCGGTGCCTCCGATGCCGCCGGTGCCTCAGGTATCTCTAGTGCCTCTGGTGGCACCGGTGCCTCGGGTTCCACCTGTACTTCAGGTGCTAGGGGTGTAGCAACATGTCTCATCTCAGATGGCCTCATTTGTGAAGCAGTTGATGATCCTGTCTCAAAAATATGTTGTGGTGAGGATATACGTCTACACTAGGACGGAAGCGGCGAATGATGGATTGGAGAATCTCGTCTGCTACAGTAGGAAGATGTAGAAGGGGTAGAATCAGAACCAGAAGAATGTGCATCAGGCATAGCCTGTCCGGATGTTGAAGGAGCCTGTGTTGCCTAACTTCCCTCTCTCTGCACAGAAGCATGTTGTGCAACTCGACCATGCCTTAAACATGATGGTCTCTCAACCATATCTCTTGTAGAAGTAAGAGTGAAACGTTAGCATATGACTTATAGTGGAAACAAAGGCAAAAAGTTGCAGACAGAAACCGGAAATAAACCTCCGGTTTCATTCTTCCCCAAAACCAGAAATAAATCTCCGATTTCTTCTGCAAAAATAGAGCTACGTACCAGCCCTCCCCAAAACCCCAAATGTGTAAAAAAAACATTCATTGATCGTCAAATAATGTTTACAAATAGTGTTCTAATGACTCCAAATGATATAAACTACATAAAACAACACATTTAAAACTCTATTTCACTAATTTCAATAGAAATTACATAAACTCTAAAAATATCTTAAATCACTTACTTGATTGATTGAAGATGTTTGTTGTTTGCTTCATTCAGTTAGTTGTTATATTTATCTAATACTTGATGGTATGTGTTGATTGTTTGAGAAATAATTTGATTTTGAGAGAAAGGGTTGAAAGGAGTGTTTGAGAGAGTTTATGTTTGTTTTTCCAAAATGTTTGTTGTTATTGGGAGGGGAAGAGTTTTTGGCGCCCTTAAGTGCGTCCAGGAACCGGAAATATACTTAAGGCTCGGAATCGTAGATATACTTTCGATTTACACCCAACCATTTTCAACATGATTTACATGATATAGGGTGCGAATCAAAAATATACTTCCGAATTGAATATTGATTTTTTTTAGGGTAAAAAATTGAATATTGGAATTTTTTTTAGGGTAAAAAATTGAATATTGGAATTTTTTTTAGGGTAATATTGAAACAAAAGTAGGTGAGTTCAAACTCATGATATAGTACGGGTGGCAAAACGGTCCGGTCCGTTGGGCATGCCCGCTTTGCCCGCACTTTAGTGTAGGGCGAGCCAAGAATTTAGGCCCTCACCCTCTAATGTGATCGTCCTGTTCCGTTTCGTTTTTTTCACGGGCTTTTACAGGCACAAGGATTAACATAAAATTTTGCATTTTTAGGCCTAAAATGTGCAATACTCGCAGACTTTCTCTGTCCCACACTCACTTTTGCAGGACTGATTTAAGTTTTAGACTCTCATTCTTAACTACGTCTATCCCGCTCTATTCTCTTTTTTTGCAGACTTTTGCGAGACGGATCTAAACGGGACGAACATGACTGTTTGTCAGTCCTATATATAATTATAGATTTAGATTATATATACATGCATTTTTAGCAAAACACTAATTAATAAAATATTAAATAAACCCGAATTATGCAAACAAACACTCATTACCATGATAAAAATGTCTATTGTATTGATATGATTTTTATTATACAAAGAAGTAGCTCAAGCACTGCACTTTCATAAAAACAAGATACAAGTCACTAAACAACACAATTTTGAGCAACTTATATTTTATCTTTCTCTAATAATTTCAATTTTAAATATAATGTATTAAATCAGCCCCCTATGTTCCATACAACGAATTGACCAAGTCTAGATTTAGGGTAGTTTCCTAATTTATTAAAAAATTCTGAGAGGCTTCAAAAATAACAGAAAAGAGACACATTTTCTTTTACACGCAAAGGAAACAAACACGGCAATATTCTTTTATTATTCAACAACTCTATTACTAGAAGATCAGGATGACGCAAGAAACTCAGAAGTTTTAAAATTTTATTCAAGACTTTAATTTGGCATGTTTTCCACAATTGACTTTTTATTTTATTCAAGTTTTCAACAAACATTTTCAACCTTCAGCTCTATACCCAAAATTCAAATGTGACCTTTGACTTTATGTTTTTTCATATTTTCACTACATCATTTCTAATTTCATTAATTAAAAAAAACATACATGTCAATATCAAATTCATTTACAATTTCAGAGGGTACTAATTGCAATATATGTGTTAATTCATAATAAACTTATAGACTCAGAGTTATCATAATCTCTTTCATCTGAGAATTAAAATATTAAGAACAAATAAATTTAAATATAGATAATATTTTTACAAAATTGTTCACATTAGCAGCCTAACCCTACATCATATAATAAATGTAAATATATGCTAAAATTGAAACTTAGGTAATTAAAATATTAACCAAATTGATGCAGGCAGGAAACTGTAACCATAGTTAACCAATTTTCCACAATCACGGCCAAACCTCATTTAATTAACGTGACCTTTTTTGCCAAGTTAGTATATTATATTATTATCAAAATTATTACTTTTCTACAAATGCTAGTTATTATACTCAATTTTAATTTCTAAATTCTTGACTTGTCTTCAATTTCATAACATATACATATGAATTTTCAAAAACAAACCACGTTTTTCTTTTCAACGTATTCACACGTTGAACAAATCAAATCACACCAAAAATATTTATTATATATATATAGATATACATATATAGAAGTAAAACCTACCTCTCATTCACTTTTCATCAAACACAAAAAGAATGGCCATCACCATGAAAAGAAGCCTCTCCATCTTCCTTTTCATAGCGGTAACCTCCATAGCCTCAACACAAGCAGCATACTTCAACATCACAAACAAGTGCAACTACACCGTCTGGGCCGCCGCCGTACCCGGCGGCGGTGTAAAACTCAACACCGGCGAATCATGGAACATGAACATAACCAACGGCACAGACAACGCAAGAATCTGGGGTCGAACCAATTGCACTTTCGACAACTTGGGCTTCGGAAAGTGCACAACAGGTGATTGTAACAACACTCTCGAATGTAAAACTGTCGGTACACCACCAAACACAATCCTAGAATTCTCTTTGAACATGTACAACGACCTCGATTTCTACGATGTTTCCCTTGTACAAGGTTTTAACGTCCCAATTAAGTTGACACCATCGTCAAGCTCTTGTAGCATGGTGAATTGTACTACCAATATTACCAATGAGTGTCCTAAAGCTCTTCAGGTACCAGGTGGATGTAATGATCCTTGTACAACGTTTGGGACACCTGAATATTGTTGTGACTTAACTAATGCTAAATCTGTTGCTACAAATGCCTCTGCCACGTGTGCTCCAACAACTTATTCTAAGTTCTTTAAGGATAGGTGTCCTTGTGCTTATAGTTACCCTAAAGATGATGCAACCAGCACTTATACTTGTATGGGAGGAACTACCTATGATGTTGAGTTTTGTCCTTAATTTTTTATGATTTCATTTTTATTTGTCTTGTTTTCATTTCATGATTCTTGTTGTATACTTTGATATATGTATTTGTAATAATTCAATAAATGGGTTGTCTTAGGGGATTGATTCCTTTGCACATCTATGGGATATGATGTGTTATAGTTAGATCTTTGTTTAAGTAAATAAAGTAAGGTTTATGTAAAAGTAAATTCTTATTATGAGAATAATTAATTTATATTTAATTGAATAAGAGACCTTGATTCATATTGTTCATATTACAGAAATTGATCTATGCATGTTCAAATACAGAATCACTCCATCTTTTACATCTATATACTCTTTCAAAATTTTGTCACCTGAATGGTTATTTAGGTGTTGCAATATTTGTTTGTTAATTGATGAACATCAAATGGTTATATTTTACTTTTTTTTTTGCTTTTAGGGAACAATATTTTACTGCTGTAGTCGTGGATTATTTGGTCAAACATAACGACATTAACAAAACGTGTTGTTGTTAATTTATAGATAATCCATTTTTTTTCTTTTGTATTGGGTCCGTTCTAAAGTTGAATATTTCAACCCATATATCCATCATTTTCCAAACATGAATCTCAATTCAACGTAATGAGGTACATGCCGCTTGTTGAGCAAGGCAAGAAAATACTCGACATAAAAAAAGGGTAAGGCAAGTTAATAGAGTTTGGCTTGGATGTGAAAACGGTAGTCGGTAGAGCCCACCTTGGCCTAACTCGAGTTGTTTAGGGTTGACTAAAAAAAGTCTTCTAAAAATTAACAAATAATATTTAAGCGGAGACTCGGGCGATACGCGGGATATTGAAAAAAAATTTAAGTAATTTTATTTAATCTAAAAAGAATTGTAATTGAATCGATAAGATGAAGATAAAAAAGAGATAATAATATTTAAATAAAAAATATATTTGAATTTAAATTGTAAAAATGATAAATAAAACGTTGCTGTTTAATTTAAAAGTGGAAAATAAGTGAAACAAATTTAATAATTAATTTACATTTCCGTTAATTTTTTTAACATATTAAAAAATGTTAAATCTTCATCATTTAAGGATGTGAGATATTCTACATTCAAATGACTTAGATTCTATGTAACAAATAATCACAATCAACATTAAGATAAAAAAATGAACTTCACCACTTTTCGAAGAGTGCATTTTTAATTTTACATTATATTTCTCACGGAAAATAGACACTGTTGAATATCAAATACTCAAATCATTAAATATCATTATATTTTGTTAACCTTGTGTGAATTGCTTCATTAAAATAAATGATCTTTAATCTTTTACTCTTTGGTGAATTTTTCTTTGATTAAAATTTATAAAAACGATAAATCTTAATTTTAGAGTATTTATGAATTGTGTGAAAATGATAAAATTTTAATTTAAGAATAATTCTTTCATTAATTTTGTATGTGTTTTTTTATTTTAAATATTGTTTAATTTTTTACACATATTTTTATTATTTTAATATTCAGTGTAAATATTTTAAGTTTATTATATTTGTTTTTTTGTCTTACCGAATATGTTCACCTAAAATCTAAACTTTTGTAAATTGTTACTTACTAACTTAAACTTGTAATTTTTTAAAGGGTTAAATAGCTTTTACCCCCTGCCAAATAGGCGTGTTTTGATTTTGCCCCCCTTAAAAAAAATTGTTGCGCAGACCTTACCAAATAAAGATTATAACAGTTTACCCCTGAACACATATTTGACCTAATACCACCAGTAATTGTCCTACGTGTCAGTTATGTTATTAAATCATGGAAAAGAATTGCCACGTAGCTCTGATTTTAGTCATCTTCTTCTTCCTCGTCGTTCCCAAATTGGATTTCAGAATACACAAAGGTTGGATTTCGCCATTGTCGTCTTCTTCCACTTCGTTGATCCATCGTCTACCATAGGTTTCGTCGTCGTCTGCTACCTTGTCATCTCTCAGACACATGGATCGAAGCAACAACCATGGAAGCAGCAATTCCTTTGATATTTCAAGTGATCCCCAGTGTGGTTGTCGCCGCCCTATGAAGATGTGGGTCACAAATACAGTGCAAAACAAAAATAGGAAGTTCTGTAAGTGTCGTAATGCCGGGGTAAGTAGTTTCATCCAATGTATGCCATTGAATTATATGTGTTTTTTGATATTGAATTAAATGCGTTGGTTGTTTGCAGAGTATGAATTGTTGTAAGTTGTTTTTATGGGATGATGAGCTTGCTATAGCCATGAATGAATGCACAAAGAGTGATATTGGAGAATGCAAGAAATGTGATGTGACATTGGTCAGGTTGGAATTAACGGTAAAAAGCTAGAAAAAACCAAGAAGAAGATTGCCATTATGCAGAAGAAGAACTTTCAGATGAAGATGGCTTTATGGTTTTGTTGGTAGTGGTGTACAAGTTTATGTAACAAAAATGTAGAATTAGGATTTTGTTATTTTGTTGTAAAAGCTGTCATGGATTTTGTTAAAAGTTGTCATGAATGACTGCACAATATGTTGTTTACAAGTTATTCCATATGATGTTTCAAGATAACATTGATCTTGTTATTTGCTCTAATGGATTCTTTTGTTATAAGCTATAATGGATTCTTTTGTTATGATAAACAGAATAATGCATTACATAGCATTGGGCATAAGTCATAAGAATTGACAGAATAAAGCCATAAGAATTGACAGAAAGAAGGCATAATAATGACAAACAGAATAATACATTACATAGCATTGGGCATAAGCCATAAGAATTGACAGAATGAAGCCATAAGAATTGACAGAAAGAAGGCATAATAATGACAAACAGAATAATATATTACATAGCATTGGGCATAAGCCTTTCACAAAATGTTGTAGACATTACATAAGGTCATAAGGCTTACTTTGGCCATTAGCATTACATATTAGCCTTACATTGGCCATAAGCAAAATGTAGTACACAAAAGATATTTAAAACAGCTAAAAGTCATAAAGTCACAAAAGATTATACAATACATGAGACAATACATAGGGTGATAACATTCTATTTTCTAAGCTTCTTCTTTGCTCTTTGTGAACCTCTTTCTTGTTCTTCATCTGTCAAAGACATAGGTTGGTCACTGTTTGATCCATGCCCTGTGAATGGTTTTGGTTTTTTAAACCAGTTTATCTTGATTCTCTCACTAGACCTCCTTCTCAATGGCTTCACCTCTTTCCCTCTTTTTTTTTGGTAGGTTTGCTTTCTTCAGCAGCCACCTGAGATGTGGTGATGTCTAGTAGGCTTGAAATAATGTCATCAGTGATGCCATCAAAGTAATCAGTCTGAGCTGTAGCATTTGGAATGACATCAGTTGCAGCAGTTTGACTGTCATTAGTAGGAAAGGCATCAATATGAGTGCTTTCAATTGGAGTTGTATTAACTGGAGTGACAATCTTTGGATTTGCATCACTTGGAATGGCATCATTTTGAGATGCAGCAGTTTGGGTGGCATGAGTTTGACTTGCAGCAGTTTGGGTGGCTCCATTTTGATTTGCATCAGTTTGTTGTGTCTTCGCTTTTTTCTATCAAAAAACAACATAAATACAGTTATCTGGCAGCACAAACATATGTATCATACACTAATGACAACTAGACACTCATATGACATATATATCATACCTTTCTTTTGTGAGCATTTGGATCCTGACTGGTGCTTTTACATGACTGTGCGTTGTGACCAAATTTGTCACATGTTGTGCATCTGTAAGAGACACCTGGCAATCTTCTTCTTGCACCTTTTTGACCCCCATATTTCGTTTTCAGATGACAACCATCTACCCCAACAAAGGGTCTGCAACCATTAGTGAATCCCTTTTTGCAACCATCAAAACAGAAATAAAAAGCCCCAAACCTTGGTTGTATGGATGGATTTGGTGCATTGGCGGTAATACTCACAGTATTCCCATGATTAACTCTATGTAACTCAAGAACATACCTCCTCAATTAGCGCTTGTCTGCATCTCCCTCTAGAATCTTCTTTGCTATGAGCTTTGCCTTGCATGCCCTAGCCACAGTGATGCCAACAGAAATTTTTTGCCTCATGTCTTGAATTATGTCAATAATCCTAACACTCTCACATGTTTGCATCTTTTTAACCACAACTTTAGCCACCCACCTTGAGCTTGCATATCTGTTATCTAGAACCCTAGCACATGTGTGTTTGTCAAATATTGTTTTTATAGAATAAGTGTGCTTGTGGCCCACTTTTGAACAAAGTATTAAAAAACCACATTTGGCCCTACATTCTACCCATATCCTGTGGCTCTCGTTTTTCACAAACTTTATCTCCCTACCATTTAATACTGACCACTCACGTATTGCTTCTCGAAACTCATTAAGACAATTGAATTCCATACCCTACTCAAATTTAAAATTCTTATTGAAATGCTCCTTCTTAAACTTTACAAACTTTTGTACTTTCTCCTCATCTGATATATCAGGGTCTGAGCTATCCAAATCATCACTTACATATTCATCATCATCTTCCACTTTTTTCTTTTTTGAACCTCTCATGAAATCAGCCATGGAGGGTGCTTCCCTGATTGGTACAATAACGTCAATCTCTTCAAACCCATCGATCAACACAGTGGCACGTTTATCCTCACTATCTCCTAACCCTTCTACTCCATCTTCATCACATTTATCCATCTCAACTATTTCATTCACACATCTGAGACTTACTACTGACACTGAAGTATCTATTACATCATGCACAACAAAAATGTCACCCTCAACCTCATTGGCACAAGAAATTGCAGCCAAATATCATCGTCTTTCTTGATCTGGAAATGGTTCAGATCAATTTCAATAACCTTAGTCCAAACCCTATATGTTCCTTGATTGAAACCCCACCCATTCAACATCTTCCTAACACTATCCATAGTAAACTTATCAACATGAATGTTACTTACTAATATCGTCACACCTCCCCTGTGAATCATATCCCCATCACTCATGCAATTAAATTCCCCTCCATGATGGAAAACAACACTGAAGAACTGATTATTCTGAAATTTTTAAAGAAAAAATGGATTAGTCTCTAACTACCATATACTATTTGTGACCTGGTAACACAAGAATAAAAAAACTAACCCTTCGAGCTTTCAGTGACTCGCTTGACTGTGTCGTCTTTGTCGCCTGCGTTGACGGTGTCGTCAGTGTCGTCTTCTTCTTCCTGTTCTTCGTTTTCTTCACCATTGGCATATTTCTATTTTGTGTGCAAAAAAACCCTAGCTTTTCCAGGGGGTTAAAAGAAAATTTTTAATTCCAACTATGGAAGCATCTTATAAAATTAGAGCTAAGTGGCAATCCTTTTCCATTATTTAATAACGTAACTGACATGTAGGACAATTACTTGTGGTATTAGGTCAAATATGTGTTCAGGGGGTAAACTGTTGGAATCTTTATTTGGTAAGGTCTGCGCAACAATTTTTTTTAAGGGGGCAAAATCAAAACACGCCTATTTGGCAGGGGGTAAAAGCAATGTAACCCTTTTTTAAAACTTGTATTAAACTATTTCACTGTATTGACTAAACTTATAGAATCAATATTATTTTTAACAAATATATTAACAATGATGAAAATATGAAAAGTTTGGAAAAAATAAAGAATTCTATAAGGTTTATACTATATTTAAAGTTACTAGTAATTAGTTGTTAGATTAATAGTTTTTTTAGTTATCGGGAGTTGAACCGGAGACCTCTAGTAAAAAAAATGTCTTTTTAAAAAGTGAAGATGAATTCCTATATACCATATAAGAGTATATTTGACGTGACAATTTTAAATGATGAGGTGTCGAAGCAAGAATTTAAAACTTTAATAAATATCGTTGAATTATGCGAAACATTAGATTTAATAAATATAAATAGATTTAATTTTTTTTTGTTATTCTTACGTCATATACTTACTTGCACCATATACTTACACCATGAAACATACAACATCTATATGTGTTTATTTGTATTTAAAAAGTGAAAAAATAATTATTAAACCATGAAACATACAACATCTATATGTGTTTATTTGTATTTAAAAAGCGAAAAAATGATTATTAAATATGATGAAAAGAGCCCAACCGTATAAAATTACGATGTGAAAAAATAATTATTAAATATAATGAAAAGCGTTCAGCTGTATAAAATTACGGTGTAGTTGTCAATGTTGGTGTAGAAATATTATTGCTTTTAAAAAGATCGTTATACTAGAGCATGTGATATTAGTGCGTGAGACAGTTTTAGTGAGGAGAGAAAGAGATAATAATAAATAAAATAAGAATTTGTATTATTGAATGGTACAAAATAACGATATACACTATGACTATTTATATACAATCCTAATTGAGTTTAGGTTACATAACTTGGATTATATTTAAATATTAAATCTAATCAAATATAATATAATATTTTAACAAATCTAATTTAATATTTCAACACACCCCCGTAATTCAAGTTGTCGAACATTCTCAAAAATAATTAATCTGAAGTATTCCTAATTTTTTTTTCTCAAATTCAGAAATATGTCGATCTTCAATCTTTTGGTGAAAATATTGGCCAACTATGTGACACCCAAATTTAATTCAAATATTAAATAAGTGAGAATTTAATTATTTATTTAATTAAGGTCTTAAATATTTAATTCATCGGGATTAATTGGATCATTTAATGAGGAAAAGTTGGGAGGTGTGCAGAGTAAATGGTGGGTGTGAGAGTAAATCACTCTACTAATTACTAAGTATTGATTAATTACTTTAATTGGAATATTAAAAGGAAATATAAAAGGAAAATAAAGGAAAAGAGAAGTTTTTTTGGAGAAATCATTTCACGTAGAGTTGGAGAAAGAAGAGAAGAGAGGAAAAGCCGACGCCGAGAGAAACCGAAGAATCATCGCGAGGTAAGGGGTGATTTCGTTTGGTTAATATGTCTTATGGGTTTTGGGAATCAACTGGGTAATTGGGTGTGATAGGAAATGGAATTGTAGGTTTATAGCATGAAACCCTAAGTTGTGTCAGTGTATGGAGAATTGATCATCGATTGTCGAATACTATTAGAGATGAGTAAATTAGGTTGTTTAATGTTATAATGGTGTGAAATGGTGTTAGAATGGTGTTCATAATATTACAATTCGTGTTTGAAAGTTGGGAAATGATTATGAATGCATAAAGCTGTCAAAATAGCGATTTTTTGTCACAGTCGTGAAACCGGTTCCTGTGGGGAGGAACCGGTTCGATGAAATTCAAATGCAGGGATTTTTGTACATGGGAACCGGTTCCTGTGGGGAGGAAGGTTCCCCATCTAAACATCGAGGGGACTCAATTTTAAAACACAGGAACCGTTGTTGTGGGGAGGAACCGGGTTCCCCCATTTTCGAGGCGTGTATTTTTCAAATTGTGGGAACCGGGTTCTCCATGAGGGCGGTTACCATGTATTTTCAAAATTTCAAAATTTCAAAAATTCATATTTTCTAAACCGTAACTCCGATTCGAGTGCCGTTTTCGGCGTTATTTCTTAAATTTAAAATTATACCTCTTGGAAAGGAAAAATATTATTTCATCAAAAATTATTTTTAAAAGAGCCGAGTTCCCGATTTTGAAAGTATGGATTAATTAAGGATGATGGGTAGTTAATCGAATGATAGTGCGAGTGGGATGAGAACTAATGCATACCATGTTATATTTTGATATCCATTATGATTTGAATGTGATATATTTGGTGAAATGACATCGTGTGATTATGTTGATTATTATGATCAGTGGAATAATGTTGCATGCTTTTATGATTGCATGCATGGACATTTGTTAATTGGTTCATTCCCATTGTGCGGAAGTGAGCTTGCAGAGCCAATAGACTTACCTGGTTGGAGGTAGTGAGGCTAGATTCTTGACCCAATGGTTGTGGGCGAATCATGGATTACTTGTCTTTCCACGAGTAAGCGCGGTGGGTGAGCAGCGGTTCACGTTTGGTACCACATGCATAGAGTCTGCATTGCATATGGAATTGTAACATGTTAGGATGGTTTCCAGTGTTGCAATTGCCATTGTTTGATATATACATGACCATTGTGTGAATTGTTTTCTGTATTGTTCATGATTTTGTGTTTGGTTGATGAACTGATATATTCGATTATTCTGTTGGATCTAAGAACGTATAATACATATTATATTGAATTGAAATCTCACCCTTACTTTAACAATTTCAGATCCGAAGTGATTAGCTGCTTGGAGTTGGTGAGGATAGCTCTAGATTCGAGTTTAGTTAATCTAGTCCGCGTGTCAGTGTCGTGCTCTGGTAGATGTAACACTGGGAAAAACGATTGTTATGAATCCCTTTAATGGATGTTTTGGATAGTTTTGAATTGTGTTTTGATTAAATATCCTGGAATGACTATTAGCTGACGTATTCGGGATTAAATTATGTTACATTTCCGCTGTTAAACATAATTTTAATCAAAACACAATTTTGAGTATGGTTTAATTGATGAATATTCTTCAGTGAAAGCATGACGCTGTTTGGTCAAATTTTTATGATTTAAGTTGTGACGCCTCTTAACTTTGGATAAAACTCTGATATTTAATTCTATAAAACGCGGGTATTTAGAAGGGGTGTTAAAATAGTGGTATCAGAGCATAGTCGGTCTAGTCTTAGTGTCGTTATCCCTTTTAGTATGCGACTAGTGTAAGTAACACTGTCGATACTTGTGTCGATGTAGATTGTTTTGTAATGTTCTGAACAATTCTTTGGAAGAGATAATGAAGGAATGATGATGTTATTCTTGAGGCTTTGGGAATGTTATTGGAGTGCTCGGAGGAATCAGTGAGCTGCGATTGGTGTTGACAACAATTGGGGAATTTTCGGAGGAATAATCCTCCTTTGTTCAAGGGTGCACATGATCCAGGGTGCTCGAAATGGTTGAAGGAGATCGAGAGAATCTTGAGTGATTGATTGTCTTGAGGTGAAGGTGAGATATGGTACTCACATGTTGGCGGAGGAAGCGATGGTGGTGGGTTGCTACCGGGAATTGGAAGAAGATGGGATTGCATTGACTTGGGGCGTGTTCGGAGAGCTTTTACGAGAAGGTATTTTCACGAAGACATTCGGGAAAGAAAGATTGAATTTGGAGCTCAAGCGGCAACAAGTGCATGGTGAGTATCAGCGAAGTTCAGAGTTAGCAAAGTATTATGCTAATTATCCTAACGATGCAGATGGAGAATTTTCCAAATGTATCAAGTTTGAGAATGGTCTGCGAGATGAGATCAAGCAAGGTATCAGGTATCAGCGTATTAGAAGGTTTCCTGATTTGGTTGACTGTAGTAGGATTCTGGAAGAAGATCTTACCAGTACTAAGGCGAATGCTCAGAGTTATGCTGACCGTAAGGGTAAGAGACAGATGGATCGCGGTAAGCCGTATGATAGGAATAATCAGAGATCTGGAGGTTGGAAGAAGTCTAGTGGGGGAGACTCTGGTTCTTCTGGGTCTTCCGTGAGGTGTTATAGATGTGGTGAGTTGGGTCACCGATCTCTTGAATGCAAGGCTGATGCGAGGAAGTGCAACAATTGTGTGAGAGTTGGTCATTTAGCTGCTGAGTGTAGATCCCGAAGGATAACTTGTTACAACTGTGGAGAAGAAGGACACACTCGTCCGCAGTGTACTAAGCCAAAGAAAGAGCAAGCTGGTGGGAAAGTGTTCGCTTTGTCAGGATCAGAGGTTAAGCCGGATTATCGGTTGATTAAAGGTACATGTTTTATTAATGGCATACCTTTAATTGCAATTATTGACACTGGAGCGACACATTCTTTTATTTCTTTGGACTGTGCTAAGAGATTGAATCTAGAAATTTCTAATTTGGATGGGAGTATGGTCATTGACACTCCTGCGTCGGGTTCAGTGAGTACTTCGTATGTGTGTAGAAATTGTCCTATCGTTATTTTCGATAGAGGGTTCGGTATGGATTTAGTGTGCCTACCTTTAGAACAACTTGATATTATCCTTGGAATGAATTGGTTGGTCTTCAACCAGGTTCATATCAATTGTTTTGAGAAGACGATTATATTTCCTGAGGTAGCTAAGGTTGAAGATGCGATCATGTCAGTTAAGCAGATGAACTCAGCTGTCAGAGATGGTGCTGTGGTGTTCATGTTATATTCTTCAACGGAAGTGAAAGGGAAGGCTAAGAGTGGTGAGTTACCTGTTGTGAATGAATTTCCAGAGGTGTTTCGGAAGATGTTAATGACTTACACAGGCGAAGTGGAGTTTACTATAGATTTGATTCACGGAACTAGTCCGGTGTCGATGGCGCCTTATCGCGTCGGCATCTGAGTTGTCTGGCTGAAGAACAGTTGGAAGAGTTATTGGAGAAGAAATTTATTAGGCCTAGTGTTTCGCGTAAGTGCGATGTTGTTGGTTAAGAAGAAGGAAGGTGCGATGAGGCGTGTGTTGACTACGACAGTTGAACAAAGTGACGATCAATAATCGGTATCCCTGCAGGGTTGATGACTTGATGGATCAGTTGGTTGGAGCTTGTGTGTTTAGCAAGATTGATCTGAGATCTGGATATCATCAGATTCGTGTTAAGGCGGAAGATATTCAGAAGACTGCGTTCAGAACGAGGTATGGGCATTATGAATATTCTGTTATGCCATTTGGAGTTACTAATGCACCTGGTGTGTTTATGGAGTATATGAACATGATATTTCATCCGTATCTTGACAAGTTTGTGGTGGTGTTTATTGACGACATTCTGATCTATTCAAAGGATGATGAGGAGCATGCAAAGCATCTCAGAGTTGTATTAGAATTGTTGAAGGAAAAGAAACTTTATGCGAAATTGTCGAAGTGCGAGTTTTGGTTAAGTGAAGTGAGTTTTCTTGGTCATGTGATTTCCAAGAATGGTATTGCTGTTGACCCTACAAAAGTAGAAGCGGTATCTCGTTGGGAAGTCTTAGAAGAATGCTTGATTCGTAGTTTTCTTGATGCAGCGAGTTCTGCGGGAAGTTCATTGAGGAGTTTTCGAAGTTAGCTTTACCATTGACTAAGTTGACGAGAAAAGGTCAAGCATTTATTTGGGATGCAGATTGTGAGGAAGGATTCCAAGAATTGAAGAGGAGGTTGACTAGTGCTCCGATTTTGATTTTGCCAAATCCAGAAGAATCTTTCGTGGTGTATTGTGATGCGTCTTTGATGGGTTTATGAGGTGTTTTGATGCAAGATAGGCAAGTTGTGGCTTATGCTTCGAGACAGTTAAAGACTCATGAAAGGAATTACCCGACTCATGATTTAGAGTTGGCGGCTGTTGTGTTTGTGTTGAAACTATGGAGGTATTATCTGTATGGTTCACGGTTTGAAGTGTTCAGTGATCATAAGAGTCTGAAGTATCTCTTTGATCAGAAGAAGTTAAATATGAGGCAGAGGAGATGGTTGGAATTTCTCAAGGATTACGATTTTGGTTTGAACTACCATCCTGGTAAGGCAAACGTCGTGGCAGATGCGTTGAGCAGGAAATCCTTGCATATGTCGACGTTGATGGTCTGTGAGTTAGATTTGGTTGAGCAGTTCAGAGATTTAAGTTTGGTTTGTGAGACTACTCCGAATAGTGTGAAGTTGGGCATGTTGAAGCTGACTAGTGGTATTTTGGAAGAGATTCGAAATGGGCAGAAGTCTGATGTTGGTTTGGTAGATAAGCTGACATTGATTAACCAAGGTCAAGGAGGTGAATTCCGAATTGATGAGAATGGTGTTATGAGATTTGGCGATAGAGTGTGTGTTCCGGATGTTGCTGAGATCAGAAAGAGTATCTTAGAGGAAAGACACCGTAGTGGGTTGAGTATTCATCCCGGTGCTACTAAGATGTACCATGACTTGAAGAAGTTATTCTGGTGGCCTGGAATGAAAAAGGAAATCGCCGAGTTTGTGTATGCGTGTTTGGTTTGTCAAAAATCAAAGATTGAGCATCAAAAGCCGTCGGGACTGATGGAACCGTTATTCGTTCCGGAATGGAAATGGGATGGCATTTCTATGGATTTTGTGTTTGGTTTGCCTAGAACAGCAAAGAACTGTGATTCTATTTGGGTGATTGTCGATCGATTGACGAAGTCTGCTCATTTTATTCCGATAAGAATGGATTATCCGATGGAGAGGTTGGCAGAATTGTATGTTGAGAAAGTTGTAAGTTTGCATGGTATTCCGTCTAGCATTGTGTCGGATAGAGATCCGAGGTTTACTTCTAAGTTCTGGACAGGATTGCAGGAAGCTTTGGGTACTAAGTTACGATTGAGTTCCGCGTATCATCCGCAGACAGATGGTTAGACGGAAAGGACGATTCAGTCGTTAGAGGATTTGTTGAGGGCTTGTGTGTTAGAGAAAGGTGGAGCTTGGGATAGCTATTTGCCATTGATAGAGTTTACCTACAACAATAGTTTTCATTCGAGCATTGGTATGGCTCCGTTTGAGGCATTGTATGGTAGGAGATGTCGGACACCGTTATGTTGGTACGAATCTGGAGAAAGTGATGTGATTGGACCAGAGATCGTTCAACAAACTTCAGAAAAGATTAAGATGATTCAGGAGAAGATGGGGACTTCTCAGAGTCGTCAGAAAAGTTATCACGATAAGAGGAGGAAAGATCTTGAGTTTGATGAAGGAGACCACGTGTTTATGAGAGTTACTCTGATGACTGGTATTGGTCGGGCTTTGAAGTCCAAGAAGTTGACTCCATGCTTCATTGGTCCGTTTCAGATTACCAAGAGAGTTGGGAAAGTTGCTTATCAGATTGCTTTACCGCCGTCACTTGCGAATTTGCATGATGTTTTCCATGTATCTCAGTTGAGGAGGTACATTGCGGATCCGTCTCATGAGATTCAAGTAGATGATGTTCAGGTACGAGATAATTTGATTGTTGAAGCAGTGCCTGCAAGAATTGAGGATCGAAAAGTGAAGCAATTGCGAGGTAAAGAGATAGCACTGGTACGAGTAGCTTGGGGAGGACCAGCTGAAGGAAATGTAACTTGGGAGCTGGAGAGTCAGATGAAGGACTCGTATCCCGAACTTTTCGTCTAAGGTATGTTTTCGAGGACGAAAACTCTTTTAGTGGGGGAGAGTTGTGACACCCCGATTTAATTCAAATATTAAATAAGTGAGAATTTAATTATTTATTTAATTAAGGTCTTAAATATTTAATTCATCGGGATTAATTGGATCATTTAATGAGGAAAAGTTGGGAGGTGTGCAGAGTAAATGGTGGGTGTGAGAGTAAATCACTCTACTAATTACTAAGTATTGATTAATTACTTTAATTGGAATATTAAAAGGAAATATAAAAGGAAAATAAAGGAAAAGAGAAGTTTTTTTGGAGAAATCATTTCACGTAGAGTTGGAGAAAAGAGAGAGAAAGGCAGAGAAGCAGAAGAATCATCGCGAGGTAAGGGGTGATTTCGTTTGGTTAATATGTCTTATGGGTTTTGGGAATCAACTGGGTAATTGGGTGTGATAGGAAATGGAATTGTAGGTTTATAGCATGAAACCCTAAGTTGTGTCAGTGTATGGAGAATTGATCATCAGTGTGTCAGAATACTATTAGAGATGAGTAAATTAGGTTGTTTAATGTTATAATGGTGTGAAATGGTGTTAGAATGGTGTTCATAATATTACAATTCGTGTTTGAAAGTTGGGAAATGATTATGGATGCATAAAACAAAAATAGCGATTTTCATCACGGTGATCGCGACTTTATCGTCTAAATTAATCGGGAGGCAAGTATCTGACCCTATCGCGTAGTTTTAAAGATATTGAACCAAAGGGACTATAAATTGAACTAACGTAATCTAAACTTCTTGTGTAAAGCTATAGCTATCGAATAAATAAATTGGGAATTTTGGGCAATAAAACTTAATTTTAATTAAAATAATAATAAAGGCGAATATCGGTATGTATTTCGTTAATCCTAAAGAATCCGGTTTTCCACTTATTTTTGGAAAATGATAATAATTTCTTCTTGACAAAAGTATTTATTTAAAACCTATTCTCAATGTCGCTCTATTGAAGTAGATTATAATTTTAAACTCTAATGTATGCTTCGCTATCCACCGATTTTAAAATTACTTTTGAAAATAAATAAATTTTAATTGGTTTTAAAATCTGTCGCGGTTTTTAAAAACAATACCTAGTATCTACTATCTGATTTTAAACCTCAAACTGTCGCTCTGTTGGTTTCTAATCTTAGTCAGTTTATAAACCTCAAACTTTCGCTCTGTTGGTTTCTAAACCTTTTTTTTTAACAAAACAAATTAGATAACTAAATCAGAAAAAGTGTTTATTTTATAAAATATAATCAAGCCAGTTTATTCCGGATACTTTCAAATTAACTCATTACATACCGATATTTAAATAATTTAGCCAGACATATTCATAAAAACAAACATGAATAAATTAAAGGTTTTAACATTCATTAATAAATTCATGGCAAACAAATATATCTCATGCAGCAATTAATTAAATAAATAAAGCGATGTAAATAGAAACCTGAATTAAATAAATGCTGGAAAGAATTCTGGAAACTGGAAGTAACCCGTACAACGTCTCGGTTCTTCAACAGGAATGTAAACAATGCGGGAAAAATAACTTCTGAATTCTGAATTACAATGGAAAATAAATGCAGGAAAATAAACTTTAAGCGGGAAAATAAAGGCGAGAATCGGTGTCTTTGGTTATGATCTGGAGGTCCTTTTATAGTGGTAGGAAGTAACCACGGTTGAGATATTTTCGTAGCTTCCTCCTAAAAATACTCGCTCAACTGCCACTACTTGAGATGGGCGTCCGGTTTCTCTCCATGAATGTAGCCATGTGAGGCAGGCGTCCCACCTTTTCCTCCTAGGGCCTCATGGCTTTGGGCGGGCGTCTCCACTAAAGGGAGAGACCGCGGGCGCCTCACTTGTAGGAGAGTGGAGGCGTCGTCTCACTCTCTGCGTGGCATTTAGGGTTTGGCTTTGTTTTGGGCTTTTGCTTGCTTGGGCTTGGTTTGTAGGCTTTAATAAATCTTTGATCCATACTTTGCTTTTCACACCCCTTTTTCTCTTCATTTAATTAAATAATCCTCCTTATTTCTTCACTTTGCTCAATTTGTTTATTTAAAATAAAATACCTGAAACAATAAAATACCAGCGTAATATGGAAATAAAATGAAATAATTAAATAAAAATACTAACATTATTTATGAAAATTAAATCAAATATACTATATAAAATCGTGTTATCAAACTCCCCTATACTTAAACCATTGCTTGTCCTCAAGCAAATAAGTAAAAATGAAATTCTTTGAAGTACAGTTAAACACAAATATAAGAACATACATCAATTCGTATCAGGTCGCAGGTTGATATTGTTAGAGAATCTAAGTCAAACTTAAACACCAAGGTTATCGTAGGAACACTAGACAACCCCATCTATGCAGACCAATTCAAGTCATGTCATTATAGGTTCAACCTAATACTATGTTTTATTTCACCCGTTTTCATTCTAGTGCAATCACATTAAGCCCATTACCGTACACGCACATAGTGGAGTAACCGGTTAGTGAATTTGATCTTAATAAGCCAGCTAGGAGTTCTGGTAATTAAACATTTGGTACTCCTTTTTCCAATTAAAAATTGCGGGGGATCGAACCGTAATTCGCCCTACCAAGTTCAACACCAGGACCACTGAACCAATTTTTTAATGGATTATTTTGCATAAAATTCATATTTTCAACAACTTTTGGATTAAATGATCGGTAAGGACCATCTAACTTAGTAAGTGCATCTTAAATAAAAGCAATTTTCTTAAAGATATTTGATCAATCACTTATATTCATCGGTTCTACGTAGTTTGTGTTTCGTGGCTTGCTTAATAAACTACTTGGGGCTAATCTAAAACTAAGTTTTAAAGGTTCTTGGTATAATAAGTACTTAAATCGATCTAGCATATTGGGGGTTTTAAAGTGTTAGGACGATAACAATTTTGCTAAGTCGTACTTGAATCCTTATTTAGATTAAGCAACCTTAATACTAGTTGAATATGTTTATAAATGTGTTTTAAATTTTTCGTTATGGCTCAAGAAATAGGGAGAATTCGAATAAGCATTAAATTTTGCATATAAGATTAAAATTAACATAAACATGTATTTTATTGAATTGAAATTTGCGATACAAGAAAATAAATAAAAGGGAAATACTACAAAGAGAGCAAAGGCAATATAAATGAGCAAGGAAATGATCCGACTCCCCTATACTTAAAAGAAGCAATGTCCTCAGTGCGTTAAATCAAAGGAGAATCGAGACGAAAAATGGGCGGCTAACTTCGTAGCAACAATAATAATGCAACTTAAGAAGAATAATAATATAATATAATGTGCAACATTATAATAAAAGATAACTTGGATTGCATTAGAATGGAAATCAAAGTTGCTTACAATTTGAAGAATCAAGTATTTTGAAAAAGAAACATAATAAAAATAACAAAACGAAAGCATTGCAAATCCTAATGGAATTAAACTAAACTAAACTAAAATAAACTAAATTAACTACTCAAGAACTCTAGCTACTAGATGGTCCAGCCTTAGGAGCAGAGGGAGAATGAAGATAAGAGAAGACTTCTTGAAATTGTCGAGCTGTATCCATAAAACTAAAAAGTCAGCTCATGAGTAGTGAACTCGTCCCTCAAAGCGATGTTCCACAGAGCGTGGATAACAGTTGCATAATCAATAGGAGCCTCATGCATGATGTCGAGAACAGCAGAGGATGTGGAAGTGGGGTGGCGAGGGAACTTCACAGCGTCTCTAAAACATCAAAACACGGTGGAATCTCGGGGTGCTTGGCGGAGAAGGATCTTGATCAAAACCATAAAGCCAATTGGCTTTATGCACACTAGTAGCGAGGTTAGGCAAGGTAGCAGTGCATAACTTGACCATTAATCAACAAGGTAAGGCGAGTCGGGCCAAGATCACCAATCATACGGTGTTGAAAGCAGAACTCGATGGTCATGGAAGTAACACCCAAAAGCATTGAGATGCTTAAAAGGTCGTCGAAGTCCAACAACATTTGCAATCATAATGTGAGACCTCCCATCCGAATGGGTGCATGATCGGTATCAATGAGATTCACAAAGGTACGGAGCAGATAAGGGATCGCATTAGCCGGACGGTTCTGCGAAGCACAAAACATGATAAACAGCTCATCCTTAGAAACAGTAGTGACATTCGGGGGTTTTCCAAAAACGGTATGGGCAAGAATCTTATGGAAATACAAGGGTTATGGATATTCTACGATACAAGGTCCTCGGGCTCGGGATTAAGGATTCGAAATAGATCCCCAAAAATAGTCAAGATCTCTAAACCCAAGATACTCCTCCTGAGTTTCAGTATAAACTCCTAAACCACTAGGAAAACCAAGAAGATCAGCCAATTCCTTATGGGTAAACTTGAAGGTGAAGCCAAAAGTCGAAAATAATAAGTAGTAGAGCTATCCATGAGTAGGAAAATAAGCTAAAGTGAGGAATTCCAAAGTGAGGTTCCGATAAGTGGCAAAGCAAGTCATCGGTGAATTATCCACCAATCGATTTGAGGAAAAAGCACACTATCACGAATGCCAAGAGCATTCATAGCACCATAATGAAAGTAGGTAGTAGGAAACATCTCACGCTCGGATAAAACTCCATATTTGGTGCTTGATTTCTTCCTCCCGGCGGCATATCATCAATACGAGACATAGTGGAAAGAGGAAGAAGTAGCTAGAAGAATCTGAGGAAAGAAAATAAAGAACATCGGCATTGGCCAAATCCGATAAGAAGAGATATAGAATAGAATATAAGGCAGAGAATAGAAATAAAAGAAAATAGAAAAAGAAATAGATAATTTTTTTTGTTTGTTTTGAATAGAATAAAATAAAATAAGAAGAAAAGAAATAAATACGGTGGGTTGTCTCCCAAAGCACTTTGTTTATGTCGTAGCTCGACAAATAAAACTAAAGATCGATCGTCTAATCGAGCTTGTGGCTCGTCTAGATTTATCTTTTGAGAATATCCCTCGATTTCGGTAAGATGGTAATGTTTTAACGCTGCCCGTTTACTACAAGCGGTTCAATCGAAGGTCCCTTAATCTCTATTGCACCACTTGGATAAACTCGAGTAATTTCAAAGGTCCGGACCACCTAGATCGTAATTTCCCGAAATAATTTTAATCGTGAGTTAAAAAGTAATGATCACCTATATTAAAATTCTTCCTAGATATCGCTTATCGTGCCATTTCTTTGTGCTATTTGTAAATCCTAAGCGTGCGCATCTGTCTAAGTTCTTCCAATTCATTAATATCCAGGATACGCTTCTCTCCAGTGGCAGAATAACTTAAGTTCAGATTCTTAATGGCCCAATAAGCCTTGTGTTCTAACTCAACTGGGAGATGGCACGACTTACCATAAATAAGCTTGAAAGGAGTAGTCGATGGGAGTTTTATAGGCGATTCAAGCCCATAAAGCTTCATGAAGTTTAAAGGACCAATCCTTTACGGATGTAGCGACAGTTTTTCAAGGATTTGTTTTATCTGGCGATTTGAAACTTCAACTGTCCGCTAGTTTGAGGATGGTAAGGTGTAGCTATCGGTGTCGAACTCCATATTTCCTTAATAATTTTTCAAAGATTTTGGAAATGAAATGAGACCACCGTAAACTTATAACGAGTCGGGTACACCGAACCTAGGAAAATTATGTTCTTGAATAGCTTAAGTACCACTCGGGTGTCGTTTGTTGGAGAAGCTATAACTTGATCCATTTGGAAACATAATCCACGCACAGTATATACTTATTACGGATGAAGAAGGAAGGGTCCCATAAAGTCTATCCCCACATCAAAGATTTCGACTTCTAAAATGCCTTTTGTGGCATTTCGTCACGTCTAGATATATTACGTGCGTTGACACCGCATTTAAGATGGTGGCATGTACGTCTTTCCATAAAGTAGGCCAATAGAGACCGGATTGTAAGATCTTTGCACATGTTTTGGATGTACTAGCATGTCCTCCGTAAGGTGCAGAATGACAGTGTGTTATAATGTTTTCAATCTCTTCTTCTGGCACACATCGGCGGAAAATTCCATCGGGACCTCTCTTGAAAAGTAAAGGTTCATCCCAGTAATATTGTTTAAGATCATGGAAGAATTTCTTCTTACATTGGTAGGTAAGTTCGGTGGTAGAACACTGCGCAAGGTAATTTACAAAATCAGCATACCAAGGCACAGAGGAAATAGCTAAAGTGGTTTCCATGAGTTTATCTGGTTCTGTGTCTTCCAAGTGGGCAATCAGTTTATCGTACTGGAATTCATCATCAATCGGCACTTGTTCATGTTTAAGATTTTCTAGTCTAGAGATGATGCTACTACATTTTCGGTTCCTTTCTTATCTTTGATTTCTAAATCAAATTCTTGCAGTGATAATATCCATCTCGGAGTCTAGGTTTAGCGTCCTTTTTGGTTAAGAGATATCTAATAGCGGCATGATCGGTGTATATGATTATCTTGGATCCTACTAAGTAGAGCGAAACTTGTCTAAGCGAAGATCACTGCTAAAAACTCTTTCTCGGTTGTAGCATAATTCATCTGCGCCGTCCGAGTTACTTGCATAATATATGCGTGAAGTCTTTTATCCTTTCGCTGTCCTAAAACAGCTCCAGCAGCATAGTCACTTGCGTCACACATTATTTCAAGCGGTTCATTCAATGGGGTTTGCATGATAGGTAGCAATTAATGCTTTCTTAAGTGTTTGAAGCGCTTCTAAACATTTTTAAATCGAAGATGAACTCGTCTTTCATTAATAGCTCGGTTAGGGGTTTAGTTATCTTAGAAATCTTTAATGAAAGCGTCGATAAAGCGTGTCCCAGCTTGGTTTCTCTAACGGTTTTGGAGGTTGAAGGTTCTCAATAACTTCGATTTTAGCGAATCGACTTCAATTCCTCTTTTGGATATAATGTGTCCTAAAACAATTCCGTCTTGTACCATAAAATGGCATTTCTCCCAATTAAGCACTAGATTAACCTTCACGCGTTCCAATACCCTTTCTAAATTTTCTAAACATTCTTCAAAGCTTTGTCCAGACGGAAAAATCGTCCATGAAGACTTCCATAATATTGTCGGAAAATCGCAAATATTGCCATCATACATCTACGAAAAGTTGCGGAGCATTGCATAAACCAAATGGCATTCTTCTATAAGCAAAGGTTCCAAAGGGCATGTGAAAGTTGTTTTCTCTTGGTCATCGGGATGAATAGGTATCGAAAGAAACACGAATAACCGTCTAAGAAAAGAGTGTCTAGCTAAAGCTCTAACATCGATCAATAAATGGTAAAGGAAATGATCTTTTACGGTGGCTTTGTTAAGTTTTCGATAATCGATGCACATTCTCCATCCAGATTCGACTCTTTTAGTTATGATTTCTCCTTTCTCATTTTCGACTACTGTGACACCTCCTTTCTTAGGTACAACATGCACAGGGCTAACCCATTTGCTATCAGATATAGGATATATGATTCCTGCTTCTAACAACTTCATTACTTCCTTTTTCACAACCTCGCTCAAAATCGGGTTTAGTCTCCTCTGGTGTTCTCTTGAAGTTTTGCAATCGTCTTCTAGCATAATGCGATGCATACAGATAGAGGGACTTATTCCTTTAAGATTAGTGATATTATACCCTAAGGCTGTTGGGTATTTTCTCAGAATTTGTAAAAGTTTTTCAGTTTCAGATTCTCCAAGTTTTGCGTTGACTATCACTGGACGTTCGAGTTCGGAATCTAGGAATTCATACCTTAGATTTTTAGGAAGTGTTTTGAGTTCTAGAGATGGTTTTCTTAAATTTTGTGTGGGATCTGGTGCTATAGCTAAGCATTCACTTAGATTACTACTCAGATTTTCATCGAGATTGTCTTTATTTTCAAGCTCAGCTTCTTTTCTACATTCATCGATGATATCCATGAAGTAACAAGTATCTTCAATTGCAGGTGCTTTTAGGAATTGAGAGAGGATAAATTCGATTTTCTCTTCGCCTACTTCAAAAGTAAGTTTTCCTCTTTTCACATCTATTATTGCCATGTGGCTAAGAAAGGTCTTCAAGAATGATTGGAGTAACCGTCCTCCTTATGTCCATGATAATGAAATCGGTTGGTATATAGAATTGGGTACGTGCAGGAATATTTTCAAGGACTCCTGCGGGATATTTAAGCGACCTATCGCTAGTTGAGCGGACATTTTGGTTGGTCTTAGCTCTCCCATATCAAGTTTCTTGCGGATGGATAACGGCATCACACTTCTTGGCTCTAGATCACATAAAGCTTTGTCTATGACAAATTTGCCAATTACACATGGAATAGAGAAACTTCCGGGATCTTTGAGTTTAGGAGGCATTGTGTCTTGAATAATTGCACTACATTCGTGATAAGCATGCGGTTTCATTATCCTCAAGCTTTTTCTTATTGGATAGAATCTCTTTAAGGAATTTAGCATAGGAGGGCATTTGAGTTATAGCTTCGGTAAAAGGAATTGTAACATTAAGTTGCTTCAGAAGATCCACAAATTTCTTGAATTGTCCCACATTCTTAGTTTTAACTAACCTTTGAGGGTATGGAATAGGAGGTTTATAAGGTGGTGGGGGTATATAAGGTTCGTCCTTTTGTGTGGTGTCTTCATTATTTTCTTTCTGAATTTCCTTTTCTGGTTTATCTTTAGTTTCAGATGGTTTGACAGAATTTTGTTGCATAGCTGGGCTATTGTTTCTGGGATCTACAGGTCCATCATACTCTGTCCCGCTTCTTAAGATAACAGCATTTGCATGTCCTTTGGGATTAGGTTGAGGCTGTCCAGGAAATGAACCAGCAGGAGCAGCAGAAGCCGCTTGTTGTTGAGCTACTTGAGAGATTTGTGTTTCTAACATTTTATTGTGTGTAGCTAAAGCGTCAAGCTTGTTAGAAAACTGCTTCATTTGCTCATTAATGTGTATATTCTGATTTTGAACTTCCTTATTAGTGCAGGCTTGAGCACTATTGGTTTGGTTTGAGTAGCAATGAAGTGCTCTATCATGATTTCAATTTAGACTTCCTAGGAGCATTTGTTGTATTAGGACCATTGTTAGGATGATTTGGAATAGCTTTAGGATAACCGGTGGTGTAGCGGGAGCTTGTCGGTGCATATAGCGCGTTGTTATTCTTGTAGGAAAAGTTAGGATGATTCTTCCGGCCGAGGGTTATATGTGTTCTTTGTAAGGATTATTACATACGTAATTGCTTGTTCAATGGAACTCTGTTAGAAGTGGGCATTCGGAGCAAGATGTGATTGAATACCACATAAGTCGCAAGTTTGAGTAATTGCGCAATGAGCTGCGGGGCGATGGTAAGTTCCTCGAGCTTTTGGTGAGAGCTTCCACTTTAGCGTTGACTTGATCCGGACTATTCACTTGACCATGGCACCTTTAGTTTGAGATTTCTCTCTGTAACTCTCTCCATACCCATTGGTAATGGTTACGAGCCATGCTTTCGATAAGTTGCTTTGCTTGACATATGGTTTATTCATCGATGCGCCACCAGCGGCGTCTATAGTCAATCTCGTATTATACAAGAGACCATTGTAAAGCGTGTGAATGATTAACCATTCTTCTAAACCATGATGAGGACAAAGTCTAAGCATGTCTTTATAACGTTCCCAAGCTTCAAAGAGTGATTCATTGTCCTTTTATGCGAAACCATTGATATTGGCTCGAGCATAGCGGTTTGCTTGGAGGAAAATATCTAGCCAAGAATACTTTCTTCAACTCATCCCATGTGGTGATTGAGTTGGAAGGAAGAGATTGACCATCTTGTGACTCTGTCTCGAGAGGAAATAGGCGCAATCGTATCGCCTCGGGTTTACACCATTCGCTTTTACGATGTCTGCGTCTGCCTGAACAACGCGGATGAAGATTAGGGTCGTCGGTGGGGCTCCGAGCGGTTCTGCTGAGCGGCGGAAAGAAGCGAAGGTTTTAGCTCGAAATCGTTTGACGATAGCGAGAAGCAACAATACTATTATGAGGCTCGCTTGAGAAGGAACGTAGTCCTTAAGAGGACGAGGCGGAGGTTGGATCACCATCTTCTTAAGTTCTTCAACGTCGGGAAGTTTGGTTGAAGGAAGATTGTGGCGTTCTAAATACTCTTGAATTCGTCTTCTTAATCTAAGATAACGCTCGACGTCGTAAATAGGTATATGCAAAGGCGCCTTGAGGCGGTATTTGGCATACGGAGGGAAAAGAAATAGTTGCTATAGTCTATTCGTAATAAGATTACGATATCAACTTGAATAGTCCCGACACGGCGCCAAAAACTTGATCGCGACTTTATCGTCTAAATTAATCGGGAGACTGCAAGTATACAGCCCTATCGCGTAGTTTTAAAAGATATCGAACCAAAGGGACTATAAATTGAACTAACGTAATCTAAACTTACTGTGTAAAGCTATAGCTATCGAATAAATAAATTGGAATTTTTGGGCAATAAAACTTAATTTTAATTAAAATAATAATAAAGGCGAATATCGGTATGTATTTCGTTAATCCTAAAGAATCCGGTTTCCAACGGCTTATTTTAGGAAAATGATAATAATTTCTTCTTGACAAAAGTATTTATTTAAAACCTATTCTCAAATCGCTCTATTGAAGTAGATTATAATTTTAAACTCTAATGTATGCTTTCTATCCACCGATTTTAAAATTACTTTTTGAAAATAAATAAATTTTAATTGGTTTTAAAATCTGTCGCGGTTTTAAAAACAATACCTAGTATCTACTATCGATTTTAAACCTCAAGTGCTCTGTTGGTTTCTAATCTTAGTCAGTTTATTAACCTCAAACTTTCGCTCTGTTGGTTTCTAAACCTTTTTTAACAAAATAAATTAGATAACTAAATCAGAAAAAGTGTTTATTTTATAAAATATAATCAAGCCAGTTTATTCCGGATACTTTCAAATTAACTCATTACATACCGATATTTAAATAATTTAGCCAGACATATTCATAAAAACAAACATGAATAAATTAAAGGTTTTAACATTCATTAATAAATTCATGGCAAACAAATATATCTCATGCAGCAATTAATTAAATAAATAAAGCGATGTAAATAGAAACCTGAATTAAATAAATGCTGGAAAGAATTCTGGAAACTGGAAGTAACCCGTACAACGTCTCGGTTCTTCAACAGGAATGTAAACAATGCGGGAAAAATAACTTCTGAATTCTGAATTACAATGGAAAATAAATGCAGGAAAATAAACTTTGAAACTGGGAAAATAAAGCTGAGAATCGGTGTCTTTGGTTATGATCTGGAGAGGTCCTTTTATAGTGGTAGGAAGTAACCACCGGTTGAGATATTTTCGTAGCTTCCTCCTAAAAATACTCGCTCCAACTGCCCACTACTTGAGATGGACGTCCCGGATTTCTCTCCATGAATGTAGCCATGTGAGACGGGCGTCCCACCTTTTCCTCCTAGGGCCTACGTGGCCTGGAGGCGTCTCCACTAAGGGAGGACCGAGGCGCCTCACTTGTAGGAGAGAGTGGAGGCGTCGTCTCACTCTTGCGTGGCATTTAGGGTTTAGCTTTGTTTTGGGCTTTTGCTTGCTTGGGCTTGGTTTGTAGGCTTTAATAAATCTTTGATCCATACTTTGCTTTTCACACCCCTTTTTCTCTTCATTTAATTAAATAATCCTCCTTATTTCTTCACTTTGCTCAATTTGTTTATTTAAAATAAAATACCTGAAACAATAAAATACCAGCGTAATATGGAAATAAAATGAAATAATTAAATAAAAATACTAACATTATTTATGAAAATTAAATCAAATATACTATATAAAATCGTGTTATCAACAGGTCGTGGAAACCGGTTCCTGTGGGAGGAAGGTTCGAAAATTCAAATTAAGGGATTTTTGTACATGGGCCGGTTCCTGTGGGAGGAAGGGTTCCCATAAACATCCAGGGGACTCAATTTTAAAACACAGAACCGGTTTTTGTGGGGAGGAAGGGTTCCCATACATTTTCGGGCGTGTATTTTTCAAATTGTGGAACGGGTTCTCCATGAGGAAGTTACCATATTTCAAAATTTCAAAAATTTCAAAAATTCATATTTTCTAAACCGTAACTCCGATTCGAGTGCCGTTTTCGGCGTTATTTCTTAAATTTAAAATTATACCTCTTGGAAAGGAAAAATATTATTTCATCAAAAATTATTTTTAAAAGAGCCGAGTTCCCAATTTTGAAAGTATGGATTAATTAAGGATGATGGGTAGTTAATACGAATGGTTTGAGTACCGGATGAGAACTAATGCATACCATGTTATATTTTGATATCCATTATGATTTGAATGTGATATATTTGGTGAAATGACATCGTGTGATTATGTTGATTATTATGATCAGTGGAATAATGTTGCATGCTTTTATGATTGCATGCATGGACATTTGTTAATTGGTTCATTCCCATTGTGCGGAAGTGAGCTTGCAGAGCCAATAGACTTACCTGGTTGGAGGTAGTGAGGCTAGATTCTTGACCCAATGGTTGTGGGCGAATCATAGATTACACTGTCTTTCCACGAGTAAACGGAGCAGTGGGTGAACGCGGTTCACGTTTTGGTACCACATGCATAGAGTCTGCATTGCATATGGAATTGTAACATGTTAGGATGGTTTCCAGTGTTTCAATTGCCATTGTTTGATATATACATGACCATTGTGTGAACTATTTTCTGTATTGTTCATGATTTTGTGTTTGGTTGATGAACTGATATATTCGATTATTCTGTTGGATCTAAGAACGTATAATACATATTATATTGAATTGAAATCTCACCCTTACTTTAACAATTTCAGATCCGAAGTGATTAGCTGCTTGGAGTTGGTGAGGATAGCTCTAGATTCGAGTTTAGTTAATCTAGTCCGCGTGTCAGTGTCGTGCTCTGGTAGATGTAACACTGGGGAAAACGATTGTTAGGAATCCCTTTAATGGATGTTTTGGATAGTTTTGAATTGTGTTTTGATTAAATATCCTGGAATGACTATTAGTTGACGTATTCGGGATTAAATTATGTTACATTTCCGCTGTTAAACATAATTTTAATCAAAACACAATTTTGAGTATGGTTTAATTGATGAATATTCTTCAGTGAAAGCATGACGCTGTTTGGTCAAATTTTTATGATTTAAGTTGTGACGCCTCTTAACTTTGGATAAAACTCTGATATTTAATTTTATAAAACGCGGGTATTTAGAAGGGGTGTTACAAACTATGTTTCACTTGAGCAATGCCTAACTTCAAGTTCGCCTCGATCTACATTTTTCCTGAAGAAGTAAAACCTAGCTTCGACATGTTTACTTCTTCCATGTAGAACTGGATTCTTCGTCAGATTTATGGCTAACTTGTTGTCAATTTGCAACACTAGAGGTTTATTCACTTCGATGACCATTTCTTCAAGTACAAACTTGATCCAAATTGCTAGACAAGCTACATAGGATTTTGCTACATATTCAGCTCCGCAAGATGACAATGCCACCACATGTTATTTCTTCGAACACCGTGAGATTGACGCATCAAATACTTGAAAGACATATCTAGTTGTGCTTCGTCAATCTTCCTTATCTCCACACCAATCAACATCTGAAAAACAATTAAATATTGCTTCATTGCCTTCAGAATGTCTTCAAAATATTATTCTACTATTTATTGAACCCTTCAAATATCTCATAATTCTGCTTGTCGCCTTCATATGTGACACTCTTGGTTCACTCATATATTTGCTTATTAATCTGACCGCGAAACTTAAATTAGTTCGTATGTTGCACACATACCTCAGAGATCCCACAATTTGCTTGAACAAAGTTACATCGACTCTGTCTTCCTCTTCATTCTTCTCCAACTTCACATTTGGTTCGACAGGTGAGGATGCAGGATTTGAATCATCCATTATGAATCTCTTGAGTATCTCTTTGACATACTTTTTTGATGTAGCACCATACATTGCTTCGACGTTTGAAATTCCATGCCTAGTAAATAAGACAATTTTCACATATTCGACATTTCAAACTCCTTTGTCATCAGCTCTTTGAACTTCGACGAGTTCTCCAAACTTTTTCCAGTTACTCGTCGACATATAAGAAGATAATTATTATATATTATGCTACAACATGAACATATACACCACACTCTGATTTGCATTTAACAAATCTCAATTTGACAAGTGTGAGTCAATCTTCTTGTTCCATGTCCTAGGTGCCTGTTTGAGGCCATAAAGCACTTTGTGCAACTTATATACTTTACTCGCTTCCTTTTGAATAATAAACCCAGGAGGTTGTGTGACATAGACCTCTTCGTCTAAAAGACCATTCAAAAATGTTGATTTCACATCTAAATGAAATATCGATCAACCTTGGTTAAATGCCAATGCTACCACTAGTTGAGCAACCTCAAATCTTGCTACTAGAGAAAATACTCCAGAGTAGTCGAGTCCTGCTCTTTGAAGAAAATCTCGAGCTACTGATCTTGATTTATGTCTTGTTTATCGACCCATTTGCATTGTGTTTCAACTTGAACATCCACTTTACTTCAATAGCTTTTGTATGAGTTGACAATTCTACTAACTCCCATGTGTTGTTTCTTTCGATTACTTGTAACTCTTTGACCATTGCTAACTTTCACTTGTTAATCTTAAAAGCTTCGATATAGTTGATTGGTTCAACATTTGCAAGTAAAGAAAGATGAACTAATTCTCCATCTGGTGTTATTTCATTATCACTAGTCACCAGAAGTCTTGTTTGAAGAACTCTAGTTCGTTGAGGTCTATGGCTTGGGCTAGACACACCCTCTTCGACTTAGACATTGTCTGAATGTCAACAACTGCTTCGAATTTGATTGGAATATTAGCAATTTCTCAAACTTCATCAGTGTCTTCGTCAAAACCATATCTCATCATTGTCTTGTTAGTTGCATCATTAGAATTCCAATCCAAGGAAAATTTTTCATCAATCACAATATCTCTACTCAACACAATCTTCTCATTAATAGGATTGAATAGCCTGTATGCACCAGTTTTATGATATCCTACCAGAATCATAGGTTCACTTTTGTTGTCAAACTTCCTTCTTCTCGCATCAGAAATATGCTTGTAACACATAGAGCCAACACCTTCAAATACTTTGTCCTTTAGTTTGATCACATAGATGAACATCTTTTGACTAAACTCATCGACAAACAAAACAAAATATATGTTTCCACCAATGGTATATTCTTCGAATGGACCACATACATTTGAACGTACCACGTCGAGAATGCAGGATGACCTCATTGGCATAGTCCAAATGAAAGAATTTTTGGATTGCTTTCCGACTAAACAACCTTCAGAAAGTTTGTCAGGCATCTCAAGACATGGAATTCTAGTAACCATATCTTGAGTAATCAGTTGATTGAGTGACTGAAAATTAAAATGTCCAAACTTCAAATGCCACAACCAACTATCCTTGTGGTCAACAACAGTTTTCAAACATTGAACTTCTATCAAATTGATCATAGTCTTAAATGTCCTATTCTTCGACAATGAAGTTTGTAAGGCCAAATTATTTTTGGTGTCGAACAATTTCAAAGCTCCATCTTTCATAACAACTGAGAAACCTTTTTCGACCAATTGTCCAACACTTAGAAAGTTGCACCTTATTCCAGGTACAAAGTACCTCTTTAATCATAGATTTCCCTCCATTGCTCATTTGAAAAACTATGTTGCTAATAGCTTCTGCATACAATGAACTATTATTAAAAAGTTTTACCTTTCTCTATTTTGACTCGTCGTAGTATTCCAACCACTCATTTCGACCAGTCATGTGATTTGAGCTGCCTGAGTTGAGGAACCGGATCTTGGATTCAACGTGGTTATCTGCAACTGCAGCCATAACCATCATACACCTTTAGAATCATCTGAGTCTTGGTGTGCAAGGTTCACTCATTTGTCCTTGTCTTTTGTTGATCCATTGTCTTTCCTGTACCAAGAATGTTTACCCAAGTGATCCCACTTTTCACAGTTATAACACTGCATGCATTTCATATCTTCTTTGTCCTTCGATAGTTTCCTCCTCCCTTTTTCGAAGATTCAGAAGATCCATTTTCGACCTTATTCTTGTATGGATTTGACCAAGACTTCTTTCCCCGAGTCTTGACAAACTTGCCTTTGATTTTTTTGGAATAACCATCATTTTTCCATGACTATATGTGCACATTACTTGCATCGAGAAACATCACATTTTTGCAGTCACTGTTTCAATCACTTGATGTTAACTCCTAGAATCACACAGAATCCTGTAAATGTCAACCAGAGAAGTCAATTAACCTTATCAGTCTTCAGGCTTCCAGGTCAAACTTCTGGAAAGAAGGGTGTTCATTGGTTGACCCTAAAAGAAATGCAATCCGCACATGTCCATGTCTTGATCAATTGTGTTGAAGTTAAACCATATCTTGAGTAAGTTTACCCAAACTTTTTTAAATCTGTTGACAATGTGTGTATACCAAACTTATTAAACTTATGGTGTGTGTTTTGTAGGGAATTTAACAATGCTTATTTTCATAATACTGGTGTACAATCAACATTCGGTGTCATTCATGCTCAATTTCCCTCATGGTTCAAGCAGATATTGTCTAGCGTTCTTGCACCAAATCCAGAAATACCCCATTTGAAAAACTTGGCAGAAGGCCCAATCCAAAGCGCAAATGATTGGCACACATACTTCATGAACAAATATAATATAAATTTCACACTAAGGCATGGACCGAAGGGAAAAAACCATAAACAATGGTGTATTTGTAAAAGGAGTTACAAATGGTAGTGAAGACGACTTCTATGGCTTTGTTAAACATATTTATGAGTTGTTATACAATTACTTAGACTCGAAAAATAAAGCTGTCTTGTTTTTATTGTGAACGGTATGATCCAACTAGAGGCACAAAAATAGACAAGTCATATGGTAATGCTAAGATTCAAATAAACCGGAGTTACAAAGAGTATGTCCCTTTCATAATGCCACATATTTTTAGGCAAGTTTATTATGTTCCTTATCCTTCATTTGTAATACGTAAAAGAGGATGGTGTGTTGTAATAAAAACAAAACCGCTAGGTCATATTGAAACTGGCGATCTAGTGGAAGATGTTGCCTACCAAGTTGATGATGTTGAACAAATTAATAATATGGTTGCAGCTGAAGACATTACAAGTTTGTCTGATATAACAGTTGAGGGACGTCAAGTTGATGCGTTTATATTGTTGGTTGATAATAATGTGGATGAAGAGAATGATAAGAGTTTGAATCCGAGGACAATATTACATCAGATGATGAGAATGATATGGATAATGAGCATGAAGATTTAGAATAACTAAATAATTTATTGAATGTAATATTAATGAACATGTATTGAATATGTTAATGAATATCTATTGATGTTAATGAATATATATATATAGGTAAAATGCCACCTAAGAGTAAGGATAGTGGAAAGAAGTCCCAACGTCCGAGAGTAGTAACATATAAGGCACCTCACTCGACCACGTGTCCCTCCCCTTAGAGTCAGGTTGATCCTATGTCCATAGCCAATACACAGGCTTTTGTCCCATTACTTTCCTCTCAGACATTCCCGTATGGGGTACATGCATCTTTTGTGCCACATGGTTTTCCACATACCTAGATGCCCTCATCCTTCCAGCAAACGGAAGGACCCAATTTTCCTTTACCACAGACCTAGATGCCCTCATCCTTCTAGCAGACTAGAGGAACTAGTTTTCCTTTCACACAGAACCAGATGCCTTCATCCTTCTAGCAGACTGGAGGACCTGATTTTCCTTTCCCACAGACTCAGATGCCTTCATCCTTCCAGCATACGGGAGGACCCAGTTTTCCATATCCACATAGATGCCCTCATCCTTCCAGCAGGCTGGAGGATCCCGCAGCCATGTCCCATACAGGCTGGAGGATCTCGCAGTCCGCGTTCCACACAGGCTGGATGATCCCCTAGTCCACATCCCACATAGGCTGGAGGATCTCGCACCCCACGTCCCAGACAGATTGGAGGATCCCACATCCCAGATAGACTGGAGGATCCAACACCGCACGTCCTACACATGTACCTGCATGTGAGGATGATGGTGATGTAGATGTGGCAGCTGATGAGATAAATGAAGCTGATCTTCGTGGGATGGATGATCCGAGTAAGATTCATGTAATTGACGAGAGGTTTTGGATTTGGCCCGAAGGAAGCAAGTAAGTTTCTTATTTATAAACTTTTATTAAAGTATGTATACATTTTCATTTTTTGTATAAATTTATATTTAATATTATTAATTCAAGATATTGTTGTTTAGTTTCGCTCCGAGTCGGACTGTTGGCAAGGTTATAAATTATATAAATGAGCAGATGTATACATCATTTTGGAAGAACTTTGGCGATGTTACAAATAGAGAAGAATGGTTTAAAAAATTTAAGGTATTGTTATTTATTTAAGTTGTAAATTTTATTTAGTTTTTTAGTTATTGTTATTTAAATGATATTTTTATTATAATTACTTAACTTTTTATTTTAATGTCATACAACATTGCAGGAAAAATGTGTGTGGAATCCGTTGAACGAGAAATTGATTGAAAAAAGCTATTATAGCAGAACCTCTACAAGATTTTTTGATATAATGCGGCGGGTTAGGGAAAATTATGAGCTTCATGTTATCCTTCCTAACTGAATAGGCGTAGAGGTTTTCGGCGAACTTCTTAAATATTGGGAGTCGCCAGAATTCAAGGCTAAATCAAAAACTTTTAAGAAGATGAGGGCATCCAAAAAGGGGGGTTGTGTTAATACTGTTGGAAGTATTAGTACTGCGGAGCATGTTCAGCGAATGGTAAATATTACTAATTTTTTAAGTTATTCATAATATATTTTATTAATTAATTTTAATTTTATTATTCAGACTAAGGAGTTGGCGAGACCACCATCGATCATTTAGTTGATTACAAGGACTCGGACAAAGAGATCGGGGGATTTTGTTGACGAGCACACTCGGAGAGCTTTTGTAAGTTATTTAATTTATGTTGTTTATATATTTTTTTAATTTAATAACAAATTTGTGATGTGATTTTCATGTGGAAACCGATAAATTGTGGTGTGAATATCACGTGGCAATTGATTTTTTAAACTTAATGACAATTTTGTGGCGTGATTATCTTGTGGCAACTGATAAATTGCCACGTGAAAATCACGTGGCAATTCATAAGTTGTGGCGTGAAAATCATGTGGCAATTTTTTAATATACTTTAATTTAATTTAATTTAATTTAGTATAATTTAATTTATTATAATTTAATTTATATGTAAATATTTAATTTAATTTTTTTACTGTATGTATGTGCAGGATGATTATCAGACATTGCTCGCAGTTTTTCGGGAAAATAATCTTGAATATACCCCGGCAGAGGGGGAGCCGCTTCATGTAGATGTTGATTTCTATATTTGGAATCAAGTCGTTGAGGGAAAAGGGCCTAATGGTTAGTTTTTTGGTGGTGGAAATTTGGCGGCCGACTTGAGAATTGGTGATAAAAACCTGTTACAAAGAGTTAGAGATGGAGAAGGAGGGTCGCGTCAACCAAATCTGATACGAGAACAAATTGAAACAGTAAGACAAATGGCGTTAAGTGAGGTGAGACGTGAGTCAGTGCAACGTGAGGCGGCAATGGAGGCCCAAATGGAGGCAATGAGACAATAGCAAGAGCGAAAATTGAAGATCATGCGGAAAAGGCATTTTGATATGGAGGAGCAAATGAGACGATTTATGCAAGTTGGTGGAAATTAAAATATTCGTGATCAAGAGTCGGACGATGACGAAAATGATGATTTTGACATTGATAATTATCCGGGTGAAAATGTCCGCTCCGTAAAAACACTTCGTATTTAATTTGTTTTTAAATTCATTTATGTAAGATATTATAAATTTGAATTTATTAACATATTAAATATTAGATTTTAATTTATTAGTTTTATTATATTAAATTTAATTATATAATTTTAGTTTATCGAATTTATTAAATAAAGTTTTATTATATGAATTTATTATATAAAATTTTATTATATGAATATATAATTATATAATTATTATATGAATTTTATTATATGAATTTTATTATATTAATTAATTAGTTTATTATATATAAAAAAGAATTATTAACAATTAATTTTATAAAAAAAACATCACCTGTAGCGACGTGGAAGACATGTCACAAAATTGTGACATGTATTTCACGCCGCAACTAAAATTGCTTTAATGCCTACCACACCTGCTCCTATTGCAGAGTTATGTTCCCTATATAACTATATATGTTGCGACATGAATACCATGTCACAACTTTATGACATGAGAAACACGTCGCAACAAGTTTACCACTTGTTCTCCAGCGGCATATTTGATCAAGTCGCTAATAATGGATTGTGACGTGATTTCTCAAGTTGTGACGTGAAATTTACGTCGCAACTAAGATTCTTTTTTGTAGTAGATATGATTTTTTCCATAAACCTCTCCAACAAAAAGATATTATTTAGTTTGTTTCAAATTCAAATTTAAATATGTTTTGATCTTCATAGTTGTCTAAGAAATTATATAATTATATTACTAAATCAATAGCAATAAAATCTTATTCAATCTTTGACAAAAAAAACTTCCAAAATGCATCATCATTTACCTGTTGCGCAAGACCCAAATGTCTTACCAACATGATGAAACATCGTGTTCAATATTTATTCATTTTGCACCTCCATATAGCTTAATTAAACTAAATTAATCTTGAACACTTTGAACACTTCTCGATGTTATTGTTTTGCGAAATACAACAAATTCAAAGGGTCCATCCAAAAGGAAATACATAAGCTCTCAACAATATTTTTGTTGTGTGGTTGTAATTCAAATTTTTTGTATCCTCTTCCAACCACAAACTTGAGTCCCTTAAACATCCTCATATCTCTATCACCTCAACATTGCATATACTAATTAATTTAAAAAAAATCTACACCAACTCCCTGTGTGATCACAGAGAAGCCCTCCATCATCTGCCTTTGAGCGTTTGCTCAAGTCCCATCAACATTTTATCCAATACAGTCTTTTGTTGGCGAAATCCACCTGATGTTCTTCATAACCTACATATTTGAGTTGATACCTCACTGGAAAGAATCACTGCTTCAACTTATTCCTTCAATACCACAAAGCATAGCATGTTGTCGCCCAGACCTCTCCCAAATTCATGGAGCCATTAGAACCATAAATTTTATCCAAGTTACTTGTAATTTAGTCTTGTAAATTAACACCAAGGAAATCAACTCAATGAGCCTCTCGGATCAGGGACAACCATGCAGTCTTAGCCACTCCTCAATGTCTTAGCACATGGGTAATATCCTCAATAACATTGTGACAGTCTAAACACCAAGGATCACATATAGAAAGTCTGTATAGATACTCATCTGTAAGTAGTCAACTATGATTAATCAACCTTACAAAATTCTTTATCCTATCGGAAATTCTAAGTCTCCCTATATGCTTCTAAGTTAGAGCATATTCGTTCTCCTGATATAATGTAGGTATGTTCCCATACGCACTGGAAACTAAAAAGGCTCCATTATGAGATTCTCTCCACAAGCAAACATCTTCATCATGTTATACTCTGGGTAGATGAATGGTAGTAATCTCTGCGGTTCTAAACAAGTCCAACAGGGTCGGTCCAATCAAACCGGAAGCCTTTTTTGATTTAAAATTTGGACTAAATTTTTTTAAAAAAAATACAATTATAATAATTAAAAACGAAACCTAAAAAATATAATTATGTATTAATGAAAAAGTTTTAATTATAATTATTTTAATTTTAATTAATATCATTTTTTTAATGTATTGAATTTTTATTGTAATATTTTTTATTTATTGAATTTTTTATAATATTTTTTATACTACTATTTGTTAAAACTAATATAAAAAAATTAGACTTTCAAAAAATTTGAACCTTCTAAAATTTGGGATCTTGTACTACCTACTGTTCTTATAAGGATTGGTGTGGAAATTAGGGGTGTTCATCGGTTTGGGTAAATTCGAAGTAAATCATAGTGTTTGGGTTGAATATTTTTTTAGATCGGGCAAGAATCGAACTAAATCAATAAAATTCAATGACAATTGATTTGGACATCGAATTTTCAATTTTCTATCCGCAAACCCAATTCAAACCAATCATAATTAATTATCATAAATATTACTACCAATCATTCAAGTTCAAGAAGAAAAAATGAAATGTTATATGTGGTCAAGTTATTATATTGAATAATTTTTAATTAGAAAATTGTTACTGTATTATGGTAATTAAGCGTAGAACTATGAAACACATTCATTATCATACTAAATTAAATGATTAGTTATACATTCAAAAGTCTTGATGTAATATATTTTTCTTGTTAGATATTTAGAATCTATTTTAAAAAAATTGCTAGTCTAATATTTACGATTAAACACTATTAATACTATATTTTTTATATTATTATGAAAAATTAATTTATGAAAATAAGTTATTTTTTTAAATATTTTTATATTTTTTATCTACCCAATTAATTCACTTCAAACCAACCCGTTATTTCTCGGTTCGGTTTAGTTTGGATTTTATCGTAAAAATTTAAAAATCCAATCCAAACCAATCCATATAATTTTAATCGGTTTGAATATCGAATTCTCTCAAAACCAAATCAAACCGGTCCGCAAACACTCCTTGGTGGAATAATGTGTTAATTGAATTAAATATATTGTAATGGATTGATCTAAGTTTCAATCTAGCATTTATTTATCAAATTATCCATTTCCATTGAAAATTATAAAGATAGCTAGAGACTTGATTTAGTCTTAGTCTCAATCTCACTTTGTACAGTGTTTATTATTATTTTTGCAAAAAATGATTCATGCATGAACTTTTGACAAAGCCGCCTATCTATTACTTTATTCATATCTCACTTGCTTATCCAAGTAGCTAACTGTCAACTGTGCCTCCCGCTAACCCGAACAAAACCCGATAAAACCGGTGCCACATATCTACATTCGTTTTGTTAATCACTGACCAAAAATAAGGAAAATATGATCTTAAATATCCTATAGTGTAAATGAAATTTGAATAACATGAGATTATTCTTAGAGTGAATCTGTGATTAATTTAAATAACATGAAATTATTTTGATATTATCTTCATTAAAGAGCTGAGCCAGTTAGGCAGATAGCCGCCGGGTCATTTCATTATGAAAGTTTAGTCAACTCGTTCTTTCTATATTCTACACGCCAGCAAAGAGTATATAAAATATTCACAAGAAGTAGCCAATTTGATGGGTGATATCATGAACAAAACTAATAAAAATAAATAACAATTATGCTATAAATAAATTGACATGTGAATTATTTATATCTATAATCAGATTTTTCACTGCAAGTATCTACACTTGTTAACACCAAAATAGTCAAGTTGGTCTTCACCTAATATATAATTATGTATCTTAGATATTAATACAAACTAAAGTTCATCATCATTTTGAGCACTAGTGAAAAAAGTAATGACTAATAATAGTTGCTTTAATAGCTCAAAATTGCCTATATAAACCTCAACTAGCATACTTCCATTTCATCCAATATCCACAAAAAACAACAAAATGTCTTTCTTATCTCTCCTCACTTTCACACTATGCTCCCTACTCCTCACCTTCACTCCCTCACAAGCAGCCAACTTTGAGATAGTCAACAACTGCCCATACACCGTTTGGGCAGCTGCTAGCCCCGGCGGTGGCCGCCGTCTCAACCGCGGCCAAACATGGAATCTCTGGGTTAACCCTGGAACTGCCATGGCACGTATTTGGGGTCGCACCGGTTGTAACTTTGATGGCAGCGGTCGTGGCCGCTGCCAGACAGGTGACTGTACCGGTGGACTCCAGTGTTCAGGCTGGGGTGTGCCACCTAATACATTGGCCGAATTCGCATTAAACCAATTCGGAAACCAAGATTTCTACGATATCTCACTTGTCGACGGATTCAACATTCCAATGGATTTCTTCCCTCTTAACGGCGGATGTCATAAGATCAGTTGCACTGCTAATATCAACGGACAATGCCCTAATGAACTGAGGACACAAGGTGGTTGTAACAACCCTTGTACTGTTTATAAAACCAATGAATATTGTTGTACTAATGGACAAGGAACATGTGGACCCACTAATTTCTCAAGGTTTTTTAAGGATAGATGTCACGATTCTTATAGTTACCCTCAAGATGATCCAACAAGTACTTTCACTTGTCCTGCTGGATCTAACTATAAAGTTGTTTTCTGTCCTCTTGGAGCTCCTCATATTGAGATGCCACTAAATCATACTAGTGTGTATTGAAATGTGTGTTTGTGATCAATGGTGAATACCTTCAATAAGATGAAGTTTTTATTACTAAAACTCCATTTGTGATCATGCTAGTTTGTTCTGGCTTTGATTGGGTTTGTTGTTGTGTGTGTAGTAATGTTTATGTAATGAGACGTTGTTCTATTAATGAAGCTTTTTAATTTATGTTTGTGATGATAATTTTCTTTGGCTTTCTTGAAAATTAAGACATCTTTATAATTATCTTGAGAAAGTTTAAGTTTTTAATTGTTCTATCAGTAATTACTATTAGAATTTGGACATCTTCTTTTAAGAGATAATTGAATACTAGTACTTTTTTTTTATATTTAGTTTTCATTTATATATTTAAGAGAATGGCATTGTTGCTGGTCACCGAATGTTAACAAATGTTTAACTAAATATTACGTGATAGAATCGTACAATAGATCTAATCTTTCTTTCTGCATTTTAAATAGAACTAGTTAGTTATATCAGGAGTCTTTAACTTTATATATACTATGAAAAACAGCATGTTTTTTTAATGGAAATTTCTTCATACATCTTTTGAGTTTCTCCCACATTTTTGAAAAAACAAAAATATCTTTCGTAAATGCACTTACGAATTTATAAAGATAAATTCATAAGTGCACTTACGAATTGACATTTTTGAGTGAATTCGTAAATGCACTTACGAATTCTCTTAATATCCCAATTTTATTATGATTTCGAATTCACCTACATTTCTGTGTGTTTTGTAAGTGTATTTATGAATTATCCCAATATCTCAATTTTATTTAGATTTTATTTTTAAAAAAATATTTATTTATAATATAATAATAATATATATGGTTAATAGCCTTCTACCCCTGTCATATGAGCGTGTTTTGATTTTTTCCCCTTAAAAAAGATTTAGTTGTCAGATCTTAACAAATAAAGATTCCAGCCTCAAAGACCCTGATGCATTTTTTTAAGCAAAGATTCTATTATTTTGCCTATGTGGCAATCCACATGGCTTTTCTTTTTATTTTTGAATTATTTTTTAAATCCAAGTGATATTTTTATTAATTCTGATTTATTTAATTTTTTAAAACATTATTTTTATTACTTTTTTATAATATTTTTTTCATTTTATTAAATTATTTTTATTATTTATTACTTATTATTTTTATGTTTTTTAAATTTTTTAAATTTTTTTACGCTAAATTTTTTTTATTCTATTAATGGATTTTTGTAATTGTTACATTTTACGAAATTATTTTTATTTAATTAATATTTCTTAGAATTATTTATATAAGAATTGTTAAACTAATAATAAATTTGAATTAAAATTGTTATAAATAAATAAATATAAACGTGTGAGGTTCAGTTTAAATTATTTATAAGCAATTATCATTGAAATTAAAATAAATTAAATAAAAAAAATTAAATCTTAGATGGTGATTTGGTTCCACAAAAATAATTTAACCGATCCCAATTTAATTTTTTTATAACTCACCTCTCATTAAATATGAGTAGTGATTAAATGCCTAAATTATAATACATTTACTAAAATATATTTTCTTTTATATTTGTTTACATGAAAAACAAATCATGAAAAAAATATAAAGAATAGATGAAGACAAATAAAAGATTAAAAATTAACGTTTTTAATATTTATTGTCTAATTTCAAAGTGTTAACTAAATATAATTTATAATTTATCCATAAAAATTTTGAAATGTTACAAAATTTAATACAATTACTTTTAAATATAATGATTCTGATATAAATAATTCTAAGAAATATTAACTAAATAAAAATAATTTTATAAAATAAAATAATTATAAAAATTCATTAAAAAAATAAAAATAATTTAGCGTAAAAAAATTAAAAAAATTTAAAAATCATAAAAAATTAAGTAATAAGTAATAAAAATAATTTAATAAAACGTAAAAAGATTATTATAAAAAAGTAAAAAAATAATGTTTTAAAAAAATTAAATAAATGAGAATTAATAAAAATGCCACTTGGATTTAAAAAATAATTCAAAAATAAAAAGAAAAGCCATGTGGATTGCCACTAGGCAAAATAATAGAATCTTTGGAGCTGAAATCTTTATTTGTTAAGGTCTGGCGACTGAACTTTTTTTTTAAGGGGGATACGCTCATATGGCAGGGGGTAGAAGGCTATTAACCCTAATATATATATAAGAAAATAGAATATTGTGTTTTATTTTATGTGATTTTCATTACATATATACATGATTTCACACGTACTAAAAAAAGAAAAATATATGCCTTAAAAGCTTAACTTATATTTGGCCTATAATTATTATAGAATTACTAAATTTTTTGTAATTAAATTTAACAAAAAGTGTCATCTAAATTAAATATAAAAAGTGTTATTTAAATTAAATTTAAATTTTAAAATTATAATTAAAAAAATATTTCTTATATTTTTTTATCAAAAATTATTCATAATTTTAAATAAATAATTAAAAAACAAGTACATTTCACTATTATAATTACAAAATTAATTATTTTTAATTTCATATCATAAATTTACTTTAATAATTTTTAATTATAAATTTACGTTATTTTTATTAATAATAATTCAATTTAATAATATTGTTAGAAATATATTATACAATCAATGCATATCAATTGTATCTTGTATCTCTTCATATAGAAATTGATATCAATAGTATTAATATGATTTTTATTATAGCCAAATTTAATATTGATATTGATTGTATTAATAGATTTTATTATTATAGGTCATGATATTAACTGTATGTCATGATGGAATGAAAAAATGAACGCATTCCATCATGACATACCCAAACAAAGAAATTGTATTTTTATTCCACTCCGCTCCATTCCGTTCCATTCCGCTCCGCTCCATTTCACTCTGTTCCTTTTTACGTATCCAAACATAACCTTAGGGTCTGTTTGGATTGATGGAAAAGGATGAAGCGGAATAGAATGGAGGGGAATGGTATCAAGTTCCATTGTTTGGTTTAAAAAAATGAATTGAATGGAATGAAATATGATGGAATTCATTCCATCAAATACCACTATTTTAGTTCATTTTTCATTCCACCCAAATTGGGAATGTATCCAATGGAATGCAATAAATTAGAAATATAAATACAAATTTGTCCTCCAAATTTTCTCTTTCATTATATTAATGTTTTTGAAGTAAAGGACAAAAATGGAATAAAAAGATTATAATGTTTTCTGCTCTGTTCAATTTCTAAATAATGGAATGAAATATTAATTCCGCTCCATCCTAAAATATCTAAACAATGGAATGTAGTTTACGTTCTGTTTCATTCTATTCCACTCCATTCTATTTCATTTTATTCCGCTCTGCTCTGTTAGTTTTAAGTTATCCAAACATACCCTTATAATCAATTATGTCCACCACCACTCTAAATACACCCTTAGTCATTATCATTGTTCATAAATTTAAGGTGTATATTTATACTCCCTTTGAGTGTGAATCTAGTGCAAATTCAATGTTTTTACATATTAAACTTTTCTTCTATTCTTTCTCTCATAGCAAACAAGACTCGCATGGATCATTTTATGAAAAGTGCTATCTTTTTTGTTTTAATAGTAAAATAATATATTGTTAATTAAAGATAGGCGAAAGCCCACAACAAAGTATATTAAAAGAATACGAATGAGTATAAAGAGTGTCGAACCTTCAAACAATAGGTAATAAAATAATAAAATCAACAAGGGCGAAGAACTAAAAGCAGCCACCAACACTAAAAAACAAACAAGAAAAACTACACCGCTACCACACACATTCTAAGAAACCATTCAATAAGGATTAAGTTAGAGTTCAAACGCCAAAACTGCTAACAAATTCAAATCTCAAGAAAACGTGAGCAAACCACTAAACACTAGGAGGCCAAGCAAAGAACTTTGATTTGCTATTGATTAAGATATAAGATTGGGTTCTAAAGTCAATCAACGAAAGAGAAAGAGTTCTAAGGGAATTTATTACGAAACCAACTTCACACCAAGAAAATAATTTTATTCTCCATCTATTTCTTATTAGTAGACAAACTAGTAAATAAATTATCATTATAAACAAATTAGATAGTCCACATCATTGCATGTCAAATCATAATAAACCTACCTATAAATTTAGAATTGAGACCTAAAGAAAAAAATTTAAAACCAATCCTAACATCTTTAGAATAAATGTGAGGTTGACTCAACTTGTTCCCCACACAACTTGCGCCCACTTAAAAATCCTATACTAGACACTACAAGTCAGGAACAAATGTGAGGTTGACTCAACTTGTTCCCCATACAGGCTGCTTGAATATGATTTCCTTCGACGAAAACTTATTACACAGAAGTTGCAAAGAAAAGACCACTACTTTAGAAGGGTTCAAACTATCCCATATCATAGGAAGCGAAGGGAACACATTATCAACATGTTCCCTATAGATATAAACACAACCATCTTGGGTCTTATAAGAACACGCCACATAAAATGAGTCATTTTTAGTATGTCTACAAATCCATATGCCAGTCTCCTCACTAAACTCAAATTCTTGGAGAATTGAGAAAAACTCAACAATAATAGGTTCTTCGTGAACAAAGAACGAACATCTCCATCTAAGGTGCTGAATAATCCTCCCCTGATCACACATCCCAACCTATTACCTAACCCACAATCCCATTTTGATTTTTAGAAATAGATAAAAGTATTTCAAATGTAATCTTAAGGAGAGAACTATCTAACCAAGTATCTCCCTGGAAAAAAGTTAATAAATGAGACTCAACCTTCTTAGTCAAGTCCAACTCAAATTAATTCGGATGATCTTCTTTCTTGGATCGAAGTAGTGACATTCCTCTCCACCAAGTGGACAATTTTCGATGACCCGTAGATCTTCCCTCATACCAGGGAAGACAATAGATACACCATGATGGGTATAAATATCATACTAAAGATCATAGAAATTCTTCAAGAGTATTCATCTCCACATGGAGAGGAGAGCTAGATTAACTAGTTTAAGATCTTTAACACCCACGACTCCATACATTTGACCATACAAACATCCGACCACCTAACCCTGTGAATTTTAGAAATCCCTTTCACTCCTCTCAAATTGGAGGGACCAAATTTAAATCCAAAAAAAATACTAAACCCGGAAGCCTGCTAAATCAATCCACTACGGCATTCGACCACAAGGAAAAAGATTAAATGGGTTAAAGGGTCACCTTGCGTTAACTCTCTTTGAATCTTGATTTTAGGAGTAGGGGAGCCATTAACCAGCACATCCAAATTACTAGAAAAGACAAAAGCTTTGATCTAGGAGCTTCACTTATCATCAAAATCGAATCCGACGAGTGTATAATCTAAAAAGCTCTAATTCATTTAATTATACGCTTTCTCAAAATCAACTTTAAAAATGAGACACTTCTTTGCGAATCAATATCGAGTGATAATTGATATGTTTATAGTTGGTGATTGATATCTCATAAGTTAATTTGAGTGTTTGATAAATTAGATATTTTATTAGTTTAATAAATATAAAGTAATATAAAAGATAGGAGGATAATATATTTTTGTTAAAATAATAAGAGAATAAATAAAAAATATCACAAATTAAAAGTTACAAGCTCAAAAGTTACTTTAAATAGTTTTTGAAAAAAAATTAAAAGCTGGTAAAAAAAACTACAAATTAAAAGCTAATATCGAGTTATCAAAGAGATCATTTTCATTAATGTGAGTTGAAAAACTAAAAATACTTTTTTAAGGTTTACTAAAGATTTGTTTGTTTTGTTTTTTTAAAATGATTTTTATAGTGTTATATAATTTGTGTAAACAAAATTTAAAAAATAATTCTCATAATGGTTTCAAATAAAAATTTAATTTGAATAATTATTCTTAAGATATTATTTTAGGTCTTCAATAATATATGTTTATGTTATAAGATGTCATCATTAGAGTTTTAATTCAAAAAAATATATAAATATTTTATAATATTATAAAAAATAATTTATAAATTTATTTTAAAATATATAAAAAAATCATTTTTTTAAAATGGAAACAAACTGATCTTAAATAGATTCTTATTTTCAACGAAACCATGATCTGAATACAATAGTTGGTGATTGGAAAAAAATCGAAATTTAAATTAATTAAAAAAATAGCATTTCTCGTTACCCAATACTTTAAATCATTTAGCATAAAAGATTTTGTCAAATGTTTATAGGCCATAAAACATGATGTAACCCGACTGCTGCTTCGTGGAATATTAAGTAAGATCCAATGTATCCAACCTCTTGTTAACCCCCTTCTCACGGTACAACTTTTTCCCAACAAAAACAATTGCGCACCACTTAACATGCGTGTCTCAAAATCATAAAATTATAAAAAGTGCTTAAGAAAATTACATGAGAGAACTTTTCTCTTGTAAATTTCAACGAAATAATGGGGGTACCCATAAGCCCTAACCACTTCGAGACTAGATTTCATCTCGTTGACCATCAATATTCAAAGATGTGTATTTATCTTATAGCTTAACAAACTAATGTGGCCTACATATGGCTTCAATGAATATGAGCATACAAGAGTATGATGTCGTGGCGTGACCGAAAACTTTATATACATACTATGCCTATATTAAGTTTCCATTTAATCTTTTTTGGGAAATTATTTTTATTTGATTATGTAAATATCGAAAGAATATTATCAGTTTTATTAGAGTTTTGTGTAAATTATTATGTATATATGACACCCGTATTAACGAAAATGTATGATTAATATTTATCTCTCTATTATGGTAGTAAGTTTTAATATTGATCTCTCTCACTAAACTTCAGTGTCGTCCTTTCCCCTTTAATCCTAATCCGTTAGTCGTTTCTCACCCTTTCTCAGTAGCATCTTCTTTTTATCCTTTCATCCATGGTCGACGAAAGTAACAACACTTCTCCCGCACACTCCAGTAACAATACTTCCACGGTTCAATCTCAGCCTCACACTCCTATCACGCCTACTCTTAAATATCTCGCTTTAACTGTGCCCAATATCACAAATTTCATCAAAATCACACTATGTATTAAAAAAGGATATTACAATACATGGTATGATTATTCAAAATTCATGTTCATGTCTATCAAGTGCTTAATCATATAATTTGACCCCCCTCTACGGCACCTGTTGCTTCCTCACTCAAAGACACTGATCCTGTACTCTGGATTTGCCTTGATGTCGCCGTGTTATAGTGGATATACGACGCGATTTCTAATAACATTCTCAATACCATTATTGAACATGGCTCTACTGCAGAACTTGCTTCGAATAGGTTGTTTGACACATCCTATGACAACAAAAATCTATGGCACTTTACTTAGAGCAAGAGTTTTCACGCACTCAAATGAAATAATCCTCCAATTTATCCTCTAACTGCCAACATCTCAAATTCGTCTTCGACCAACTATCTAATGTTGGGGATTCTGTCTCCAATGAACATTTGGTTTTTCACCTCATCTCAAGCCTAACTAGTGCTTATGCTACTATAGACTAACAAATTTGTCATAGTGATTCTCTTCTACCCTTTTACAAAGCATGTTTCATGATCATCTTAGAAGAAACAGCTAGATTGAAAAGCATCCAATACCACTGACAATGTTGCCTTCATCGCCTCACATAATGTTGCATCAACTCTTACTCCTTCCAACTGCACCAATCGTGGCAGAGGTAACGGCAATCATAGTGGAAGAGGTAATGGTCGCGGCTACGATGGCAGATGACGAAATAATGGACGCGGTGGCAGTCGCTCTCAACATCCATAATAGACTTTACCACCCTACCCATATGAACAACATCAATGGACCTATAATTCATATATCTACCAGAATCAGTAGTTAAGTTTGCCACTGTGACAATAGTCTTGGTCCATGATCAAAGTGTTTTTAATGGGTAAGTATTTTTGTATCGACTCCACAAAGATTAGTATGATATCACTGTCGTTCAACAATTGATAAGACTTTAAGGAAAGGTTTATAAGGGTTTTAATTGTGAAAAACATCGATTGCATGAAAAACGTGTAACAACGGTAACAGATTAAGAATTTAATGGGTAAAGAAACATGTCAGGATTAAATTTCATTAAACAATTTCATGTGTATTCAACTAGTATAGCATGTGAAATTCGTTATAAATCACTATAATCATGTATCACTTATCAACACCTCTTATGTCTAAATGGTGTTACAGTTTTTACGGTATTGTTTAATTCGATGATCTCTCAACCTATTAAGCAATACAATAATATTCAGACTTGATATAAATATAACATAAAAGCAAAGATAATCATCTATATTGATTCATACTAGTTCACATAACAAGGATCAAAACAGATGCATACTAGTTTGGTTAATTACATCTAATCTTGACACAAAGGGTTTAGCTGCACATCATGGTAGTTTGCTTCACAAAAAAGGAGAACAAGGTGAAAAAGCATCTGAGTTGATTAATCAAAGAAGGATGTGAAATAAGCTCCAAAACCTTAATTTTGAACTTCAATGGTGTTTAGGATATGTTTCCCTCTCTAAAATGTTGGGGCCCTTTCAAAATATCTAAGAATATCTACTTATATAAAGTGAAAAACCACTGACCCCACTAAGTCCAACAAAGCGCGCTTAGTTCAGATTACAGAGAAAATGTATGAAACCGCCAAGAGTAGTGCTTAGCGTGAAAAACCGGCGCTCAGCGCACTCACCCCTGAATCTGCTCCTTGTAGCGCACCTTTGTACATCTGAGCACAAATAATATGCTCTCAAACTTTCTAAGGAAAATGGATAACATTCCAACCGCAATTTATGGTTGATGGTTCAAGTGTTTCAAGAAACAAATTAAAAATACATTAAAAAATCGGTGATGAACTAATTATTTATGCGCAAGTTTCACAGTTCAAAAATCGATATGCATCATGACATTAAGGCTTAAAGTGGAAAACAAATTCTCGCTCACTCACGGAATAAGTTACTTTTGGTCAAATGGTTGTGCTCAAAATTAATTTAAAAAAGTCTTGATCATTATCATGTTTTACATGATTCAACACAAATGCAAGATTAAACATAAGAAAATCAAGTTAAAACAAACATTATTGGTCTCATGTGCATATAGTGTACAATGGAAGGTCTACTCACAATTAGGCTATGAACTAAAGTGATTCATATATGAACAAGTATTGCAAAAGAATGAATGACACGTTGTTTGCACAAATTATAAATTTCTTATTCTTGTAATATTTTAGAAAGCAGTAACCATGTACCTTGCCTTTTTACATCTTTTCAAGCACTATCATTACCATTACATTTGCATGCATCACTATCAATCATGGAAGAAACACACTTGTTCCTTCTAGTCAATCAAACTTGGAACAAACTAATTTTTTTTCTAAAAACTACAATTACTTGAATTTAAACTAAACTACACAATTAAAAAAAACTACACAAATTAAACTAACAACTTAATTGCATTAAACCAAAAACCGTCGCAAAGATATGATTTTGAAAAAGTCAAGGTGACATGTAATGCCACCAAAGTTCTACAAAATCCTCATCCAAAAAAAAGTATGAAAAAAATAAACCAACAAGAAAATAAGTCTTAACATAATCATAATATTAAATGACAATAACATTAAAAAATACCATAAAAAGGTCACCAAACAACATCACTCCTCAGTACATATGTCTTCCACCTCTCCACTTTATTTTTCGCTACCATCTCCACTAGTGTCTTCTTCTTAATTAACTTCCTCTTGGTAGAAGGGCACTACCTCAGGCCAATTAGCATGAGTCCATAGATCCTCTTGAGTACCAAGCATATGATCAACATGTGGTTCCCTAATATGCAATTGTAACCGATGCATGTAATCATGCATAAACATGAAGGTTCATTGTAAGTACATGCAGCTCTCTCTAGGACATCATTCCCTTGGCACACAATGCCTCTCTATGTACCTATCAATCACTACACCATTAATGGTCTCATAAACCACGAATGGTAGTGGGGCACAAGCTTTTTGGTACAATCGCATTATTAGCCCTAGAAAAGATAATGTGCAAGGTGTAACATCCTAAATTTTATTAAATAATATTTTATTATGTATTATTTTATTTTATTATTTTAATTAATTATTATGAGATATTATATTTAATTAAATTGTATGGTATTGTGTTTATGTGGCTATTTTGGGGGTAATTGGATCATTAAGTGTGATAATAGAAATAAGCTATTGGGCATAACTATAATGAATAGAAGTAATAAGGAGGTGAGTGAATGTAAGCCCATTAGTTAAATTATACTAGTTAGTAAGGGAATTAGAATTAGAAATTCATTTGTGAAAAACAAGAGAAGAGAAGAGAAAGAGAAGTAGAAGAGGCAACCCTAGAGTATTCAACCCAAAAGGTAAGGGGGAGAATCATTGTTATTATCGGTATGTATGGTATGAAATGGGTAGTAACATGATAGGTGTTGTTGTTGATTTCAATTTCTAGATCTAAAATCTCACATATTAGGGTTTGTGTAGAAATCCATGAAATTGGTAGAAATTGATGTGTTGAATGGAGTAGAATGAGTACTCTCATGTTAGAATGATAGCTTGTTGTTAAAATTGATAGGAATAATTATTTTTGGTGAAATATGGTGTTTATTAGGGGTGACAAAGTAGGTGGTCCGCCCCGTTTAAGCCCGTCCAAAAGTGGGGCGAGCCAACGTAGGCGTCCGAGCTCAAAGTCAAGTCTGCCCCATTTACTAACGAGTTGAAGGGCTGACCCACTATTTTTTTTTTATTTTACAATTTGATTTAATACATAATTTAGAAAAAAATTTAATTATTACCAAAGAGATCGACAAAGAAATTTTTTTAACAACACATAATAAAACTTCAAGATGTCTTAAGTCCAAACCATTCAAAAAATAAAATAAATAAAAACCAATTACAGCAATAAAAAACAAAATAAACTCAAGTACAATAAAAAAATATCAAAATAAATAAATAAACAATACATATCATCCTAATCCTATTTAAAAACTAACTATTAAAAGAACCTAATTTAGAATTTACACAAAACCAACACTGATAACAATAAAATTGCATAAAACATCACAGTGCTTAAAATAGTAATGCGTAAAATATCAACACCAGACTTTCTCACTGTTTACATTATATATACACTTATATTGACCAATTCTTTAATAGTTAAATCCTAAATTTGTCACACATATACGCTAATCAAATCTTTCCTTTTCTTAAAATAAACATATATTTTTAAAGAAAACATTTGAGCTAATGTATTTAATACTTAATAATTATGTATGTCATACATTTGTTCTTTTATTTCAATCATTTTCAATCAACGCATGTGATATAATTTTATAGAAAGAATGTTACAATTATAATTTAATTTGTCTATATAATAATTTATAATACAATCCTAAGAGAAAAGTATTGTTTTTATAGATAAATTTGTTATAATTCTAAATAAAAGATTAAAAGTTTTAACAAAAAGCCCGCGGAGAAAACCCTCCCCGCTCCGCCTCAACCCGTTTTTTTAAGCGGGTTAGGTGGGACGGACCGACTTAAGGTAGCGAGTCGAAAACCTCAGTCCAGCCCACCAAAAGTGGCGGGTCAAAGGGGCCAAATCGGTGGGGCCCAACCCGTTTTCCACCTCTGGTATTTATTAGAAGAAGATTCATGTGAATTTTAAGAAAAAAATGGAAAAAAACCCTTTTCTCAAAGTTTGCGTCGACGCAAAAGGAAGGGGAGGGGGTCTGCGCGTAACAACCTACAAGGCTGAGAAGTGTTGTCAGCAAAGTTTGCATCGACGCAAACAGGACTTTCGTCGACTCATCTTTTGCGTCGACTCATACATGTGTTGTGTTGACTCAAACAACATTTTTAACAATTTTGTAATGGCCATAACTTTTTAATCGTAACTCTGTTTTAGGCGTCATTCGAATCGTTAGAAAGCTAATACAATAACCTATAAGATAAAACTAGGTTTGTTGACATTGGATGATTGGATCATTATGTGATTTGTGTAGAAGTGACATGTATATGTGTATATGTATGTCATGAAATTGGTGAAAAATGAATAGTATGAGTTAGCATTATTGTTATATGCTATTCGTGATTGTGTGATGATGGAGATGCTATATGTCATTTATGGTGATGGTGAATACTATGTATATTGTTTTGTTGTTGATGATACCATAATACATGTTTGTTTGTGCAAATGTAGATAATTTAAGGTGTTAAATTATTGTATATGCTTGAATAATTAAGGTTGGTGATAATCTTAATTGCATATGTTGTTGGTTAATTGCACATGCATTCATGGGGAGATTGAACTCCGATTGATTGCTTTGATCCTTGTGTGGAAATAGAAGCAGTGAACTATGTGTTCATATTGGTGGACTTTGGTCCTGTCCGAATCGGAAGCGTGGTTCTGGTTCTAGATATTGAATCGGGAGCAAGGTGAGCTTAATGTTTACGATGGTACCACATGCATGAATTACATTGAGTTGCATTGGAGTCACATTCGTCGTTATGTGATATTTTGCTTAGAATGCGTAAATGTATGTGATGATATGCTTGGATATAATTGTGTTGGTACTTGAAATAGTAATGCCATGTTATATAGATAATTATATGAAGTGTGATGAATTCTTGTATGTAGGTGTGTTATATACATTGTTTATATTATATATATATATATATATATATATATATATATATATATATATATATATATATATATATATATATATATATATATATTCGTAATGACGAATTCTCACTCTTCTGTTATATGTGATGCTCTATGCGATATCGTGCATGTTCTGAGGATAGTGGTGTTTCGCACGAGACTAGTTGAAGAGTTTAGCTCGGTTTATTTGTTTTACTTTGGTAGTTAGTCATTGCTCTGGTCATGTAACACGAGGGTTATTTAAACTCATGTTTGTTATGAGATATTGTTATGCTCTCATTTGATTTGAATTGTATGTTGAGATAACATGAGATGTGGCCTTGGTGTTGATGTTTAGATTCATATGACTTAATTATGTTATGAATTCGTTGTTATGTTGTTTTATGATTATAGTATGAGATATAATCATTGATATTATCTGAGAAAAGAAGTATTCCACTATGATATGCATAATTTGATGAAGCGTGAAGTTTAAATATGTGATATGATTTATGACCAGGTGCATGTTAAATTTGTATTGTTGATTTTCTATTGTGTGGAAAACGACATGTGATACTCTTTATATGTATGCATGCTATTTTACTCTGATATATATTATATTTATTTGGGATTAAGAAGGGGGTGTTACACAAGGAGTCCTGTTCCCCAATTCTTACAGATTTTGGAGATCATTTTGATCTCATTTGCAATTATCCTTGCAACATCAACCTGCCTACCATCAAGAATATAATATAACAGTTAAGCAGTATCCATAGGAATTGAGGAAGTATGAGTATTGTGCCTTATGTTGTAAAGGACTAGAGTCATTAATATCTGAGCAGTGGTTATGAGATTCTGAGGAATTTCTTAGGCAGCCCCACAATGTTAGTCTCATAAGTCCTACCTGGCAGCACAAGAGCTTCCTTAACCAACTCAAAGTTCCAATTTCCACGGCCTAGCCTCTTTTCATATTGACAAAGTTCACCATCTTCCAAGGTGAGAGGGTTGCCTAGCCTACGTATAAATTAATAGAATCCCTGACAAAAGAAATTTGCTTTCCTCTAACCATGGTCATGAAGGAGTAGGGAACACCTTCAATGCAAAGTGCATTAGCATAGAACTCCGAACTATTTCAGAGTTTATTGTATTTGAATATTAATATATATGTTTACTGATTTTTGTTTTTCCCACCGTTTCCTACTTTAAGTTACATTGTGCAAGACCACTTGGACATGCAAAATGATCTCTTTTCACTTGTCAATTTTATTCAAAATTCTATAAAATAAATCATTTAAATTATATGTATTGATGATTATTAATTCACGTGGCAGACAAAGGACGACTAATGCTGACATGACTATTGAAATATTAATCTAATATAGTACAGCAAAAAATCAAGAATTGTGAGTTACATATAAAATAAAATATTTGTTTAACGCGAGTTTTATTTTTGTTAATGACAAATTATTTTATAGTTGACTGACATCGTTAGTCGCAACATAATGAGTTACTTCAAATCAATCCTCATCGATAATTTAGAATTTGTTAAATTCTTTAAAATTTTATTGAATAATAATTTTTGTAAAATAAAACAATTAAAAAGTACGACTTCTTATTTACAAATAATCTAATACCATATCAAATTCTTAAAATATCTTAAAAATTAAAAACATATTTTGATGCACATCACACAAATATAATTTATTTGTTTTTGAAATTTATTCTATTTTACTATAAAATTAAAACAGAAAATGTAAAATTCCTGAAAATGCACTTTCGATGGTGCAGCACATTTATCATCAGCATATCTAGATTTTGTTTTTGTGTATGGGCTTATGGTGAATACATCAGCATCTATGAATATAAGATTTTGATTGGTAGAGAAAATAGATATATCAGGTCTTATCATCTTTATATATATGTTGAAATATTAAATTAGATTTGGTACAAATATTACATTAGATTAGATTTGATTAGATTTAATATTTAAATATAATTCAAATTGTGTAGATCCAGATCCAATTAGGGTTGTATATAAATAGTCTTATGTTGTATCATTATTTGTACAATTCAATAATACAAATTTTTATTTCCTTTATTATTCTCTCTTTCTCTCCTCATTAAAAGTGCCTCACGCACTAACAAATTGGTATCCAAAGCTTTCGGTTATTGTTCTTGATCGAGTTTTCAAGAATTTCACGTTAGAGATCTTGTTTCCAGGGCAAGTGAATCAACCGCTGCAAAGATGGCTAGTGATAAGGGCATTTCAAATTCTCTTCCAATGCTTGATGGCAAGAATTGGATTCGATGGAAAAAACATATGCAATCCTTGTTTGGCTTCCATGAAACCCTAGAGGTGGTTATTGACGGCGCTCCTGCATTGGTTCCAGATGCAATCGAAGCACGAAAAAAAGACCACAAGGAAGTCAAGAAGAAAGATTGCAAGGCTGCTTATTGCATTCGACGGTTGTTGATGCTGCTAATTTCGACAGAATATCTCATGCTAAAACGGCGAAGGAGGCATGGGATATTCTGGTGAAGTATTATGAAGGAGGTGAGAAAGTTAAGGTTGTCAAGTTACAAACCTTGCGTCGACAGTATGAATTGTTGTCGATGGGAGAAGATGAAAAAGTTGCAGAATATGTGTCGAAGGTTCAGAAACACGTCCATCTCATGAAGAATTGTGGTGAAACCATAACTGATAAGATGATAGTTGAGAAGGTAATGAGAACGTTGACCTATTATTTTGATCACGTTATCGTAGCTATTCAAGAATCCAACAAACTTGAAACCACTAAAGTGGAAGATTTGGTTGGCTAGTTGGAGGCGCATGAGATGAGGATTGTTGAAAGGAAAGGAGTTCAAGACTCGATACAAGCTCTACAAGTTCAGTCATGGAAAAAGGATGGTGGCTCCAACAAATTCAAAGGCAAGTTTGACAAGTCTCATGGCAAGAAGCCTTGGTCGAATTTCCATAAGAATAAGGTCGAAGATAGAAATTATGAATCCTCGAAAATGGGAGGAGGAAACTATCGAAAGGAAAAAGAAAATAAAAAGGTTGTACAATGCTATAACTATGAAAAGTTAGGCCACATAGCCAAAAATTGTTGGTACAGAAAAGACAACGGATCGACAAAAGGCAAGGACGAAGGAGCGAACCTTGCACGCCAAGATTCAGATGATTCTAAAGGTGGTATGGTGGTTATGGCTACAGTTTTAGATAACCATGTCGAATCCAAGATCTGATTCCTCAACTCAGGCTGCTCGAATCACATGACTAGTCGAAAGGAGTGGTTGGTAGACTACGATGAGTCGAAGAAGAGAAAGGTAAAACTTGTTGATAATAGTTCATTGCAGGCAGAACGTACTAGAAACATAGTTTTTCAAATGAGTAATGGAGGAAAAGTTATGATTAAAGATGTGCTATATGTACCTGGAATGAAGTGCAACTTGCTAAGTGTTGGACAACTGGTTAAAAAAGGTTTCTCAGTTGTTATGAAAGATGGAGCTTTGAAATTGTTCGACACCAATAATAATTTGGTCTTAAAATCTCCGTTGTCGAAGAACAAGACATTTAAGACTATGATTAGTTTGACAGAAGTTCAATGTTTAAAAAATGTTGTTGACCACAAGGATAGTTGGTTGTGGCATTTGAGGTTTGGACATTTGAATTTTCGATCACTTAATCAACTGATTACTCAAGATATGGTTTCTGGAATTCCAAGTCTTGAGATACTTGAAAAACTATGTGAAGGTTGTTTAGTTGGAAAAGAATCCAAAAATTCTTTCGTTTCAACTATCCCAATGAGATTATTCTGCATTCTCGAAGTGGTACATTCAGATGCATGCGGTCTATTCGAAGAACATACCATTGGTGAAAATAGATATTTTGTTTCGTTTGTTGATGATTTCAGTCGAAATCTGTGGATCTATGTGATCAAAAGAAAGGACGAAGTATTCTAAATCTTTAAGAGATTCAAGATACTTGTCGAAAACCAAAGTGAGAAAAGGATCAAAGTTGTACGAACAGATGGAGGTGGCGAATACACTTCGAAGATGTTTGAGAAATTTTGTGTATAACATGGTGTTGATCATGAGGTAATTGCTCCTTATACGCCTCAACATAATGAAATTGCTGAAAGAAGAAACAAACCATATTAGATATAGCAAAGATGAATGCTAAAGCAGAAGAATTTGCCAAAATCTCTATGGGGAGAAGCTATTTCGACTGCAGTTTATATTTTTAGCAGGTGCCCTACCAAGATTTTGAAGAACAAGGTTCCTGAAGAAGTATGGAGTGGAAAACGACCATCCGTAAGTCATTTGAAGGTGTTTCGCTCTATGTGTTATAAGCATATTCCTGATGCAAGAAGAAGGAAGCTTGATGACAAGAGTGAACCTATGATTCTGGTAGGATATCATAAAACTGGTGCATACAGGATTTTCAATCCAGTTAATGATCAGATTGTGTTGAGTAAAGACATTATAATTGATGAAAATTCTGCCTGGGATTGGGATTCTAGTAATTTAATTAACAAGCCACCAATGAGCTATGATTTTGACGAAGAAATTGATGAGATCGAAGTCGAAGGAATTAATGAGAATCCTGTCAAAGTCGAAGATGAAGCAAATTTTGATATTCCAGACAATGTCGAAGTCGAAGAGGGTGTGGCTAGCACAAGCCATAGACCTCAACGAAATAGAGTTCCTCCACCAAGACTTCAAGATTATGAAGTAAATGATGATGATGAAGTAACAACAAATGGAGAATTAGTTTATTTTGCTTTACTTGCAGGTGTTGAACCAATCAACTATAGTGAAGCTTTAAAGAGTAACAAGTAGAAGTTAGCTATGGTCGAAGAGTTAGAGGCAATTGAAAGAAACAATACATGAGATTTAGTCGAATTACTAACATATATAAAATCTATCAAAGTGAAGTGGGTGTTCAAGTTGAAACGCAATGCTGATGGTTCAATAGCAAGACATAAAGCAAGATTAGTAGCTCGAGGGTTTTTTCAAAGAGAAAGACTTACTACTCTGAAGTATTTGCTCCACTAGCAAGATTGAAGACTGTTCGACTAGTAGTAGCATTGGCATGCGACCAAGGATGGTCGACATTTCATTTAGATGTGAAATCAACATTTCTGAATGGTCCTTTAGAATAAGAGGTTTATGTCACACAACCTCCTGGTTTTGTGATTCAGAAGGAAGCGAGTAAAGTATATAAGTTGCATAAAGCGCTCTATGGTCTCAAGAAGGAACCTAAGGCATGGAACAAGAAGATTGACTCATACTTAGTCGAATTGGGATTCGTCAAATGCAAATCAGAGTATGGTGTCTATGTTCAGGTTGTAGCACACGATATAACAATCATCTGCTTATATGTTGATAACTTGCTAGTAACTAGAAATAGCTTGATGAACTTGTCGAAGTTCAAAGAGTTGATGATGAAGGAATTTGAAATGTCAATTATCTTATTTCCTAGGCATGAAATTTCAAATAAAGAAGCAAGGTATTGTGTTACATCAAATGAAGTATGTCAAAGATATACTCAAGAGATTCAGAATGGATGATTCGAGTCCTACTTCCTCACCTGTCGAACCAAATGTGTTGTTGGAGAAGAATGGAGAGGAAGACAAAGTTGATTTAACCTTGTTCAAGCAAAATGTGAGATCTCTGAGGTATTTATGCAACAGTCGACCTGATATAGGTTTCGCTGTCGGATTAGTAAGCAAATATATGAGTGAACCAAGAGTGTCGCATATGAAGGCTGCAAGAAGAATCCTGAGATATTTGAAGGGTTCGATAAATTATGGAATACTATTTCAAAGAAATTCTGAAGATAAAGAAGCAATAGTTAATTGTTTTTCAGATGTTGGTTGGTGTGGATGTTCATGCATAAATTTCCCAGCCGAGAAGTAAGACCGGAGGGGGGTTTGTAGACATCCGGGATGGATCTCGGACTGTGATGTGAGACCCTTATCCGGCGTGATCCCCGGAATTGCGATAGGAGAACGGGTCAGCCCCGGGAGAGATCCTATAGTCGGTAACTGGTGAGCTCCTTGGGGCAACCCCGAGGTCGGACTGGTTTCCGTTACGCTACTTATGGAACAGTTACAGACGTTACGAATCATTAAGTAGAGGTTTCAAGTATAAATGAACGGTTACGCCATTATGATCATTAGTGGCAGCTATGCTATAAAAGAGGCCTCAGGGCCATGAGAAGAGGATCATTCTCTCATTACCTCTCTTAGCCACACGCTTAAGAGGGGTCATCTACTTTATCTCTAAGGGCTCCCAACTGCGGGGTAAGCTAGACCCATAGCTTGGAGGCCATTCATCCTTGTGTGAGCCTCCGAATCCCTTAAGATCTTACATGAGGTTTTTCCTGCAAGAACATTGGCGCCCACCGTGGGGCCCCGGTAAAAATTTCCTGGGCCTCAAGACTCTGAGGATGAACACTTCATCCCCTCCTATTCACAATCCGTGACGGAGGAGCTGTGGTCATTACACACTTTTTCATATATTCATATCACAAGTGCTGGACATGCAACTATGTACCCGTGCTAGGCAAAGCTTGTTAAAAGATAAGCTGTCATGATTTCTGTCTTATAATTTTGCAAAATAACATTGTTAAACAAACAGAGAACCATTGATAAGCCAAATCAAGAAGGAATCCCCTCGTTGGGAAGCCGAAAGGCACACGTCATCGGCTTGGGTGTTATGCGAACCAGAAGGCAGTGGCGCCTTCTTCGGCAAGCGGTGGACACGATTTAAAGATTGTTTAAAACTTTCATCCGGTTTGTCATTGGGATTTCTGCCTATACGCGGTCTCCGTCTTCATCGGAAATTCCGAGCTACCCAGCTTGGAAACCCGCCAGTCTTCCTTAAAGTTGTTACGAGCCCGGTCAATCTTGGCGGAACTGCGTCGGATTGAAATTCTCAACAGTTACAGAGTAGTCTTAATTCGCGACCCATCAAAGCAAGCGATCGCTGCGGTGAAACTGTAACCGGACAAGCCCGAGATGCTCAACAAGACGTTTGTCTGAGGGTTGTTCCTACGATAACAGTCGGGCCTGGTGAGATGGAAACTCTGATCGGTGATTCATCGAGGTCAAAATCTTTTGGAGTACCCCGACAAAAACGTTTCCGATGTGGCGTGGTGGTACCATGAGGCTATCGGAAGATAAGTGCTTCTTTTCAATTAACTCTTCTTAATTTCTGTTTAATTTTATAACTGGCTAATATTGGACACGTTATTGTTCTTCATGTCTCTTTAATGGGCATAAACATGAAGCTAAACTGTAATCTTACAGAGAAGTTTCCATTATAATCTATTGAGGCTCTGGTAACTGTGACTTTTGAAGATAGAAATTCGAGGAGTGTTACATAAAGCTCAAAAGATCACCACCTAGCGGCCGATACCCCTGTAACAGTAACAAATGTTGTGGAGGCGACCTCGAGTTTCCCTCTAAGGCTGCCATGGATTGTGTCGGCCTATGAGTCAAGTATTTCTATGATTAAGTAGAAACTCATTGTTGATACATCCTCGATACCAAACAGCAGAGATTGCGTTCAATTGTGTTGTCTATTATTATCTCTGTTGATCCTGATAACTCATTATTGGTTTTCAGTTCTGTTAAGCGTGTTACGCGGGAAGTTGTCACCGTCTTCTTACAGGGACATACATGCCTACTTTTCTATGAATATCAGATGTTAGATTAAATGTATTTTGTACAACTAATGTATGGCTTATAAGCGTACTTTCAGTTCTATTCCAGAATTTCCAAGGCCATTGAAAAATAACTATAATGGCGGCCATACTGTTATGAAGATTGAGCAGCAGACCGTTACAAAATGCGTCATCGAAGGATAAGAAATTATTATTGTAGTTACTTACTGATTTCAATTGACTAACGCATGATGAATAAAATTGTTCTTAATACTGCTATAAAATATGGAGAATTGGACGCAAATTGTGGGGGAAATGCGAAATCAAGCAAGAATCGTTCGATCAGATGCCGTCCGTCAACACCGGGTGCATTCACACTATAATCAGAAGTAGAAGGTAACGAAGGTTGCAGCTGTTGTTCTGAATGACGCCGAGGGTCATCTTTTACGAATGAAAGTCGAGAGCAAAGTTCAAGCCGATTAGCAAGGATTAAAAGTTCCTACCTCAGTTGATGACATCGATGTCGTCAAATGAAAGATAAGTCTACTCCTACCTTCTCCTTTCTTGTTGCAGAAAAACGTTTGAATATTACGTACTCGTTTAAATAACTTCTGCCGATTTGGAACATTTTTTTTATGTATATTCAATATGTTGTGCCGTGAGTTTGGTAGCGGCATCTCGATGTGGTTCATTGCCTAGACTAGCTAGTTAAACTCATCAAACAACCGTGTTCATGCTTGGAACAACTACCCTGGCAAGAGTAAAGCAATTCACTATACGAAGGAAATCCGTGTTGGGATGTAGCAACTTCAATCAGTGGCATATTGGTCCAAAGTAGAGCAGGACTAGCACTACAACAACAACTTTCCGGTGTGAGCTCGGAACTGATCACAGTTCATGACCACAATCAGAAGATAAGTAATTCTTATCCATTTTTCTTACCAATTACAATGAACAAATCATCATTCATTGGAGTGATGTCTGTTACTATTATTTGGTTACAATTATGAAGCGATTGGCTCATTAACAATGTGTCAAGCATTTCGATGGCCTAAACGGTCGCAAATTAAAAGCTCATAATAATGGAAAATAATATTACAGTAATAAGGTGATGGCCATAAACTGTCAAACTTTTTATTAGTTCCGAAACCTTAGCGACTAATGTCTCAATTTTACTAAATGATTTGCATTTATGAGTTAGTTGCTATCATATACACACCATTAGTATCATTGTGATTTAATAAATGAAACGTACTCATTGTCAGTGCTCTGGTGGTAAAAAGACAACTTTCATTTCATGTTATGTGACTGTGAGCATGTCTCTGGTTTTCTTACATACCATAGGAAGATAAGTATCTCTTCCACTTTTTATATCCTATCAAAAGCTCTGAGGATAATAACAATTATTATGTGCATTATTTGAAAATAACAATTTTAGCTGCTAGGCTGTAATTTTACATAGAAGAAAACTTGTGTTCTAAATTGAGCTGGAATGAGACATGTGACGTTACAATTTAACATACAATAATGATTAACTTAAAATTATTACTATAATGTTACTACATGATAAGTTCGTCTTTCTCAAAACAATGAGTTTATGTCTCAAATGTGTTTTTAGTTGGCACAAGTAAGCATGACGTTTGGCTATGCACGATGTTTATGATACCATAATCAAATTTTGTTTATTAGTCATTGCTTATCAAACTAACACAATTCAGTAAGAATTATTATTCTTGGTACTATTGTAAAATATGACGGACACACTTATTTTAAACGTGTACTGGATATTTTGGGGTTTCGCCGAGTTATATCAGAAGTTGTAGCTAATGAAATAAGTTGCATGACAGATGTACCCCGCATGAAGTCAAGAGGCTGTATATTATGTACCGTTCTTATAAATTGCTACATATATTTATAACTAAATATATTGATTTATTATGACTCGACAGATTAAAAAACAAGGTCAATCTTATAAATGCCGATGACGAGGCAATAAGCAACAAGAACCAGAGTCGCTCTTGATCGGAATGGATCGGTGTTTAAGCACTTCGTCTTTTTTAACAAAGACTTGCGCTTGGGGGCTCATATAACCATCCCGACCAAGAATGGTAGAAGACGAAGTCAACGCAAAGTCGGGAAGAATACAAATTTAAAATGTTTAAATATTTTTTTGTATAAGGCAAGCTGATGTCTATGCCGCTTGTAAAAAACATTGCATTCATAGATAAATGTGTCGTCCTTATCCCCTACGTGGGTAGGAGGCATTCTATTTTTGTTAGTGTTAAAATAAGGAAGGATCCGGACAACATGCAAAAACTAAACAGGTGCCCAGCGTAAGTACTCGGGAAGCAAACGACAAAATTGAGTCATCCTTAATCGGGATGGCTCTGTATCAAAGCGTTTCATCTTATTCCAAACAAAGCTTCACGCTTGGGGGGCTCATATAATCATCCCAATCAAGAATGGTAGAAGAGAAGACAGTGAAAAGCCGGGTAGATTGAATTGTTGAAATTTTGCAAAAGATTACAATATTGTTTAAAATACCATTATGTAAAAGTGTCGTCTTACCCTCCTGCGTGGGCGAAGAGGCATCTTGGAATTAGTTATAGTTTGTAAAGGCTAAAATAGGATGTAACAGATAAGATGCTCTGCACCTCAAGACTCGGAAATGGCGGGAATCATTAGGTACGTACTGCTGAGCTCGATCTCGGATCATCTCTCAGTCACGGTAAAACCCTCTTCCGAAAAGGCTTTGTTCCTACGCGGATCAACCTTCTGGTCAACCTCGGTAGAGGCTCTGAACCCTCTGGTCAACCTCGGCAGAGGCTCTGAACCCTCTGGTCAACCTCGGTAGAGGCTCTGAACCCTCTGGTCAACCTCGGTAGAGGCTCTGAGCCCCTCAGGTCAACCTCAATTCGGCTCTGAATCCGTCTCGGATCATCCCTATAGAGGCTCTGAACCTCAAAGGCTCTGTTCCTACTCGGAACAACCTCCTGGTCACCCTCGCCTGGACTATGATTCCGTCTCGGATCAACTCCTAGTGGCGGTAACACCTATAATTTCCAGCAAGTCACGGAGCTCTGGTCCTATCTCGGATCAACTCCTAGTGGCGTTGAAGCCTCAGGTGAGCTACCAAGAGCTCTGATTCCGTCTCGGATTAACTCTTAGCGGCAATGATATCTCCAACTTCAGGTGAATCACGAAGCTCTGGTCTTATCTCGGATCAACCCTTGGTGGCATTGAAACCTCGGGTTCGTCACACAGAGCTATGGTCCTATCTCGGATCAACTTAGTGGCGTTGAACCTCTAAATTCAGCCAACCCGCAGGGGGGCTCTGTATCTAACGCATTAAAATGGTAAAAAACTAAAGTGGTGTCATGAACAGTTGTTACGTGCTTGGAAAAGCCAGCCTGCTTGATGCATCATGTGACTCAGGGGCTGGTCTAGTTAAAGCTAAGCCTTACTACCAATAGCCCGACAAAGTTCTGAGCCTAGCTCGGACTAAGAACGAGCGTTATGTTTGGGTTAAACTGGAGTATCGATTCAGCGACGAGGATAGGAATACATTGGCGTTGTGAACAAATTGTTACGTACTCCTCCAAGCCATCAGGGTAGTTGTTTGCTACACCCTATGGCTTGGGGGCTAGTAGCATAACATAAAATCGTTCACGAGCAACCTTAAAAGCTCTGTCTGTACCAGGCATATAAGGCGAAGGACCTTAATTGGATTCCGTCAAAACATTTTCACCAAAGCCTTGACTCAAGATACTCGGGGGCTAGTCTGTCTATATATCTTACTGCTCCGAGCCGAGATGTGAGGTCGAAAGGAATTTTTATCCCGCCATGCGCCCCGGATCCGCACGGGCTAAAAACGAGCATTACGCTGGAGTGTCGATTCCAACGACGTGCGTTACATTAAAAAACCTCAAAAGCGAAGAATGGTAAACCACTGTGTGCAAATTCACACTAAGGCATAGGTTGGTATTGGAGGTTCGGCCTGGGTCAAAGTTTATGTTTCTATTAAAATCGAGCATAAGGCTTCAAGATCTAGAAACCATATGCTCGGGGGGCTTATGTTCATGCATAAATTTCCCAGTCGAGAAGTAAGACCGGAGGGGGGTTTGTAGACATCCGGGATGGATCTCGGACTGTGATGTGAGACCCTTATCCGGCGTGATCCCCGGAATTGCGATAGGAGAACGGGTCAGCCCCGGGAGAGATCCTATAGTCGGTAACCGGTGAGCTCCTTGGGGCAACCCCGAGGCGGACTGTATTCCGTTACGCTACTTATGGAACAGTTACAGACGTTACGAATCATTAAGTAGCGGTTTCAAGTATAAATGAACGGTTACGCCATTATGATCATTAGTGGCAGCTATGCTATAAAAGAGGCCTCAGGGCCATGAGAAGAGGATCATTCTCTCATTACCTCTCTTAGCCACACGCTCAAGAGGGGTCATCTACTTTATCTCTAAGGGCTCCCAACTGCGGGGTAAGCTAGACCCATAGCTTGGAGGTCATTCATCCTTGTGTGAGCCTCCGAATCCCTTAAGATCTTACATGAGGTTTTTCCTGCAAGAATAGTGGAGATAAGGAAGATCGAAGAAGAACAATTGAATATTTCTTTCAAGTATTTGGTGCCCCAATATCATGGTGTTCGAAGAAGCAACCTGTGGTGGCATTGTCATCTTGCAAAGCAGAATATATAGTAGGATCTATGCTGCTTGTCAAGGAATTTGGATCAAATCATTACTTGAAGAAATGGTTGTTAAAGTGAAGAAACCGCTGGTGTTGCAAATCAACAACAAGTCAGCTATAAATCTGATGAAGAATCCAGTTCTACATGGAAGAAGTAAACATATTGAAGCTAAATTTCACTTCTTGAGGGAAAAGGTAAATCAAGGTGAACTTAAAGTTAGGCATTGCTCAAGTGAAGCACGATTGACCGACATCTTCACCAAAGGATTGAAGATTGACAGATTCCTGAATTTGAGAAAGAAATTAGGAATAGTTCAGATTGACTATTTTTGAGGATGTTCGACAACTTGGATTATGGGGTGTGTTGAAATATTAAATTAGATTTGGTAAAAATATTATATTATATTTGATTTGATTAGATTTAATATTTAAATATAATCCAAGTTGTGTAGATCCAAACCCAATTAGGGTTGTATATAAATAGTCCTAGGTTGTATCATTATTTGTACAATTCAATAATACAAATCCTTATTTCCTTTATTATTCTCTCTTTCTCTCCTCATTAAAAGTGCCTCACGCACTAACAATATATAACTAATTTATCTATTTTCTTAAATAAAGAAAAACATGGTTTATCAGAATCACATTGCTGAGAATCAAGTGTGAGGAAGAAGTGTCACATTAGTTAGAAAAGGAAAGAATGAACAATTTATAAGTGGGAGAACCCACACACCTATCACCTTAAGGTTTTAGGTGGAGATGTGGTGTGTCTCTCACTAAGGTGTGTCCCAAGCAAAGTGCTCCCTCCTCGGAATTTCCCCCTGACAGTGGTATCAGAGCCTATAGTTTCGAGATAGGGACCGACTAACTTGTATCAAAACACTTCCCGTAGGCGGTGGTTAGAAGGTGTTCCATTGGAGATTGCCAACGGTGATACAAGTGTATGTGAGAGATTTCGAGATAGGGACCGACTAAATTGTATCGAAACATTGATAAGTTCCAAAACGTAGTTATTTTGTATATATGTTTTGTGGAACTTATCTATTCTTGTTTGTTAATAATCGTTGAATAACCCCATTTTTTTGTTGTAAATACGTTTTATTGTGTTTTGTGTATATAATGTACCGTTTGATTAGTTTTAATGTATTTTTGTAGGTATTTGTGCGTGTTGGAGCATCGAGGAATAAAGTGTCGAAGACACGGCTCCGAAGACGCAGTTTTGATGAATAAAAGTCCATTTTTGGGAAGTTTTGCTCAAGAGAGGCCGTTGAGCTCGGTGAGGCCGCTCAACGCGTTTTGAAGCGCGTTGAGTGTTTTGGTATTGTTGGGGTTGAAAGAAATTTAGTTTTAGAGGCCGCTGAGCGGTGTTTAGATCGGTTTACGTGTAAATATCTGAGGATGGTGGTGAGCGCGCCCTCGCTGCTGAGCGCAATCGTCTGTGATTTGTTTTATAACTTCATTTTTCTCACTTTTTAGGTTATGGTTTTGGGGAAATTTTTGCTCCCAAATTCAATCACCATACTTTATGATAGATTAACTTAGAAAAAACATTAGGTCTTACTTATGGATGATTGGAGGTGGATTGCTCTTCGATAGGCGTTGACAAACCGGTGTAAATGAGTGGTTTATCTCTTCTCTTCTCTTTGTATTTCTGTATTTGTTGGTTATGTTTGTATATTTACCTTGAACTCATGTATATTTGTCGCCCTTGGCGTTGTATAAAGTTTTCTTTACGAATCTGTGTTGGTGATTGTCTTAGGTTTTTACTCTATGTTAGGGATTTGAGCTTTGCTAGATATATATTGCTTAGATTCTTACCTAGGATGATTATTTGTTAGTTTTTGAATGCTAAAAATAGATTTAGAGCTGACATTTACTTGGAGTATATGATCTTAATGCCTCTGTATTGGTTATTTCGAGCTAGAGATAGTTGTTACGAGTGACGCGGTTGACTTCTGATTGTTGAGATAGGCCAGACATGGCTATCGAGGTGATTCAGGAGGATTCTCAATTTGGGTTAGAAATAGCTTAGGTTGTGAGAAGTATGTGATGACACGGACGAGTATCGTAGGCTGAGTATGACTGGACGGTAGATTTAAGTCTGTGACGGGTAATGTGCATTCGTTTTTGACAAGCTGTCTATCCTTTATACTTTTTGTTCATTTACTTTTTGTCATTTATTTACAACCATTTAATCCAAAACTCATTAACGATAGAATTGTCGAACGACGAATCAAAAATCAATTTCTGTGGACACGATATGATATAACCTAACTGATATATATCACCCGGTAAAAATAAATACTTTACTTTTTGCTTTCCTGCTTATACCGCTTCGCAACAAAATGGAGCCTTGTCAGGGATTGGTTTTATTGTTTCTGTATTGCGATAATTCAGTTGTTTTTGAGTTTTGTAATTAATGTATATGTTGTATAGACTTTGTATATGAACTTGTATATTGTTACTTGTACATGTTGTGAGTTTACTTTTCATACTTGTGCATATTGTGTTTTTTCTAGTTTTCAAGTATTGTTGTAAGTTGTCTCGTTTTCATAATGTTTGTTGTGTGAATGTTAGGACACGTTATTTAGGTTTGCACGGTGTGACAATACCATGACATGACGAGAGAAGGTTACTAGTGCTTGCACAATAAAGGCGTCGAGCTTACGACGTAAAACAAGCATGTTTTGTTTATGTTTGTTTATGTGTGTGGTGGCTTGTGTTTTAACAAGTTGAAATAGGACATGTTCTTTATTTCAAATCTTCACTTTTTAACTTGTTAATTCATTTTCACCAAGTTTTTGTATTGTTATTTGTGCTTGTTTTGTTATGTCAAATTTGTTGTTTTCCACAAGTTTGTAGTGTTTAGCTTGTGGAAGTGTGTATGTATTGTAAATATTGTTTAGATGTGTAAATGTGATTTTGTAGGTGAAGTGGAGCTTGCATAGCAGCTGCACCTGTTGCTGTATTTTTTTGCAACTGGTGTAGCACGCTCTGTGCCGCTTAGCGCGCTTTGCTGTGCAGAGCCTGTGAATTCTTTTAAAATTTCACTTGGCTTTCCTTTTTCCCACTTTCACCAAGGATTTTTATATTGAATAAAATTAGTATTATTTTCTAACTCTTTTGTTGTTGTTTGGACTCAAATTTTGGTCTGGTAGCTTAAGGTTTCATTTTGTGATTTTCCTAGTTTGATCGTTTCAACTCGCGGATGTATGGTAATGATAGTTTTCAAAGTTGGTACACGTCAGGTACTCGTTTATCGCTTTCTATAGCATAACATATTTAGGAAATTTATCATTTGTATAATTACCGTGCCATTCAATAAGTAAAGAGCTAGTCTTTAGTGCTACCTTACCGACTAAAGGAGACAACTAGAATTTATATATAATAGAGTGACGAAATATAGAGAGCAATTGAAATACTATGAAGACTTTGATTTTCATAACTGAATAAAAGACTTGTTGAAATGGTCTTGCTTCGACATGTTATTTCAAAACGTAATTAAGCACCATAAAAATCGAGGAGTCAAATATTATCGGCTCTTTTGAATGCTCTTAAGACATGTTTTGACCGTGAAATCAACACATTTAACCTAGGCCAAACAAAAAATTATTTTGGCCTAGAAGATGTGTTAAATTGTTAATGATAACTAGTTTACTGATTGATGGTGAATTAGTTACATTTCCTGAAAACTTCAAAGATAACGAATGTCCAGAGTTTTTTAGGTTTCCATGACGTAAAAGAAATTAAATTGTATGTTTGGGGAGTTGCATGTTCGGCGAACATGATCTACAATTTTCTAGCGAGAAATGTAAATATTGGCGGATCTAGCCTCTCGTTGATGGTACTTTTTCAACATATTATTTTCCAATTTTTTTTAATGTTTTTATGATCTTTAATTTTTTTACATGATCTTTTTTAAAAAAAATATTCGCTTTTTTAAAGATGCCATGTTATCTTGTTTGAATATGCTATAAGAAACACATAGTCCCTTGTACAGCAAAAACTATTGCATTTATGAGAAAATGGATTATAGCAATTTTTGGACCCATTCCGATGACAACTTTCCTTTTCAGGTTATTTCTTCTTTTAGTTATCTCTTAGTGTAAGAATGTATAACAGAACAGAGTAAAAATGGTAGAGAAAAATCACATAAGTTTTTTTTTTAGATAAGGCTCTTATAGTGATGTTAATGTTTGCAAGCCCTATAAGTCACAAATTGAAACAGCAAAATCAATTACACATGTGATTTGGAGGAAGTAATCATATAACTCACCGTCTAGATATGTTCCCAAACAATTGTTTAAAGGAGATCTTGACGTGAATCTCATTGAATCTTAGGTTAATCTCATCGATACATCAATCGACTTCAAATCAAATTGGGAGACGAGACGTGATTGGGCGTCAGAGGCAAGTGATGTTATATCAGTTAGTGGTGAATGTATTTCAAATTCTTCAACACCATCATTAAATGATGAGTGGTCTGTGAGAGTAGAGGAGGAATGGAATCCGAATTCTTCAACACCACCATTAAATGATGAGGAGTCTGTGAGAGTGGAGGTGGAGAAGAAATAGATTCCAAATTCTTCAATACCACCATTAAATTATAAGGGGTCTGTGAGAGAGGAGGAGACAACAAAAACAAATGAGGAGATCAATAGTCAGTTAGACCCGGATAGGAGTCCATCAAAATAACATTTTCTAACCAATTAGCCTCCCAAAAAGGAGTGTGAAATCCATTTCCAAGTTTAAATCTACAATTTGAAACTATCAGATCAATTGATTTAGATTTACCTAACCTTGTAATATCCCTCCACCAAGAAGAAGATTTGTTGCAAGAAACTCCACCATAAAATACTTGAGTCGAAATAAGGTCGTAACGGGCCTTCAAGATACTAAAGCAAAGAGAATCATGGCCTTGAAGAATTTGCCACCTCTATTTGTTAAGAAGGGCACAATTAAATTCCAAAATATTTTTAATACCACGGCCCCCTTATCATAGGGTAAAGTTGTATTTTCCCAACTCACCCAATGTATCATCCTCTTGTCCTCCACTCCTCCGCAAGAAATTACTTTGGAGCCTAGTAAAATCTCTCGCAACCTTTGTTGGCATTTTTTAAAAAGACATTGTAAAAATGGTGAGAGAACTCAAAATAAATTTCGATAGAGTGATTCTCCCCCCAAGATTAAGAAACTGATTCTTCCAACTAGACAAACGTTTCTCCATTCTAACCAAAAGAGGTTTCCAAGTCGAAGCCTTTCTAGGATTAAAACCCACGGGAATACCAAGGAAGGAGAAATTACATTGCTCCACCTTACATGATAAAAAGAAGGAAGCGGCCTCCATAGAATTATCACTAATATTGATACCTATCAACTTACTTTTGTGATAATTAATTCCAAGCCCCGATACTAGTTCAAAAGCTCTTAACATCGTCTTTATCACCCTAACTTACTTCCAAGAACCTTCCCCTACCAACAATGTGTCGTCCGCAAATTGAAGAATGTTGATAAAGCAATTCCTTTTTATGATTAAGCCTTCAAAATCTTTAGTTTCTATCGATTTCCTCACCAACCCCGCTAATCCTTCCGCTACTATGACAAAAAGAAAAGGAGATAACGGATCAGCTTGGCGTAATCCTCTCCTTACCTCAAACTCCTTCATAGGACTCCCATTCACAATCACCGACATCTTACTCTTAAAAACCAAAAGCTCCATCCATTTCATCCATTTTCCCCCGAACCCCATTCTTTTGAGAATGTACCTCAAAAAATTCCACGACACTTTATCATATGCCTTCTCAAAGTCAACTTTAAAAAGAAGACAACTTTTACCATCTTTCCTAACAAATTCCACCAATCATTGGCCACCAACACTCCGTCAAGAAGTTGTCTACCCAGAACAAAGGCGATTTGACAAGAAGAGATGATCGAGTCCAACACCTTTTTCAACCTTCCCGCCAAAAGCTTTGCGAGCACCTTGTACATACATCCCACCAAAAAAATTGGCCTATAATCATCCAAGCCAATGGGATTAGGGGATTTAGGAATCAAAGCCAAAAAAGAGGAAGTGACCGCCTATGACATTACATTTCCTTCATGAAATCTATTAGAGAAACGAATAAAATCCTCTTTTAAAAAGTGCCAACATTTTTGAATGAAAAGAAAAGAGAATCCATCTGGCCCCGGGCTTTTAGATCCCCCACAATCCCAAATTGCCTATCTTATCTCCTCCTCATTAAAGAGAGCTTTTAACGACAAAGCCTCTGCCGCATTGATACTTTTTAAAGGAATACCCTCAAACCTAGGTCTCTCTTCATCCGTTTCAATAAATTTCAAAGAGAAATGACTCCTAACTTCCTCTTTAACCTCCTCCACTAAACCTCCCGAAGTTTGGATAGGGCCAATGTGGTTTAACGTTCTTTTGTCTTTCATCACTCGATGGAAAAAGCCACTATTAGAATCACCTTCCTTTAGCCATTTGCACCTCAATTTTTGGACCAACATGTTTTCATTTTATTCTCAAATTCATCCAAAATCGACTAGTCGCTTCTTTCCTACTCTTGATTATTTCCGAGTGAATGCTTTCTTTTTCCACTTCCAATCTATCATCACCAAGATTAATCCCCCTCACCCCCTCCTCAACCTCCAAATTATACCTCCCAAACATCTCCTTATTCCACCATTTAAGGCTCTCTTTTAAAAGCTTTAGTTTTTCTTTTAGGACATAGTCTCCTCTTCCTACCACATTGAAGCCACTTCATTCCTTCTCCACAAAAGGTAAGAAACTACTATTAGAGAACCATTCATTGTTAGTCTTGAAAGGCTTAGGGCCCCAATCAACATTATCCACTAACAACCAAATCGAGCAATGATCTGATATGTCCCTAGCACCGAAAAATTGACCAATAACTCCCCACCTATTCACAATATTTAGTGACAAAAGGAATCGATCTATTCTACTCATCCGCTTCCCGTCACCATCGTACCAAGAAAACCTCTTTCCTTTACAAGGTATATCCACCAAAGCACTCTCATTAATAAATTCAGAGAAAAGATTCATCTCGTTGTTACTCTCCAACTCCAACCTCCCTTTCCTTTCTCTTCCATCTTTTATTGCGTTAAAGTCCCCCCCCCCCCAACTATCCACTCACCATCGTTGAAAGCCCCCTTCAACTCCAACAACTTCCTCCATAACATTTTCTTTTTATTAAATTCACAAGATGAATAGACATTAACCTCATAATAAGTATTCTCTTTCCACATAAGTTTGATTCCTAAGTAACCGTCCCTTTTGAAACTATTTATGACTTTCACCTCATCTTCTTTCCACATTATTAATAGGTCTCCCGATCTTTCCACCGAGTTTGAAAAGGAATAACCGATATTTGCTCCCCAAAAAGATTTGACTAAATAATCATTTAAACTAGTCAACTTCGTTTCCTGTAACAAAAACACAACCGCATTGCCCTTAGAAATCAAAGAACTTATTCTTCTTCTTTTAAGGGCATTGTCACCCCTCTTATGTTCAATGAACCAATCATCATTTACACTTGTTTGATGACTCCTTCCCTACTTCCTTTCTTATTCTATCAGCTTTCTCCATATCTTCAATAATTTTCACAAATTTTTTTTTACCCTCCTCATTAACTACTCCGAGGGCAGAAATTGCCTCCCAAAGTTTATCTCCGTTACTACTATCCAAGAACTCCCATTTCACGTGGCAGACAAAGGACAACTAATGCTCTGATTGCAGAGTTAATTGGCGTTATTTTGGCTATAGAGATTGCTAAAGAAAATAATTGGAATAATCTTTAGCTAGAGGTTGATTTAATTTGGTGGTCTTAGCTTTCACTAAGTCAACTTTGTTCTTTGGTTGTTACGGACCAGATGAGAAAATATTCTGCATCATACTACAACTATTAATTTTTTGGTGACATATATATTTAGAGAAGATAATCACCGCAAGACTAGCTAACATAGGTTTAAATGAACTTGACTTTACATGGTGGGATGTAGTTTGTAGGGAAATCCTCATGAAATTGGCTAAAGATTCTATAGGACTTCTTTATTATAGAATTTTGGTTTGATCCCTTTTTTTATCTTTATAACTACTTCTTTCCACTAGTATATTTTGTGGTGGCTCTGTCCACCTTTTGATAAATTTAAAAAAGGACAAATAATACTGAAATGACTATTGAAATATTAATCTAATATTGTACAACAAAAAATCAAGAATTGTGAATTATATATAAAAGCAAATATGTGTTTAACACAAATTTTATTTTTGTTAATCATAAACTGTTTTATAGTTGACATCGTTAGTCATAACATAATGAGATACTTCAAATCAAATCCTCATCCGATAATTTAGAATTTATTAGATTCTTTTAAATTTCATTATAAAAATGATCTCGGTAAAAAAAACAAGTGGGGAGTGAATTTGTCATACTCTGCTCAATGTTTAGATTTGCATTTAAAATCAAGGGTATATTTTTGAGTATATGTATAACAGGGTCTTCTGGGGCTGCTATCAAATATAAAAAAATTAGATTGTAACCTTCTCCACCCCTACTGATTATTTTAATTTGACGGGTATGCAAGTTGAAGACTGGTAAGTAAATTAGTGAGGTGGCATATATGGATGAATACAAACTTAATGCATTGAAGTAACACATTAGAAAATAGACTAATTGAACAAATATAATACCTTATACTCATGTTCGATACTTGCATAATTTGATTTAAATAACATAAATAATATCTTATTCTCATTTAATTTTATTATTTTATACTTGCATTATGCTTGAGAAAAGAAATGGAATTTAAGAGAAATTGATTTAAAAGAAGGCAAAGAAATAGAGAAATGGAGTCTTATAGTAATAAGAGGAAGTAAGAGAAAGTGAAACAGAAAAGAGGATATTTGGAACTAAGCGAAAGCCCAGCCCAAATCAACAGTCCAAGTTAAAATGCCAGCAAGCTGAGACGGTTGCCTCAAGCCAATGAGGCGCACGGTCGCTTCCAACTTTCAAGGGTCAAACTGCCACATAAGGCGCCCGTCTCCCAGCTTATTCTTTTCAACAAAAATTCCGAGTTTTGAGACGCACGTCTCACTAGTTCCTCTCCACTTAAGACAGTCGCCTCCAACTTTCTCCTATATTTTTGGTTGACGTGGCGAAAAATAAGAAAAAGAAAGTTACCAAAGGACTATAAAAGGGACGTATGAGGACGAACCAAAGGGCTTTTCTTTTTTTTTTCTTGGACGAATTTTGACAGAGAGAAAAAACAAGAGTTTTTTTTTCCAACACTCGCATTATTTCAATTGAAGCTTTGTTCTTAGTTTTAGATTTTCTTTCTTTTAGTTCTAAGCAGTTATAATTTTCTCGCAACCATTTCTATACTGGAAATTGTTGCAAACCTTTGACCAACCTAAACTTAGGTTAGATCCGGTCCTTTTGTCCTTTTTATTCCTTGCTTATTTTCTACTTTTGGTTAAAGAGTTTCAAGTGTACTCCGTTAATTTGAAGAACAAGATTTATAGAATTATTTTATTTTCAAGTTTATAATTTAATTATTTTAATTTATTTAAAAGTATTGATGCATGATATTTGTTTGTTTGATTATGGAAATGTTTAAATGTATGAAATACTATTCTTTATGCATAATCGAATTAATTAATATGTTTGGCTAAATCAATTTGATATCGGTATGTAAACTAATCGAACTAAAGGGATCCGAAACAAACTGACCTAATTTTATTTTGTAAAATAAATACTTAACTGGACTAAGGTTAGAAACCAACAGAGTGAGAGTTTGAGGTTTAAAACCGGATAGTGGATACTAGGTATTGATTTTAAAGACTGCGAAAGCGTTTTAAAACTGATTGAACCTTATTTATTTTCAAAAAGTATTTTTGAGTTCAGCGGGATAACGAGGGATTACGTTAGAGTTTAAACATATAATCTGATTCAATAAAAAGGGATTTTTATCAATTTGAGAAACAAGCCAGTGGAAAGTTGGATTCCCTAGGTTAACTTTAGCTTTACACTGTAGGTTTAGATTGCGTTAGATCGATTTATAGTCCCTAAGAATTCGATATCTTTTAAAACTACGCGATAGGATTGTGCACTTGCAGTCTCCCGACTTATAGGCGATAAAGTCGCGATCAAAGATTTATAATTTATTAAAGAATTTTTTTAGCCTATTTTAAAATAATACATTGCTCACATGAAAATTTTCTATAATTTTTACTAATTAATTAATTAATTATTGATGATAATTATAAGGAACATGTATACGAGTGTTCACTACTAGAAAATCGCTTTTAGTGACCGATTTAGAGACAAAAATATATTGGTTGTTTTAGCCACTGAATTAACCATCGAATTTTGATAATGTAAAAAAAATTAGAATGGTTACTAAATTAGTCATAAATTATTAGTGACCGAAATTTCAGACAGTGTTAAAAAAGATTATATATGTCAGGATATTAATTACCTCTCATTTATTCTACTAGTATTTAGATCCGTGCGAGGCACGGGTTAAAAAATTTCTAAATAAAAATATATATTTTAGAACTATTTATAATTTACGAATAAAGTTATAATAGTCATCAATAGTATATATACATTTTTTTAATATAGTGATGGTTAAAAATATATATAAAATATAAAAAGAATAACAAATTTATGTTTGCATAAGAAATTTTTTATGTATTCACCGATCATAATTGTCTCATGTTTTTTAATAAAAACAAATATTTGTATCAAGTTTTTAGTATAAATGTTATCTTACCTGGAAAATATAAGCAATTGATGAGAATATAGCAACCTCTGATGGTAATGAACAAACCTAACACATAAAGATGGATGCAAACCATAACCAAATCACACGAACAACAACATCCCATGATTCCTTTGCCGGAGTTATTTCAGAAACATAGTCACGTCTTGCGGCGGCCATTGCAGAAAAATTGGAGATTTGCAGAAGAATGTAATAACAAAGAGATGTAGTGTGGGTTATGAAAGAATAGAGAGTAATTAGGTCATATTTATACACAGAAAAATTAAAGTAGTAAAATTTTTTGAATTCACTAACCTTCAAGATTCAACCCTTCATGTTGATGATGCAATGAACCTATAATGGAAGATGTCTCCACTACTATTTTTCACTTTATCACTTAAAGTGATCCTACTATTGTTTATATTCTCTCTCTACAACAACACGCCAATTTCATCTTCCCCAAATAACCCTAGCCGCCTCACTCCACTATTTACCCATGATTCGGTTTCTTATGGCCAGACCACCGTCACCATTAATCTCTTCTGCTCAACATACTTTCTTTTCATCCATCTAGTTTTTCCATTGATTAAGTTTGTGTCGGAGATCCATTGCTTAAGACTCCATTTTGGATTTCTGATTTTAATCGATGAAGCTTTTTTTGGATATTTTTGTTTCACAATCTGAACATAGTTATCAACGCCGGAAAGTAAACCTCTGTTGATTAAATTCCACAATGTTGCTGTTTCTAATGAGAATTTATATTCACATGTCAAGGCATACCTATTATATTTATTAGGAAATGTTCTTTTTAGCACTTCATCTTTTCAAAGTATTTTTGTTATCTATTTACCTTTTCTTGAAGTAGCTGATATATGTAGTTATGCCTGGGGGCAGCCGTGCTTACTTCCCTCAAAGTTTCAATGAGAAAAGGTATGAAGACGTTGAGCAGTTTTGCATATCCTCTAATGGTAAGACATTTATCAATATGCATACAACATCTATATTTCTTTTGATATAACACAAAAATGATTTTCTTTTTGTTTTTCTTGTAGGTATTTGCATTTGAATGATTCAAATGCCTTCGTGAAATACGTCACTATGCCAAATAAGGGAATAGACAACGCTTTTTTAGGGCTTTAACAGCGCTTAAAAGCGCTGCTAAAGGTATAGACAGCGCTTATGTAATTTCAAAAGCGCTGCTATAGGTACCCCATTTAGCAGCGCTTTTCCTTATTATTTTTTAATATTTTTTTTTTCAATCACTTTAGACAGCGCTTTTAAAAAGTGTTGTCTATTCCCTCCCCCCCTTTAGCAGCGCTTTTCCTTATTATTTTTTAATTTTTTTTTTCAATCACTTTAGACAACGCTTCTCATTAAAAGCGTTGTCTATTCCCCTTTAGCGCTTTTCCTTTCTTTTTTTTAATAGAATTTTTTTTCTTCATTTAATATAATATCTCACCATTTTTGCAACTGAATTTATAGCTTCAACATAACATTTTAAACAACAACATGCATCAATATACAACAATGAAACAATATTATAACAACATCAATATACGTCAATATACATCTTCAATCCTTTTTGCACAATATACACAACAACAACATTAATTTATACAACAATGAAACAAAATCAAAATTTCTTTACAAAATAACTCTATCTTCTACATCGATCTGCACCTATATTACCTGAAACAAAATCAAAAAATCGAAATTCATACAAGTTACCAAATAACAACAAAAACAACACAACTATAACGACATATATTATATTCTCAAAACTCAAAGTTATACCTTATAATAAAACTCTCAACTCCATAACAAATTGGCACCAATCCTCCATAAGTTCATCCAATTGATCTTTTGAGTAACAAGCACACTTGAATTCATCAAAGTACTACATAATAATATAAAATAGTATGATTTAATTAAAATACTAAGTTATTTTATGAGAAATATTAAAATAATTCCTAAGTTAGAAATTCATACCGTGGATGGAATCTCTAATCGGTCCAAAAGAATAGTTTCTTTCATAAACCTCAACATAAAATAACCGCAATCTACACCATTGCTGACGAGGACACTACACATGGAAAGAAAATACGGATATACATCAAGATATACAACTTAACTTGTTTTATCAAGTATCATCGCTATATTATCAAAATTGGGAAAATCTATACCTCCACTTTGATCCAAGAAATATTGTTGACTCTACTCCTTGGTACTTGAATACCTCTTTGTGCTCGAAAACTTTGTAGAATGCTATAATAAAATAATAACGAATATTTAGAACTATCGCACATAAATAATTAAATATACACAGGAATATTTTAGAACAATCTCACTTACATGTCAATCGTCTTCTTCATATCTGGGTATGTTGTCCAATCATTGCCCAATGAATCCAGATAATATACAATTTCTCTCAAAGGATTAATTGCAACCAATAACTAGTGTCCACTGGAATATTAAACAAAGGTTAGATGGAAATTTTCTACACAATGTTAAAAAACGAAAAATTATAATAGAGGAAATTTAGAATGAAAATCTTACTTGTTGCCAGTATTATATGGTAAAAAGAACAATTATTTTGTATCTTTTATGGCCATAAATAAACTGAGTACATATGCTATTACTTCATCTGGTTTTGAGATGATTGACCCTGCGTGGACAACGTTGGGATTTATGAAAGCGAATCTGGACTCCAATCCACGCGGGCGAATCAACTTGTCACACAGAAACCTTAAATAAAAACATCATTAACATTAATTATTCATTGAAATGAGTAAATAAATTCTGCAATTAATTAAACAAAGTTGGTTGGAGTATACCTGATGTATGTATCGATAACAACCATGCCTAATATCAAGTGTCCAAAAACTTGTTCCAAATCCTCCATACCAATTGCTGTCATGCCTTGAGAACACTACGCCAAAAACGAGTTTTAGCAGCACTACATAGATAGCGCTTATGCCAAAGCGCTGCTATAGGTATCCAAAAAAAAATTAAATACTTAAGACAACGCTTATTAAAAGCGCTGCTATAGGCCTTATCAAAGACATCGTTTTTTTTCCCTAAGCGCTGCTATAGGGTTTTAGAAAAATTAAAAATTAAAAAATTAATAAAAGCGCTGCTAAAGGGTATGCTTTAGACAGGGCTTTCTAAAAGCGCTGCTAAAGGTGTAACTCTAAAAGCGCTGCTAAAGGGGGGGGTAAGCCTAAAGCGCTGCCTTTGTGTAACTCTAAAAGCGCTGCTAAAGGTAAGCCTAAAAGCGCTAAAGGTAATACCTTTAGCAGCGCTTTTTGAAAGCGCTGCCTTTGGTTAGTTAAATAATTTCTAAACCCCTAAATTTATAATCAGATTTCCAGAAACAAAATACGAAACCCAGATTCTTTGTTCATCTTCTTCTTCACTCGTCTCCTCCCATTCAAGCTCTCTTCATCCTCTCAACACTCGTCTCCTCCCAAACTCCCCCGGTCTCACTCCATTACTCCCTTTGTACCGTCATCTCTCAAACCCTCCTCTCAACCGCTTCATCTTCATCGTTACCAACCACCACCGAGAACCTTCACTTCCATCTCACAACTACCTCTGTCTCTGTGTTCCACGATCATTCTCTCTCTGTCACTCTCGTTTCCTTCACACTACTTAACCTTCCACTAGAAACCACCTCTACCTCCTGTCACCTTCCGTTCCTCTTCACGAATCACCAATAAAATTCTTCTCACTTTCATAACAACCTTCGACCCTTCCCTACTTCACTGTTCACCACCATCAATCGTCAACCGTCTCCATCCACTGTTCATCCCTTCGTCGTCCTCTCACCATTACCCTTCGCTTCGCATCAACGGCACAATCACCAACACCAGCAGCCTCCTCCGTTGTAACTCCAAACGCCTAGCAGCATCACCTTCGAATCTTCGGCCCACGGCTAATTCATTTTTTCAATCCAAGTAAGTGTTCCTATCATTAAAGCCTATGCTTCTGTAATTGTTGCTTTTGGTGTGCATCGTGACTAGAGTGTTTAGTTGAATGTAGGTGATTTATGTGTTGAGATTTTCTGGATTCTGTGAGTTTTGTTATCAAACATTATCATAGGATTCTGTGAGTTTTGCTTCAGTAGGTAATAACATTGTTGTTTGTTCTATTAGATGATAAAATTGATGATTTTGTTTGTTCTAAACAGTAGGTAATAACTTAGGCTGGTCTCCATGATTTTGTTTGTTCTAAACAGTAGGTAATAACTCAGTGCTATTTAGGTTTTGACAGGATTAAAAACATAACACTGAAAGAACTTAAAACTGGTTTTATATGCACACACAAAATTGAGCAAAAACAAGAAGTTAGACAACTTGAACTGATGGTTCCAGTTGAGGTTTAATGCATACATGAGTTTGCTTATCGTGTGTGGATGAAGAATCAATGGAAAAATCTGAAATGTGAGAACTTAGTTAATTTATGTCGTTGCCGAACTTACTAATCAATTTATGTCGTCGCAGAACTTAGTTACAAAATATTAATTATGTGCAAAGAGAAACATGTTAGGATTGTTATGTACAATGATAGCAGTGGTAGAATCAAAGGGGTTTAACAAATTTGGGACAAATGAGTAAATATCAGTAGCATTATTTACATAACAATTTGAGAAATTTACTCATCAAATATTTTAATCAATATAAATAGTTAAAGAATGAATTATTCATTATTTTTAAAATCTGATTTGAATGATAAACTCTTACTAGAATATTAAGTTTTCCTTTAAAGAGTAATTAGGTCCCCATTTAGAAACTGTTTGTCTAGAATTGGCTAATCCTAGTCCAACTCTCCAAGTGCAACACTAACACTAGAGTGGGAATAAGTACTATTAGAATGAAAATTGGATTACATACAAAGAGAGGCCTATTTGTATGGTTTATAAAGCAGTAATTAACTAACTAACCAAAAGTGAACATTTTGCTTTTAGCATAAAGCAAAATTGCTTTATGCTTTGTAATTTGAATTTGAATTTGAATTTCATAGTCAAGTAACACTTTGATTTTATTAGTTCATAATAGATTTTCCTAATTAGTGTTTTTGTATAACATACGTAATAGTTAAAACCATGGATAAAAAATGGATGTGTGCCGATCGATTGTCAAAAGAGTACGAGAATGGGGTATTAGAGTTCGTTAAGTTTGCTGTTGAACACGCTGAAGACCCGAATAGAATGAAATGTCCTTGCTTGGGTTATTGTTATGTGGGTCGGGTTGACGCAGAAGGATTAAAATCGCATTTACTGATGCGTGGAATTGATCGAAGTTATACGTGTTGGATATTTCATGGTGAGAAAAGCATCGAGAATGTTGAACCGGGGGTGAAAAGTAGTGCGACCTATGTTTCTGACGACAAAGCCATGGATACATATGATTATGATCGAGTAGAAGAGATTGCAGAAGCACTTGAAGAAGATCTTCAGGATTGTCCAAAAATGTTTGAGAGGTTGGTAGGCGATGCGGAGAAACCGTTGTATAAAGATTGTCCCAAATTCACAAGATTGTCTGCGGTATTAAAATTGTACAACTTAAAGGCGCGCAACGGATGGTCAGATAAAAGTTTCACAGAGTTATTAGCCCTTTTGAGAGATATGCTTCCTGAGGATAATGTTCTTCCTAATCGAACCTACGAGGCCAAAAAAATGTTGTGCTATATTGGCATGAGCTATGAAAAGATACATGCATGTCTAAATGATTGCATTTTGTTTCGAAACGAATATGCATCTTTGAATGAATGCCCTAAGTGCGGTTTATCTCGATATAAGAAAAATTATCTCCAACGAAAGTCTTATGGTATTTTCCTATTATTCCGAGATTTAGACGCATGTTTCAGAGTGAAACCGATGCTAGACACTTGACTTGGCATGCAGATGAAAGAATTATCGATGGAAAGTTTCGACATCCGGCAGATGCACCCCAGTGGAAGAAAATTGATAATGACTATCCTGATTTTGGAGGAGAAACAAGAAACCTTCGCTTGGCATTATCTACGGATGGAATGAACCCGCATGGTCTTCAAAGTATCTCACATTCCACATGGCCCGTGATTCTTATGATTTATAACCTACCTCCATGGCTATGTATGAAGCGCAAGTACATGATGTTGTCTATGTTAATTTCGGCCTAAACAACGTGGAATGACATAGATGTATACTTGAAACCTTTAATCAAGATTTGAAGATTTGTGGGAGAACGGAGTGGAGGTTTATGATGGATATAGGAAAGAAAATTTCAATTTGAGGCGATGTTGTTTGGCACAATTAACGATTTTCCAAAGATATGGAAATTTATCCGTATAGCATTAAAGGTGAAAAAGCGTGTCTGTCTGTGAAGATGGAACCGATACCATGCGATTGAAACTTTGTCAAGAATGTCTTTCTCGGTCATCGAGATTCTTAACTTCTAAACATCGATCGTGGATGGAGAAAAGCGTTCAATGGAGATACCGAACAACGAGAGCTCTACTGGATTGATAGGTGATCAAATTTTTGAAAAGGTGAAAGATGTGAGTATTCAGTTTGGCAAACCTTTTGCACATAAAGTTGTCACAGGTGGGTGGAAGAAAAGGTCAATTTTTTTTGAATTGCCATATTGGAAATCTTTGTACGTAAGACATTTTCTTGATGTTATGCATATTGAAAAAAATGTATTTGAAAGTGTTATTGGTACGTTACTCAATATAAAAGGAAAGTCTAAAGATGGCCTTAAAGCAAGGGAGGACATGGTAGAGATGGGAATAAGAACTGAATTAGGACCCGTGAAGAAACGAAGACGCACATATCTACCACCTGCTACTTATACTCTATCTATGAAGGAAAAGAAAATATTGTGTAAGTTTTTGAGTGAAGTTAAAGTTCCAGAAGATTACTCCTCAGACATTAGAAGACTCGTGTCCATGAAAGACCTCAAGTTAAAAAGTTTGAAGACACATGATTGCCATGTCATAATGGAACATTTTCTACCAATAGGTATACGTTCTATTTTGCCAGAAAAAGTAAGAAGCGCTATAACTAAATTGTGTTTTTTCTTCAGGTCAATTTGTAGTAAGGTGATCGATCCTGAGATCTTACCAGTATTACAAAAAGAAATAGTTATTACTTTGTGTGACCTTGAAATGTATTTTCCTCCATCATTTTTTGACATTATGGTACATCTTGTTGTTCATCTTGTGAAAGAGACACAATTGTGTGGACCAGCTTATATGAGATGGATGTACCCTTTGAATGTTACATGAAAATATTAAAAGGGTACGTGAAAAACCGAAGTCGTCCAGAGGGTTGTATCGTTGAGCGATATGTTGTTGAAGAAGCGGTTGAGTTTTGTACTGAATTTTTGTCCAATGTGCAATCCATAGGACTCCCCAAATCTCATTTTTTCGAAAAAAAAAAAGAAGGTAAAAAAATAATTGGAAATGAAATTGTGATATTATCAAGGGATGAACGGGATCAAGTGCATTTGTAAGTTCTGCATAATGATAATGAGGTTGAGTTGTTTGTTGAAATGCACAAGGCTTCAATATCAGACAGGTTGAGATGTTTGGCATATGGTCCAAGTTCGATTGTGTTCTCTTATAGAGGATACGCAATTAATGGATACACATTTTATACCAAAGAGCAAGATGAGAAAAGTACTATGCAAAATAGAAGTGTTACGGTTGTAGCTGAAGCAATGCACATTTCTAGTATGAAGGACTTAAACCCCAGATATGAAAATCTGTCATATTTTGGGGTTATCAATCACATTTGGGTGTTTGATTACGAGAAGTTTCAGATTTATCTTTGATTGAGTAAGATACGAATGGATAAGTCGTTTTGCAAGTGGATCTTAATAGGGTGGGGTATAAAGATAAGCCTTTTATTCTAGCCTCTCGCTAAACAGTGTTCTATACCGAAGAGTATGGTCTAGTGCTTTTAAAGTGATTGATGATAAAAGTAGATCAGGTGATGTTGATGTTGAGAATGAGTCGTTAGAACGATCGAGATGAAATACAGGATGAGAAGAGATCATGATGGATTTGGATCATCTTTCCCGCTTTTAACCAAGAAAGAAAGAGATGTTAGTGAAAGATTCCTCCATTCTTGTTACTTAGCAAACTTCTAATAAATGATATATTTTCATTTATATACTCATTGATATTTGTCATTTATATACTCAATAGATATTTGAATATATTTGGAATTAAATATTTGTCATTAGGGCTAATATTAGTATCTAATGACAAATATTTAATTCCAAATATATAATTCCAAATATCTATTGAGTATATAAAATGACAAATATCAATTGAGTACATAAAATGAAAAATATATCATTTATTAGAAGTTTGCTAAGTGTTAACAAGAATGGAGGAATATATATTACCTCTTTCACTAACATCTCTTTCTTTCTTGGTTGGATTTTGAATTACTTGTCTCTTAAGAACGGACGAGGGATTGATCCAAATTTCATCATGATCTTTTCTAATATATGTTTCATCCCCAGTATTTTCATCTCGATCGCTTCTAATATACGACTCATTCATCAACATCACCTTGATCTACACTTTTATCATCAATCACTTTGTTAGATAAAAACACTATAGACCATTTCGTACTCTTCGGGTCTGTGACATAGAACACTTGTTTAGCTTGAGAGGCTAGAATAAAAGGCTCATCTTTATACCCTACCCTATTAAGATCCACTTGCAAAAACCCTGACTTATCCATTCGTATGCCACTACTATGTACCCACTTGCAATCAAAGACAGGACACGCTTTTTCACCTTTAATGCTATACCCGGATAAATTTCCATATGCTGGAAAATCGTTAATTGTGCCAAACAACATCGCCCTCAAATTAAAATTTTCTTTCCTATATCCATCATAAACCTCCACTCCGTTCTCCCACAAAATCTTCAAATCTTCGATTAAAGGTTTCAAGTATACATCTATGTCATTCCTTGGTTGTTTAGGCCCAGAAATTAACATAGACAACATCATGTACTTGCGCTTCATACATAGCCATGGAGGTAGGTTATAAATCATAAGAATCACGGGCCATGTGGAATGTGAGATACTTTGAAGACCATGCGGGTTCATTCCATCCGTAGATAATGCCAAGCGAAGGTTTCTTGTTTCTCCTCCAAAATCAGGATAGTCATTATCAATTTTCTTCCACTGGGGTGCATCTGCCGGATGTTGAAACTTTCCATCGATAATTCTTTCATCTGCATGCCAAGTCAAGTGTCTAGCATCGGTTTCACTACGAAACATGCGTCTAAATCTCGGAATAATAGGAAAATACCATAAGACTTTCGCTGGAGATATTTTTTTCTTATATCGAGATAAACCGCACTTAGGGCATTCATTCAACGATCCATATTCGTTTCGAAACAAAATGCAATCGTTTAGACATGCATGTATCTTTTCATAGCTCATGCCAATAGAGCACAACATTTTTTTGGCCTCGTAGGTTCGATTAGGAAGAACATTATCCTCAGGAAGCATATCTCTCAAAAGGGCTAATAACTCTGTGAAACTTTTATCTGACCATCCGTTGCGCGCCTTTAAGTTGTACAATTTTAATACCGCAGACAATCTTGTGAATTTGGGACAATCTTTATACAACGGTTTCTCCGCATCGCCTACCAACCTCTCAAACATTTTTGGACAATCTTGAAGATCTTCTTCAAGTGGTTCTGCAATCTCTTCGATTCGATCACAATCATATGTATCCGTGGCATTGTCGTCTGAAACATAGGTCGCATTACTTTTCACCCCCGGTTCAACATTCTCGATGCTTTTCTCACCATGAAATATCCAACACGTATAACTTCGATCAATTCCACGCATCAGTAAATGCAATTTCAATCCATCTGCGTCAACCCAACCCACATAACAACAACCCAAGCAAGGACATTTCATTCTATTTGAGTCTTCAGCGTGTTCGACAGCAAACTTAATGAACTCTAATACCCCATTCTCGTACTCTTTTGACAATCGATCGGCACACATCCATTTTTTATCCATGGTTTTAACTATTATGTAAGTTAAACAAAAACAGTAATTAGGGCACAAAACGGTATAATAATATCTAACTATGGACTCTCCATGTCTATCATATTCAAGTAAGAATGAAAAATATAGATAAACAAAGGGCACAGATCCAGCCTATTCCTCCAAATTACTTCAAGCAGCCCGTTATAGAGGCTCTTACAGTGACTCTCTCAATTCCATTGTCAGTCCATTTTACTTCTCTTACTATGGATACCATGTAAAATCATAAACCACCTTTGAATTTTTTATGAAACCAAACAAATAATATACTAAATTAATCTCAATTGTTTAATAAGATGAGTTACTTTGGGGTGCATCATGGATTTATAAAGCTTCTAGAATAAATTCCTACATGGAGTTCATAGGTGTCTTTTTCTTAAACTCTGTTTACTTTGACTTCATACATAGTAAATAAAATTAATTAATAGTAACTGATGGGTATTTTGATAGGATTTCTTGGAGAAAAATTCTGAACAGTTTCAATTATACAAGTAAAAATGAAAAATATAGATAAACAAAGGGGAAAATAACAAATACATACCTTATGTTTTAATGCAGGTTTCTAAAGAATTTAAGAATAATGCAACTTGATACGAACGAATTGACCCAAATGCAATTAATCTTCTGCAATAAGAAAGAGTAATGAATAAGGATCTCTTCCATCAAATTTCACACAAGCAATGTAGAAAAAGTGCAAAAGTGAATTTAAGCGACAAGTGAATTTTAACATTATGACATAATGCCACATTTTCATACTTGACCATTCTCCTTATAACAATAGCATCATGTCATTGAAAAGAATAGTATAATTTAATACGCATCAACTTTATTCAAAAATATCTATTGAACAATAACATATCCCAAATGAATTCAATAATTCAAAGTTAAATATATTTGACCACAATGTTATGAGTTAACATATCCCAAATAGCCTCGGGTTAGATATATTTGACCACAATGTTCTGAGGGTCCATTTCTTTGAAAAAAGATATCAATCAGAAGAAGATTTTAAGTTGTGCATAAGAATGACTAAAAATAATCTGCTTTAGAAATTTAATTTTGAAGATATTACAAATAATATGAATTTGATAGGTGAGAAGGAGATCGATGATATTCGGGGATATGTAGCAAAAACTACTGTTTTGTCACATTCGGATAGACAACAGTGTTGTTATCCTAGAACAGAGGAGCATGCAGAGAGGCATGAATCCATACAAGGTGATTTTTGAACACTATTATGAGATTGAAAGGGGGAAATAAAGTATTGGCAATAAACGAAGATATTTCAGTATCAAATAATGAGTTCATTCTGTCAACACTCATCATTTGTTCAACACTCATCATTCTGTCAATAGTTTTATACATGTTGATGTTTTACAATGATTAAGGATGTACCTATATATGGTGTATACTTTTGTAATCTTATATAAAAATAACTGACCTGTTGTCAAGAACTGCCTGGAGTTCTTGAAGAAATGCCTGGAGTTCAAGAAGCGATTTCAAGATGGCTGGGGTTTCGTTTCGCATGAATTGGAGAAGAAGATGAAGAGTTGAGAGATTCTAGGGTTGGACGGACAAGTTTGTGGGTGATGACGGACAGAAGGAGGACGGCGGAGGACGGACGGAAGGCGGACGGCGGAGGACGAAGAGGAGCAATTCTGAAGAAGAAGATGAACAGTGGCTCTGGGACGGACGAAGGAGTTTGTTTCGAATGAGATTTCTGATTATCAATCTAGGGGTTTAGAAATTATTTAACTAACCAAAGACAGCGTTTTCAAGAAGCGCTGCTAAAGGTATTACCTTTAGCAGCGCTTTAGGCTTAGCAACGCTTTTAGAGTGACACCTTTAACAACGCTTATAGAAAGCGCTGTCTAAGGTTATAGCTTTAGCAGCGCTTCCAAGAAAACATCTTTAGTAGCGCTTTTAGAAAGCGCTGTCTAAAGCATACCCTTTAGCAGCGCTTATATTTATTTTTTAATTTTTAATTTTTCTAAAACCCTATAGCAGCGCTTAGGGCAAAAAAGTGTTGCCTTTGCTAAGGCCTATAGCAGCGCTTATAATAAGCGCTGTCTAAAGTATTTAATTTTTTTTTTCTAGATACCTATAGCAGCCTTTGACATAAGCGTTGTCTATGTAGTGCTGCCAAAACTCATTTTTGGCGTAGTGCGTAGTTATACTACACCGAGTCAATTTCCTTTGATGTTGGGGTGGGCGAATCTAACAAATGAGGATCTTAGGAAGAGATGTTTTATCCCTGACGCGGAAACCTGCTATGCTAAGCTTCAAGAAATAACGAATGAAGATGTAAGTTTCCTACATCTCAAAGGTGAATTGTACTTATTAAGAGTAGATAGCTCAAGAATTACCTATCCTGTTGTATAGCTTAGCTTAGTCAAGCCTAGATGTTAGTAAGCTAAAGGCTCAGTTAGTGTGTTAGTATCTATGTTAAGACTAACACACTCTTCTTCCTACAACTGATATATATCATGTTAATAATAACGAGGCTGATCTTGAAGATTTAGCAATAATTCAAGTTCTAACAGTACTTCAGTTTATTAATACTTTATTTTATGTTTCAAAGGTGGATTGGTTCCCTTATAAGAGGGCTGATCTAGAAGATGTATTACTCAATCGACTCGAAGATCAAACTTGGATGGTATATGCGAAAGTATATCCCATCTGCTTTGGGAATATTGCAAAACATCCGGTAGATTTTTGTTGGAAACAGTTGGGGTTGCAACAGGAACAGGTGAAAAGAGACATTGTTGGTTTTAGAATCATCAAAGACAAGAAAAGAGGCCCGGCAAAAAATAAAAAATGGAGGAATTTCAACAACTTTTGAAAGAATGAAAAGCAGTGGGAAAGAACAAACCTTGTATGAAACTCAGATCCGGAAGAAAGAATCAGATGCTCGCAGATGTGGTATGGCGTATGTGCGGTGATGGTGTCTCCGGAGGATGACTCAGCCGGAGAAACGAGCGGCGCCGACTGTGTTTTTTCTCCCCCATTTCATCTTTTCTTTATGGTGTTGTTTTTTTATTTTTGAAGTTGTTGTTGTCGTTGTAAAAGAAACACTCATACTTAATAGCTTGTGTTTTTTCTCTGCTTGTTGGTTAATATGACCAAAGACTAAAGTAACATTAATTGAAGATTTTGTTTGTTTGTTGCACAAGAAGAATTCAGAGCATTGAAATGTCAATGTCAAAATCTGCAGAAAATCAACGTATTTTAGAAAATGCAGTATCACCATGCAGTGCTCTTTGTACTTGTAGCATAGGAATGGAAAAAATAAATATAACTATTAAAAAGAAAGATTTGAATAAAACAAAAGAAGAAGATTCCTTAATGGATGGCCTGTGATGTATTATCTTCTTATTTATTTATTTTTTGTATTTGAAATGGAATGAGTAAATGTTGTTTAGAATCTATATTTTTGTATTTTTAATTCAAATCAATAGTAATTTTTTAACAAATATTAATAATTGAAACAAGGTGACTTGGTTCAGTCGTGGAGCACTCTAATACACTCTTAGATTTATTATAGAAATTAGTGTTCAAACGGACACTCTTATATGTGTTTATCTTTTTTTTTTAATGTGCATAATGTTAAAATATAGACTTATTTTTCTTATTTCATTTTGATCTTAATTTAAAATATTTATTAAATAAATTTTATGATATGTATTAATGTATAGTAGTAACTTAATTTTACAACCTAACTTGATACTTACTTTTATGTATATTTATTTTTCAACAATTATATATTTATTTTTCAACAACTATAGAACCTAACAATATGTATTTACAATCTAACATGATAAATCTAAATACGAAACAACGTACATTATGTAGATATATTTTCCAAAACTTAATTATGCCCTTTCCATGAAATATTACTCAAGAATTTTCTCAAAGATTGTTGGGGAAAAAAACTATATATCAAATATATCACAAAAATAAATAAATTATAAGATGACAAAATTTAGATTATAATGAAAATAGAAGAAAAAAAGTAGCATGAACTATCATTTTAATATGAAATTTATTGTCAAATTTATCTCATCAGCAAAAGTGAATAACAGAAGTAACTATATCATGCAGTTACTAATTATCGATGAGGAGTTAATAGAAGTTTTCTTCTCATCTTGTGTGACTTGCCTCTTTGTTTGCTTCAATATAATGCAAACACATCTATTCATCCTTCTATATTCACACTAAATAATTTGAACATGTCAAATTAAGTAAACAAATAAAAGAATTATAGAATGAAAAACTGAAAAAAGAAAAGGTAAACATGATTGAGAAAGAGATAAAAACATAAAAGAAATTAGAGAGGAGGTTTACTCTCATAGAATGGTAGTGGCATTTGTTCATTGATAACATATTTTCTTCATTTCTTGAATTTACTTATCTATTTCATTTTAAAGGCTTGTTGTTGAATATGTGTTTTAGATGAAGGAAGTTATTTGTATTTCATTTAGGTGGTAACCGTAAGATGAATAAGTGAAGGAGGAGTTTTGATTTGCAATTTATAGTAAAATAGAAGTTACAGGTAGTTACTGTTTTCATTAAAAGTTATTTATTTATTAATTAAACTTGAGGATAATTATGGAATAAAATAGAAGAAATTGAGGGTAATTATGGATCAAAATAAGGTCAGCCCAAATACTCGTATCTTCTTTATAAATAGTTATAGATAGATATATAATTATAGATTATCAAAGGCTTAGATAAGTAAGAGATAAATACGAGAAAATAATCAATTGTTAATTGGTTCAGTGGTGATTTACTGATTTACTGGACTTGATAAGGAGGAATACAGTTCGATCCCCGCAACGACGATTGTGAAAAAAAGAAAAAAAAAGAGGAATACAGTTCGATCCCCGCAACGACGATTGTGAAAAGCTAAAAAAAATTATCGTTTCTCATAATTTTGTTTGTTTCTGGCGTGGTTTATGATTCATTCAAAAAATGAGTTTCCATAATCCATGGCATCCATCTTGATTACATAAAAAAAAAAAATCAGAAAAATGAATTTTTCATGTTCATAATTTCAATTGGATGAATTGAAAAGGAATCAATTTAAAATGTGAAAGGCAACACTCCAATTCTACTCTGATTATTATTATGAAAATTAGAGTTACAAAATTCCTCGAACATAAATAATTAGAGTATTACAATTTAACTTAAACAACTATTATCAATACAGATATATAACACTTCTTCAAAATCCGGATGAACCAAAACAGTATGAATCAACTTTACTATTATCAAGCAGCGGAACTACATTAATCAACTTGGATGACATAACATCTTTTTCAACTTAAAAATAATTTAAAACCAACAAATACTTTTCATTTATCAACATAGTTATTCAACGACAAAATCAAGACAACAAAACAACTAGCATTCATCCCCTTGAGTGTTACGTATCAGAGCGATAACCCGACTCGAACTAACAACAATTAAATATTCGTTCTTCAATTACCTGTACGTTATCCACGTAGAGACAACATCACAACAGAAGGGGTGAGATGCCAACCAATATAAATAAGTGTATGATAAACAATATATCAGATCGAATCATACAAATATCACCACTTCACAAGAACAGTTATACACTCCAATTCATTACAACTTAATAACAACAACAACTTTAATCAACCAACACATCAACATAACAACTTAGAATATACAACTTCAAATGCGACACAACTATGCAACTCAATATAATGCATATGCATGTGGTACCATTGGAGCAGAACTCTCAACGTAAAAATTGTCATATTATGAGGCATCAACAAGGCATAAACCTTCAATATAATAATTTTGCCAATCCAGACCAACGTGGTGTCAATTCAGGCCAACTTAATAATGCAAATGTATGTGACTCAATAAATGCAACAATCACATACAACAACAACAATCATCGTCACAAAAGACACAAGCCCATATCAATATTGTACCAATAAACAGAGGTACTCAACGTCGCTTCAACATTGATCATAGGCCTACAACTTAATCAACGCATCGACAGCAACTTATAACAACAACAGCTCAACAACAACAACATATTCAACAATAACTTATTCACAACAATAAACAACAACATAATTATGTAAACCGAACAATTCAACTTCGCTTGCAAATCAACTTATTCGACATAATTGCAACAAAACAAACCAACCAAAAATACCTACTAGTACATCCGAGTACATAATTGCAAATCAACTTATTCAACATAATTGAATTATAATTTTACCACTTAAATCGGCTAATTCTACTTTTTGGTATTGTTTCCGCATACTGCATTATTATAATTTTACCAGACTTTCATCAAAATACCTCATCTCTGCTAAGTTCACTTTTTTGCTAAATCATTTCAGTTTTGATAAAATAGCTACTTTCGGTTTCTATACTGATACCAAAACGTTTATGCTGATTCGTCACTAATACAGCTACCTGAGCATATTTCTACTTAAATCATAAGTCAATTAATTGTATTAAACTAATTACTAACAGAATTATTAATATTATTATAATCAACTATGTTATTACTAACACTAGTGTCAGGAAAAACAACAAAATCATATGCCATAACATGAGGCGTCCACCTGGCCCTCTTTTCTCTTCAAGGGGGCTCACCCCTCCATTATGTGGCCCCCGCCACCTCTCTTCATCACTTAGGGGCGTCCACCCCTCAATTATGTGGCCCATGCCACTTTTCTCCATCAATTTGGGGCGCCCGCCCCTCATATGGGTGGCCCCCGCCCCCAACTTTTTCTTTCTTCTTGTTCTTCCTGCGTATTTGTTTGATCTTAATTAATTTCATACCAGACAACACATACCTTTTTTTATGGGATTAATATTATCTTTTGATTCAATCGACACTCACATCAACAACCAATACAACAATAACAATCCACGTAATCGATCAGTTTATGAAATCAACACATCAAAGAGACAACAATTTATCCAAGGAAAATTCATACAACCTAACCCCACATACAATTTACCATATACCCGGTTATAGAGATTGAACCCACCCTTACCTTGGATTGACGATCTCTCTATAATTTTTCGGTCGAATTTTAGTTTGGCTTTCGGTCTACAATTTTCTCTCGACGGCAGTTTCCTCCAAAACCTTTGTTCCCCTCTTCCAATTTCTATCCCTTGTCTGATCTTCACGTACTGCCTCAAAATCTTATATTTTCTTATGCTGATAAACCTAATTCCTTCTCTTACAGTTAAATCCAACTTATAATAATAATAATATTATTATTATTCTATTAGGCCTATTATTCACACCTCCACTTGCTATTTTCCACACAATAATTAAGCCCAACTAAATAAGTAATATTCTAATATTCAATTATTATTTCTAATAATAATTCTCCTACTAAACCGACTATTTAACCCGACTATCCACTTAACATCTCAAATTAACATATTAATCAAATTACGCCTTTAGAATAATATCGATAATTCCCAACTTCAACTAATTTCAACAAATAAATCCTTAATTAATTTAATTAAATAATTAAATTAAATTTTGGGCGTTACAAGAGTAATTTTGCATATTTGAAGAATTTGTTGTGATTTCTTGTGGGACAATCACCATTCACAAGTTATATGATTTGTGTTGAATTTTCAGAGGTTAATTTTAAGTTATAACAGAAATTGGATCAATTAATTCCTATAAATTTCAAATTAGATGCACGTTTCTTCAATTTTGTTTCACTATTATAAGTTTCTTTCTGAAATTTCTAAGATATCAAAACCTAAGTTTGAAAGAGAAGGATAAATGTATGAGGTCAGATCTAGTGTGGTAGTGCCTAGTAAAATCATGCGAGTATTCTTAATTTAATGGCTCTTAGATACTATTTATAAAGTCTAATTTCTTGGTGATGACACAGAGTGAAAAGAAGCTTGGCGAGACTATTAAATAAACTAAATGTTTATGTCTAGTACTAACTAAAGAGATTATGAGTGTTGTAAAGTAAACAACAATTCTAAAAGAACTGTTAGGGATCCTAAAGGATGTCAAGGAGTTCACCACATATATGCTACAAAATGATTTCCTCCTAAGCGAGATAAACTCGGGGAAGTTAAAGTTTTTAATGTGGGAGAAGATGTTATGGTGTTTCTACGTAAGAAGAAGTTTCCAGTTGGTACTTACAACAAACTGCAGCCATATGAAACTCTTTATCAAGAAGAGAACTTGGGTTAAGTTCTTTTTAAGTGAAGGAGACTGATGTAAGAGAGCTGCCTATGAATATCGAAGGAGAATTGCCTACAAGTTTCGCGTCCGATGTCAGAACGAATTGTACTATACCTTTTCGAAAAGGGGTCAGCTTATAATAGGCCTACTAACCTATAAATTTTTAATCCATTAAAGTTTGTTTCAGACCCAGAATCAGCAATTTACGATTTTGTTTTATTTAGGATTTGATTCAATTTAGGATTGATTCTTTTTTGAATTTGGTTCTATTTAGCGTTTATTTCGTTTTAAATTAAAAGATTGATTTTGTTTTAGATTAAAAGGTTTGATTTTATTTTAAATTAAAAGATTTGATTTTGTTTTAGATGAAAACATATTAGGTTTATTTTGTTTGATGTATTTAAAGACCTTTGGTGTGACCTTTGATAGGTTTTGCGCTTGCAACGCTATATTTTTATTCTAGGTTTAACACAGGGGGTCCCAGAGGGTGTTCGGGGTGAGTTGTGGCATATGGCACCAGTTTTTTAGGGGGCTTGATTTTTTATTAATATTATATATGCATATGATGTTGACTATTTATTTGATACATGTGACTTATAAATCTGGTAAAAATATTATGAATTAAGAAAAAGGGCACTCAAAATCTCGGGGACGGCCCACTTTAGCGCTTGATATTCCTTTGGAGTTTTTGATTGCGTCTGCAGTGAAACTTGAGACTTAGCCGGTTAGAGTAATAAACCATGTATAAGTAATGATAAGTTTTAATATTTTTGATTTTTTAAAAAATCTATAAAAAAAATTATCCTAATTCTTTCCAAGAAAGCATGTAGTTTGAGGAAAAGCAATAGTTCAAGTTTGGAGGTATTTGATAAGCAGTAAATATGACATGTTTCTTTCTTGTTTTCCCTTTGACTCCATGCGAGTTTTCATTGTTCTAGTTCATTTTTATGTGTTTGTCTCCTATGTTTTTACGGAATAAGAAGTCAATGGAGCGAATTGGTACGAAAAAACGTTGAAGATCTCCTAAAAAAGAGTGTTTCTAATACAAATTTATTGAGTCCAACACGATTAAACTGTGCCTTATGACACTGGTTATGTCCCCCTCCCCCTTGGAGGCACGCCCATACAAGAAGTCAAAGGATGACACTACCAACCTCTGCCCACATATATGGTATGTGTCATGCCTCATGCAGTTACAAAACTTTTGGGTGTTGTGACCTTTTGGCATATGTAACTCCCATTTCCTTCATGATTAGTGATAAGTGTTAGGTTAGTATAAAACAAAATTTACAATATTTACAACGAACAAAACTCCTCAAGCTAAACACAACAAGCTTGAAAAAAACACAATTAAACAAAACAAAACAAACACAAAGAATAATACGAAAACTTGGTGACAATGAATTAACAAGTTGAAAAGTGAAGATTTGAAATTAAGAGCAAGTCCTATTTCAACTTGTTAAAACACAAGCCACCACACACATAAACAAACATGCTTGTTTTACGTCGTAAACTCGGCGCCTTTATTGTGCGAGCACTAGTAACCTCCCCTCGTCATGCCATGGTATTTTCGCACCGTGCAAACCTATAGAAAGTGTCCTAACATTCACACAACAAACGTTACGATAACGAGACAATTCACAACAATACGTGAAAACTAAGAAAATCACAAATATGCACAAGTATGGAAAGTTAACACACAACTTGTACAAGTAACAATATACAAGTTCATATACAAAGTCTATACAACATATACATTAATTACAAAACTCAAAAACAACAGAATTATCGCAATACAGAAACAATAAAATCAATCCCTAGCAATGGCGCCATTTTGTTGCTGCGGTAAAGTGGCAAGCAAAGAGTAAAGTATTTATTTTACTGGGTGATATATACCGGTTAGGTTATATTGTATCGTATCCACAGAGATTGGTTATTGATTCGTCGTTCGATAATTCTATCGTTAATGAGTTTGAGATTAAATGAGTTGAAAATAAAAAACAAAAAGTAAATGAACAAAAAGTATAAAGGATAGACAACTTGTCTGGAATGAATGAATACTACCCGTTACAGACTTAAATCTACCATCCATGTCATACTCAGCCTACGATACTCCTCCGTGTCATCACATACCTCTCACAACCTAAGCTATTTCTAACCCAAATTGAGAATTCTACCGCATCACCTCAATATCCATGTCTGGCATACCTCAACAACACAGAAGTCAACCGCGCCACTCATAACGACTATCTCTAGCTCGAAACAACCAACACATAGGCATTAAGATTAGATACTCTAAGTAAATGTCACCTCTAAACCCATTTCTAGCATTCAGAAACTAACAAATAATCATCCTAGGTAAGAATCTAAGAAATCTATGTCTAGCAAATCTCAAATCCCTAACACAAGGTAAAAACCTAAGACAATCACCAACACAGATTCGTAAAGAAAACTTTATACAACGCCAAGGGCGACAAATATACATGTGTTTAGAGTAAATATACATACATAACCAACAAAAGAGAAATACATAGAGAAGAGAAGAGATAAACCACTCATTTACACCAGTTTGTCAACGCCTATCGAAGAGGAATCCACCTCCAATCATCCATTAGAAAAACCCTAGTGTTGTTTTCTAAGCTAATCTATCAAAAACTATAAAGTGATGGAGTTTGGGAGCAAGAATCCACCCCAAAAACCATAAAACACAAATGAAATGAAACTATATACAAAATCATCTCACACAATTGCGTTAAAAGTGGCGAGGGAATCGAATCGGAATTCGAATTCTCGGGCTCGAAACGATTTACTCTTTTGATTTGTTTATAAAGAAGCCGCGAGCATCAAGCTTTATTATTTTTAACACAAGAAAAATGATTATGAAAAATGGGAAAGCTGCAATACCCTCAATTGATATGATATGCATTACGACTAGCGCGAACTAGACGCAGCGCATTGGGGAGATTCCGGGCAAGGGGGTTTGTTATATAAAGGGAATAGATGTGGCACCCTAAATATATATAGTTATCTATAGCTTTATATATGAATAGTTTGATATGTTTGTGTGTTTTAAATTGCTATTTCTATTGTTGGGAAAGTTTCTCCTTTAGATTTTAAGAAAGGTAGTTTATGTGGGATCCTAGGTTTTGTTATTATTGTGCTCGCAAAGATCATTGAGATCTTCTGCATACATATCCCTTAATGGGAATCAGAGCATTTGTAGCTCGGATCTAAAGGGATCTATGGTTTGTTTGGTTTGAGGGAGAAAGAAGTTTTGCTCACCAAGGATGAGACCTTATGCCTACGTATTCTCAAAGGGATGTTGAGAAAGTCAGAGCAATCGTAGTTCCCACTTATGCTAGTGGAAGCAACGAGATGTTATTAAGAGACAAAGACGAATGTCATCTTAATGAAAAATGTATCTAATCTATTTCATCACATACATTTTGAAAGGTTTGATTGATTTAAATCTTTCATCGTAAGTTATAGGTGTTTTGCTTGAGTGTACAAGCGTTACCACTTACGAGTTAAGAAAGATGTTTTGAAAAATGATTGAATATTTTAATTGTAAGCATTGGGTATTTTGCTTGGGTGTACAAGCGTTACCACTTACGATTAAGAGATGTTTTTGTTTGAAAAAAATGTGAAAAAGAGTTTGATTGTATGTGATGTGATAGATGAGATACTTCTTCAAGACAGTGCAGATCGTGCTGAGCGCAAAAATACCAGGCTAAGCGCGCCTTGCGACTTCAGAATTCTTTAAAAGGGGTTAAAAACTCATTTTTAGGTCATGGGTTGGGTATTTTTGAGTCCCAACACCATCAACATCATTTTTTGGTCTAGAGAGCTTAGAAAACAACATTGGAGCTTGCATTTGGATGATCCGGAGTTGAATCCCTCGTCGATTGGCGTTGACAAACCAAGAAATGTTTGGTTCCTCTTCTTCTCTTCTCTTTGTAATCTCTTTTGTTGGGTTTTGTATGTATATCTACTCTAACTCATGTATATTTTTCGCCCTTGGCGTTGTATAAAGTTTGCTTTACGAATCTGTGTTGGTGATTGTCTTGGGTTTTTACTCTATGTTAGGGATTTGAGCTTTACTAGAGATAGATTGCTTAGATTCTTACGTAGGATGATTATCTGTTAGTTTCTGAATGCTAGAAATGGGTTTAGAGCTGACATTCACTATAGAGTATCTAATCTTAATGCCTCTGCGTTGGTGAAGTAAGCTAGAAATGGGTATGGAGGTGACGCAGTTGACTTTTGTGTTGTTGAGATAGGCTAGAAATGGATATTGAGATGATTCAGGAGGATTCTCAATATGGGTTAGAAATAGCTTAGGTTGTGAGAGGTATGTGATGACACAGACGAGTATCGTAGGCCGAATATAACTAGGTGGTAGATTTAAGTCTGTGACGGGTAGTTTACATTCGTTCCAGATAAGCTGTCTATCCTTTATACTTTTTGTTCATTTTCTTTTTGTCTTTTATTTTCATCTTTTTTAATCTCAAACTCATTAACGGTAGAATTGTCAAACGACGAATCAATAACCAATCTCTGTGGACACGATACGATATAACCTAATCGGTATATATCACCCGGTAAAAATAATACCAACTCTTTGCTTGTCTCTATACCTCAACAAAGCGAGAACAGGGATGCGTGGAAGACGGTTGTAAGAGTTTTGCTAAGTGAGGAAGGTGAGGTTGTAGCAGACAGGAAGCAGACGGTGGCTGGAAGTGGCGTGATGCTGATTGAGGTGAGACGGTGGCTGGAAGCGGCGTGATGGTGATGATGTGGTTGTTGGCAGTGGCTGATGGTGATGATGAGGTTGTTTGCAGCGACTGATGGTGATGAGACAGAGGGTTGGAAGGAACATGGAAGTTACGGTGGCAGTTGAGGCTGTGGATAAAGCAGCGGAGAGTATATGTTTGATTTGACAAAGACAGATGTGGGTGGTTGTATGTGATGAAACGACGGCTGGGAGTGAAGAAACGGAAGGATGCTATCAACGGAGGGTCGCAACAGAGGATGACAATAAGAGAGACAGAGGGTTGGGATGGCGATACAGAAGGAAAGATGAATGGAATTGGAGGACGATGGGGATTTGAATGGGAACAGTGACGGTGAACAGAGGGGTATGTTCCAACGAAAGTGAAGGTGAGGGAAGTGGAGGGTACTGTGGAATGGTTGGTCGGTGAATGGATGAAACGGTTGACAGCGGCGATTTGGAGAATGACAGAGGGTGGTTACGGATGAGCAGCAGGGAGAGAGGCGATCAGTGGAGAGTCTTACGGCGGCGAGAGGGAAGCGTATGGCAGTAGCGACGAGGTTGAGGGGAAGAAGAGGAATGTTATGTTTTGTTTTTATTTTAATTTTCTCCCAAATTCTCGCCTCTGTTTTGCTCCCTTTTTCGTAACAGTATCACACACACACACACACACACACACACACACACACATATATATATATATATATATATATATATAACATAAATTAGATTTAGACAAATTTTTACAAATGCCAAAAATGCCCTTTTGACAAAATGGGCCACAAAGCCCAAAAGATTAAAAAATAATCTACCCAAAAACATTTTTGCTTTGATTTTTAGAGATAAAAATTGGACACTTAAAATTGTCAAAAATGATATAAATTCGAACATTAAATTATCCGAAAAAATAAAATGAGTACATTAAAATAAACTACGGATATCAAAGATTGAAGAAAAATCATCAAAATAATTAAAATCGAAATAAAATGATAATAAAGAATACCCGACTTTAAAACGCTTACGGTTAAAAACGAGACTCAAAACATATCGAAAAATTAGTGAGAGCACATTTTCATGATCTACGCGACAGTAGATTCATAAAGCAGTGAGTAAAAAGTGAAAACTTGAAATATTTTCCCTGCTAATTTTCGCACAGTGTCGAATCGCTTTTAACAGTCTGTTTATAAAACTGAAATATCAATATCATCGACATATAAATAATTTAAAACAATGCAATAAACAGGCAGTGAGATAAAAATAAATGAAGTGAAATAACGGGTATTTTTATAACTAAAAATGATGCGAATATCGATTTAGACTGACTTTCGATAAGTTTAAATACGACAAAATGATGCATATGCAATGAGTAAATGACTGATTTTTTTAAATATAAATACAATGCAAGTAGAAAAATAGCAGGGTAAAATTTGGGGTGCAACAGCTGCCCCTATTTAAATATCTTCAAGCAGATGATATGAAGATGATCAGACTTCATAGAATCGCAGTAGGAGATAGTTAAATAGGGGCAACTGTTGTGAATCATTTTAAACTAGTAAGTCGACAAAGCTTAGAAGCGTCGCGATGACCACACATGCACACATGTACGCTTGATCCTGGGCCTTCTTACAGTGAGCCTATTTCGATCAATTGTTCCAATTGGTCGTCTTAGTAGACTAGCCCACTTTGTTAGTACACATGTAATTTAATCTCTTTATTCTTGTGTTGGCCACCTTGTATGGGTTTTGTCAATTTTATTTGCTATTATTGTTATTCACAATTATTTGTTTCTCTTTTATCTCTCGCGCATTGGTCCACATACCAGGTCTTCTCATTTCCATAAGGGTTCCATAGCAGGGAATAGGCTTGGCTATTCTCTCGAGATCGATCAAGTCTTGTGGCTTGATTGATCATAACCTGATTCTTTCTTTCTCCATTCACCAAGCATTTAAAACACTTTCAATAAAACTCGATCCAATGTCGAGTCTTCTTCTTAAACCTCGATCCAATGTCGAGATGTTTTTTTTCAAAATGTTTTCACAAATAAACTTGGATTATTTTTTTTTGAATCGTTAGATGGTAACCTAATAGTTTAAACAAATTTGAAGTCTTAAATTGTTGGATGATAGCCCAATAAGATAAAACTTCTATCCATGTCAAAATACTAGAGCGGTATTCAATTAAATTTTTGGATGATAGCCCGACGGTTTAATTGAATTGGAAGTCTTTAGGTTGTTGGATGATAGCCCAATAGACTAAATACTTCTATCCACATTAAAATAGTGGAGTGACATTCGTTTAAATTGTTGGATGATAGCCCGACAATTTAATCGAATTTAAAGTCTTTAGATTGTTGGATGATAGCCCAATAATTTAAATATTTTATCTCACTCAAAACACTTATTTCATAATAAATTTTTTGGGATGAGGGATGATTGGTTGAGCTCACTCGCTAATTTCTAGTATTCGAATCGTTAGATGATAGCCTAATATTTCGATACTTGTCATCCCCAACTTAAAATCAATCTTAACTCATTCAAACTTTTATTGTGCGCTCGAGCACTTTTACCTTTAAACCCTTTTCAAGATTAGACGTGATTCATTTATAATTGAGATGCTTCTTCCTCTATCCCCAAGGTTTTCGACTTCTCCACTTGAGTACTAGAGATGTTCTCAAACCCTCCCTCATGTTGGTGCGTAGTCCTTTATTCTTTATCACACCTTGTGGGCGTTAGACGAGTCTTCTCCTTCAAAAAATGATGACGTGTCTTTTCATTTAAAATCAATCAACAAACAATCATTTTCTAGCCGAACTACGACGCTCTGACTTTCCCATTGCACGAGGGAGTACGTAGGCACTAAGTCTTACGACCAAAGGCGAGAAAAAATAATAAAAACATTTATTCTCTCTTTCTTTCTCCTTTCAAACCTTAGAAGATCGTAAATTTTCACACTAACGCACAAACACACTTTGAACTAAATGGGTACCATCGAGTACGATGGATGTGAGGGGTGCTAATACCTTCCTCTTGCATAACCGACTCCCGAACCTGCGTCTCTTAATCTCGTAGACCGTCTTATTCTTTACTCCTGGGTTTTATTCGATATTTCCCCTTTCCTTCTTGGAATAAATAAATATCGGTGGCGACTTCATTTTTTTGTGTCGATATATATCGAATTTTTCGATAGGCGTTCGACACTATGACTCTCCTCAAGAATTACTTTCTTCATCTCCGCATCATCAGGAATACAAATTCAATTATGGAATCTCAACACACCTTGCGTGTTTAACTTGAAATCACTGTTCTCAGATTGATCGATCCCAACCATCAAATCTACCATTTTCACATCTAACTTCTGAACTTCTTTGATCTTGTCCAGAAAATCATTCTTAATCTTCAACATTCCCAGCATAACACTCTGCGGCGTCGTCTCGCAAACTAGACTCATATCTCTGAACTGTTCAATTAATTCTAACTCTTTAACCGTCATTACCGACATATGTAGGGTCTTTCGACTTAATGCATCATCCACAACATTAGCTTTACTTGGATGATAATTCAAACCGAAATCATAATCTTTTAATAACTCCAACCATCTTTGCTGTCTTATATTCAATTCCTTCTGGTCGAACAAATACTTTAAACTCTTATGGTCGCTAAATACTTCAAATTTAGAACCATAAAGATAATGTCTCCAAATCTTTAGTACAAAAACAACTGCAGCAAGCTCCAAATCATGTGTAGGATAATTCTTATCATAAATTCTCAACTGCCTTGACGCGTAAGCAACTACCTTATCATTATGCATCAGCACTCCTCCTAAACTCATCTTAGAAGCATCACAATATACTACAAAAGGTTCTCCTGCATTAGGTAACGTCAAAATCGGAGCCGACGTCAACTTTTTCTTCAAATCGGTAAAACTTTCTTCACATTGAATGACCCACACAAAATATCATCAATGAACACCACCACAAATCGATCCAAATAAGTATGAAAAATACGGTTCATGTACTCCATGAATACTCTCGGCGCATTGGTAACACTGAAAGGCATCACCAAATACTCGTAATGTCTATAAGGCATTCTGAAAGCCGTCTTTTGGATATCCTTATCCTTCACCTTAATTTGATGATAACCCGACCTTAGATCAATTTTGCTAAACACACGAGCACCCACCAACTTATCTATAAAATCGTCTATTCTTGGAAGCGGATACTTGTTCTTAATCGCCGTAATAATATTATAAGTTTCTTTGATTGATTATTTCCCTAAACCCCAATTTCATCCACAGAAGGGACTCCTCGTCATTCCCTAATCTTCTTTTAACGTTACTCACCATCCAATTAGGATCAAATCCCTAAACACCTTTTTTCTATGTTTTGTAGATCCTTCCACCAATTTGAACAATCACTCTTATCCTTAATTATTCTATCATTCCTCTCTCCATATTTGCTTGATAACATTTTATACCATGTGCTATTTTTTTTCAAAAGTAGTCTCCACTTTCATTTTCCTAGTGAGACATCGACACTCCATCACTACCGACTTGAAATCCTTCAAAGTGGTTAGTTAAGTTGGACTGCTTTATCCATCAAAAGGTTCAGCCCCTCCCCCGCTATTAAGAAGAGGAACAACGAGAAAGAGTCGCCTTGTCTCAAAAACTGAGATTCGAGCTAACCGCAAACATTCAAAAATCCAGTTGCACCATTTCATATGAAATCTTATCTTCTCCATTACATATTTTAAATATTTCTAATCCAATAAATCAAAAGTTTTTTCGAAGTCTACTTTGAACAACCATACTTCTCATTTTTTCCTTTTAGCCCCTTCAACAATTTAGTTAAAATTATCAGTTAATTAAGTATAGGACACAAGTTTATCATGTTCTAACCAAAATTTTTTTTGTTGAGACACGTAGGTTAAATAGCAAGAAACAATAAATACCCTTAAAATGCTTGAGAAAGTACAATAAGAAAATTTGGCACGAAACACTTGTTGTCTTCTCAATTTTCATTGCTCTCGGACGAGAAAAATCTGTCACGAACTCTCTCACGGTTATCTTTCTCTATCTCTCAATTTCTGTATTTCCATTTCCGATTACTCATCGCGGTTTCAATATCTTCTTCCACGATTCAATCATCTTTCATTTCCCCTTTTCACGTTTCCGATCTTCGATTCACCAAAATCAAAATTCAATCACCGCATCTTTTGATACAAATTCGTTAAACCTTTTTCAAAAATTCGATCCAGAATTAGGTTTTGATCATCGGAATTTTACGATCAGAGCGAATTTCAATATATAGATACTTGTTGTTGTTGTTGTTTTTGTGGGTGAAACCCTAACGATTTTGATTGTTTTGAATCTCATCACAGATGGCGTTACAAGGAAAGCTAGATAGATTCAAAAAGCAGCAGGAGAAATGCCAAACAACGCTATCCAGCATAGCAGCTACCAAGACTGCGTCTGCATCCATGCCGAGTTCTCTTGTTCCTGTCAAATTCTCAACTGATACGGAGAGGCTTCAGCATATTAACAGTATACGTAAAGCTCCTGTTGGAGCTCAGATGAAGCGCGTTATCGATCTCCTTTATGAGGTACCCAATTTGTGTTGATGGGTATGTGCATTTTGCCATGGATACTTACTTAGTGTTTGTGTCTGTGTTTTCTTAATAGACTCGCCAGGCTTTAACATTGGATCAAATAAATGAAACATGCCATGTGGACATGAGAGCTAACAAAGATGTTTTTGACAATATGAGGAAAAATCCAAAAGTAAGATATGATGGAGAAAGATTCTCTTATAAGGTAACTTTTATTCTTGCATATATGTAAACCTTTGTTTGTTCGATTATGTTCACTTTGACAATAACGGTCTCTTCTTTTATACTACTGTTTTAGTTCATCATATTTGACATTGTTTTTGGTCTATAGTCAAAACATGCGCTTCGGGACAAAAAAGAGCTGCTTTTCCTGATACGCAAATTTCCAGAGGGCATTGCTGTTATTGACTTGAAGGATTCGTACCCAACTGTGATGGAGGACTTGCAGGTAAATTAGTTTTGTTTGCTAATTTTATTATCACTTGACATATGGTTTTCTGATACATTGGTCAAACTTAATCATAGATATATGTCTAACTCCCATATTGCCTTGAGCTTTCTGAGCTACTATTCTTATATCAATAATTTGATTCCTTCATTGTTTGTGCACAATGAATTTTTGGGGGACACATTTATGCCAAAATAATACTAACCAATCACTATGCCTATGAAAGAAGCTCAAATGTTATAGTCAACACAAGCCGATGGATATAAGAATAAGATGTTGCAAGGGACAAAATAGAATAGACAATACCAAAGTGCTTTTATCCACAGTTCCCTCGGCCATTATCATCTCCTTGACTATTTTTTTCTTGTTATCCATGCACAAATTTCTGCCACCTTTTCTATCATGTATGGGTTCTTGCAACCCCGGTCTATCACAATCAAATGAAGTTTGATCTCAACTATTCCAAATGTGGTATAGCCCTAGCTATCCCTTAAAAGCAATTTGGCCTAGCGGCTATATCAAAAATAGACTGGCCCTGTGTCTATCCTGTAGAACTAGTTACAAATGCCACCCTCAATTGCTGATCTGATTTGTCTATCCATTTATCTTTATAGTAATCCTTGAGTTTTGGATATTTCATTCAATGACTATTTGGGCAAGTTCATATTATGGATGAGAATGCTAAGGAGTTGTTCAGAGAAATATTCTATTCTGTTTCACCAACCTTAACGTGAGTCATTAGTTATACAAACCACTTAAATCCATTAAATCTATTTGTAGAACAAAGCCACCAAAGTATACTTCATTTTAGTGAACGTGTCTCTTTCATTTGACTATTTCCATTTTTTTATTCTTTTGAAAGATCACACTCATTGTGTCTCTGCTGCTTAGAGTTTTACTCGGCCCTGAAATATCAATACAACTGTGAACTGTTTTGGTATGCTTTTACTGAAATGTGGTTAGTGATGATGTTTTTTAGAGGTGGTCAAGAGTCAAAACTTAGTTATATAATTTGTTCTCGTGGAAATAAGATCTCATAAAGCTTTCAGTTTATAGGGTTTGAAAGCTGGCAGGGAGATTTGGCTGCTGTCCAACTTTGATTCTCAGGAAGACATTGCCTACCCTAATGATCCTAAAGTGCCCATTAAGGTGGATGATGACCTAAAACAGGTTTTTCGTGGGATTGAATTACCCCGTGATATGATTGATATAGAGAGGGATCTCCAAAAAAATGGAATGAAACCTGCTACTAACACTGCAAAGAGGAGGAGTGCAGCACAAATGGAAGGCATTCCATCCAAGCCTAAACCTAAGAAGAAGAAGAATGAAATCACCAAGAGGACCAAGCTGACTAATGCACATCTTCCAGAGCTTTTTCAGAACTTAAAGAACTGATCTAAGTAAAGAACTCCTGATCTAAGCATCTCATAGCATGTGTTTGGCGAATTCTCATAATATACTTAATGTTGTAAAATTGATCATGTGTCTAGAGAATCTTCCCGTCATCCTTAAGGATATATCTTTTTTTATTGTATTAGCTTACTTACATTCCAATTTGTCAAAGAAACAATTTTACACAGCACATTGCAAATTCAAGGCACTCTGTCCAAGCTTAAATATGATTCTTAAGTAAAAGGGCAAAGGTAGCCAGAGCTCCTCTTCTGGTAGTTTTTTCGAACTCAAGGCCGGATGGTTTAAACAAAGGGCAGAAAGCAGAGTGAATATATTGAATATGTTCTCATTCATATGTCTTACCTCTGGAAATGAATAAATGATATTGTATGTTGTCTGTTTCAGATTGATGTAATTTTATTTAACATTTTGTATGGATGTTTGATTATGTTTAAATATTTGCATGTTATTCAAATCTTTGGCAAAACACTTGCTTGTAGTTTTGTGTTATGTCTATGTCTTAAATTGATTTCATTTTGGTTCATAGGATGACTCAAAATACAAAACTAATAGTTATTGTGTAATTGTGAAACGTGAAATTCTTTGTTATAACTCAAACAATACATATAGGAACAGATGATGCATAGCAACAGTTCAAAGTAACCACACTTTAAAAGCACACATAATTGAACACAAGTAACCAATCCATCAAGAACTCGGTCCTTTTTATTTGCTTTAAAATGACTTAACTGCTAAAGCATCCTAAAAATTTCTTTGGTGCAACTCCACGGCTACGAAACTTTGCAGCAGTCTCTTCTAGGTCAAGAAATTCTTCCCTTTTTTGAGCCTCAACAATTGCCCTTTTCTCTTCAGCATACTGATGGATTTCAGCAATGTCATTTTTCATTCTTAAAACATACTCAACCTTCTTTCTTTCCAAATTTTCCTGTTAATCACAACGACTTATGTATTAACAATGAGTGAAACAACTTGTATTTGAAAAGATAAACAGTCACATTAATGTGTGAAGTGCGTGTTTGGTAAACTTTAAAACTACTGTGGGACAAAAGCTATAACTTGTAGAGTTCAATAAAGGTGCATTAACTGTTTGAGCCCTACCAAGGTTCCTCGAGGTTGAAACAACAAAAGAAGATACACGATATATGAATTAATCACCTCGAATTTCTTGAGTTGTGCCTCTATTGAGGCTTTCTTGCTTTCCTCCCATAATCCAACAGCAGATTGCTTCTTGTATGCCCTGTGTGACAGTTTCACTTTTCATCAAACTCAGTTTTCAAAATAGATAATGATCTTGGAGATTTTTTCCGCATCTAATCAAATATTGACATTTACTAGTCATGCAAATGAAGCATGCATTCTTTAATTACTAGCTTCAGTTTTTGAGAGTCCATCATGCTTCATAGTCATGCAGATTCACAAGAAATCTCATAAAAGAGTATATACTAATAGAGAACCTTATTGATATCTTCCAAAATACACAAAAATAGGAAAGTGAGACGATGTGTTTAAGAAAAAAGTGAGTTATTACTCTTTTACTAGAGCATTAACATATTTATTGCCATTCTTAATCTTAATGACAAAGCTTGTAGTTATTAATAGAGCCAAATAACTTCAAACTACACGTCAAAATGGTTCACCAACATTTTCTTGTTAACCACGTTTCTAATGAATTTGCTAAAACACAAGACAGAACAGTGATTAAAATACTCATCATAGATTTATAGGATTGTTTCTTGCCTGTTTTCTGCCTTTGTCTTTTCACTATCTTCCCATGCTTTAATTAAAGCCAATCTTTTCTCTGCTACAATTTTTGCAAGCCCAGCATCTAATCAAACAATATCAAACACAAAGTCATTAATAACTATGGTATACATATGATAATTGTATACAATTTTTTTTTGCTGAAAATTACCTTTGCCAGTTGAATCCTTAGTATCCTTTTTATCACCTTCGTCCCCTATTTCCTTATTATCAGCATGATCATCTGCAACCTCTGAATGTAAAACATGATGGATTGAATGAATTAAATGGTGTAAAGTAGTATACATATAGACGCGCGTGCGCATGACATGAGAGACTTACTCTGATCATCAAGTGCAGATGTGACCGGTTGATCAGCCTCCTGGTTAACAATATCAGCGGAACACTCTTCAGGGACAGGGTCGAGAGGCTGTGGCTGTTGCGATTCGGTTTTGTTGATGCTGGAATCTTCTAGTTCTAATTCTCCCATGTTTTGTTTTGTTATGTTCTGCAACCTGAAAAGTTAGGTGGATGAATACAATGATTTAGAGTTGTATTAAGCTTGAATATATAGCAACTAAACAAAGAGCAAAAATGGTAGTAAATACTAAGTATAGAAGGAATTTGGAGATAACAAGGTAACTTGACAAGGTGGTTTTTTGTTTGACAAACGTAAGGGAGTAGGGGAGTTTCAAAACAAATGTATGCGGATATTCACGGTCTTGTTACTTTTTCTTTTTTTTTGTAGTTACTGTTGTTATTACCTAAGTTTTATGACATCTGTCAAAAATAACTATGTCTAATGATGTTGAAATTGAATCTTATTTCTTAGCTGTTAATTTCTTTCAAGTAATCCTTGACATATGATTTTCTACAATTTTTTTATTCTATTGTTTGTATTCTTGTTTTTGTTAGCGAGTCATAAATTCACTTGAATTTCACATTCATTAAACATTTGAATTAAGCAATCTTCACGGCTCAAGATACTATGCGCGACCACTATAAATCTTTACGTTTTTTTTTGTATTCTCAAATGAATATGAGTTGTTGGATTATCATGGATTGCTTCACTTATCCCTGCACTCTCACAACACAATAACATCTTAATATTGCATTTTGTCTTTTGCTGGTACCAATATCGAAGTCTACGGTAGATATTCAAAGAATAGAATACAACTAATTTGTTGCCGCCATATCATTGTATTGCATCTAAAATGACTTAGTTCGATCCCCGATTGAGAGGGAATTTGACTCATTTGATATCAGAATTATTTTCTGAACCGGATTAAATCGGTGGTGATAAATAAAAAAATAATAATAAAGTCAATTAATGATGAAGAATTGATACATCATCCAAACACATTTTATAAGAAATAATATTTTTTAAAAAAAATTATTGAATAAATAATGTATCTAATCATTATTTTATATTAGATACATTAATTATTCAATAAATTTAAAAAAATTTATTACTTAAAAATATATCTATAAGATCTAGAGGATGTACGTTGCAAGCAACAATCCAAGTATCAAATTGAAAAATTAAATGATCCAAATTTTTGATTAGTTTATAAATGTTACTAAATAAATAAAAAGTAAATATTAAATAAAAAATTAATTTAGATAGTTTTTAATACAATGTTTTCAATATAAGGGTTTTTTAGATAGTTTTTAATATCCTATTTTTAATACAATGTTTTTTAAATAGTTTTTAATAAAATAATTTTAATACAATGTTTTGAAGATGGTTTTTAGAATATCACACTTTTTTTATTTGATTAACTTTTAAACGTTATTAAATCAATTAAATAAAATTTAATTTAGATAATTTTTAATACAATCTTTTTAATATAAGATTTTTTAGATAGTTTTTAATATACTATTTTTTATACAATATTTCTTAAATAGTTTTTAATATACTATTTTAATACAATGTTCAACTCTGCTTCAATTATGGCACATATGAATAAAAGTTGATCAACGTTATTTCAATTATGCACAGATGGATAGAAGATGGTTAACTCTGATTAAACTATGACATAGATGGATAAAAGATGATCAACTCTGCTTCAACTATGGAACAGATGGATAAAAGATAATCAATTATGTGTGACCATGTTAGAGATGCATATAGGGGTGGCAAAATGGGCCGCCCGTTCCCCTCCCCCCGTCCGCCTTAAGCCCGCCAAAAACATAGCAGGGCGGATCCCACCAAGTGTAATGGACATAAAAATCAAGTATGCCACACCAAGTTGGCTGGTTGGTGGGCGGCGGGATTGTCCACCTATTTATTTATTTATCATTTTTTCATAGATTAATAGTTTTTTTTTCAATTATTTTTTAGAACATTTTTTGTAAAGCATCTTTTTAATAAATTTTACTTCAAAAATATTGCATATATTTACAAGTAAATGTATAAAATAAAACCATTAAAATTTGGAATGATTAAAATTAATTAAAAAAAAGGAAGGGCTTAACGCGAGACAGACTGAACGGATAGGTGCAATGGGTTTTAGTGGGCGGCGGGCTTTGGCGGAGCGGGCTTTAGGGGCGGCGGTCCCAAAATTCCAACTCAAACCGCAATTTTTTGGCGGGTGCGGGGGTCGACCCGATGGGCCATGACCCATTTTGTCACCCCTACATATGATTATGGTCAACTATGTGAGAACTATGTCAGAGATGCATAGGATGATGGTCAAGTATGCGTGAACCATGTTAGAGATGTATAGAATGATGACCAACTATGTGTGAACCATGTAATAGATGCATATGATGATGATCAACTATGTGTGAACCATGTCAGAGATGCATAGGATGATGACCAACTATGTGTGACCCATGTCAAAGATGCATATGATGATAGTCAACTCTGCTTCAACTATGGCACAAATGAATAAAAGATGGTCAACTATGTGTGAGCCATGTTAGAGAAGTATAAGATGATGGTCAATTATGTGTGAACCATGTCAGAGATGCATAAGATGTGGTCAAATATGTGTGAATTATGTTAGAGATGCATATGATGATGGTTAACTATATGTGAATCATGTAACATATGCGTAGGATGATGGTCAGCTCTGCTTCAACTATGGCACAAATGAATAAAAGATGGTCAACTATGTGTGAACTATGTCATAAAAGTATAAGATGATTGTCAATTATGTGTGAACCATATCAGAGATGCATACAATATAGTCAACTATGTATGAATCATGTTAGAGATGCATATGATGATGGTTAATTATATGTGAACCATGCCAGAGATGCGTAGGATAACAGTCAACTATGTGTGAACCATATTAGAGATGCATATGATGATGCTCAACTATGTGTGAACCATGTCAGAGATGCATATGATGATGGTCAATTATGTGTGAACCATGTTAGAGATGAATGAGATGATGGTCAACTATGTATGAACCATGTAAGAGATGCATAAGATGATGGTCAACTATTTGTGAACCATGTTAGAGATGCATATAATGATGGTCAATTGTGTGTGAACCATGTCAGAGAAGCATATAATGATGGTCAACTATGTGTGAACCATGTCAGAGATGCATATGATAATGGTCAGTTATGTGTGAACCATGTATAAGATGCATATGATAATGGTCAACTATGCGTAAACCATGTCAGAGATGTATATGATGATGGTCAATTTGTTGCTGCAAGCCCTAGAGGCCAATACTTTTGGTACTTGTATCGAATTATTTTTTAATAATAAAATACATTTCTTTATTATGTTTGTTTTTCCAAAATAATAAAGTCCCTAGAATAGTTAGTTTGTTTAATGAAATGTTAAGCGTGACTTAATCATGAGATTCCATTAAATATAAGGACATTATTCTTAAAGTATCTGCAATCGATTTTTAATGTGAAGTGGGATAACATTAAAGCATTGAGGTTATTCTGTAGATAGACCGATGATCACATTTCATGGATCATGGATAAGGAATTATCAAGTCTTGACATAGGTATGGATATTAGGAGTAATATTTATACTGGATTGACCTGCTATGAGAATACTACATATAATATTATGCAAAGTATCATAAGTTATTATCATGGTGATAAGTGGTGTGTACCATCCTTTAACCTGAAACCGCTATGGACCCTAGATGTAGAGTCAAGTGTTTTATTGTTGATCAAACATTATCCATAACTGGATGATCATAAAGACAATTGATGGGTACTTCACAAAGCATGTTGAGGGACATGAATGACCTAGGTGAAATTTGTCCATCCTGTGTAACAAGATAAATGTCTAAGGGTCCAATATTGAACTAGACAAGGGTGACACAGTCTATGCCTTGTGTTCAATATAGACATAAAGGTAAAAAGGTCATTATACACATAAGTACTATCACAATTTTTTTTCCAGATCACATGAAATTTTGGTGAGTTGGGTAACAGTAGTGTGCTGCTAGATATCGCTCACTATTTATTATGTTAAATGTATGATTTAATATAATTGCTAACGTCGCAAAAACCTACAGGGTCACACACATAAGGACACGTTGATGAGAGATAAAGTAAATGAGGAACACCATAAGGTATGGTGCACTTAAGTGAATTGTAGAATATCATAAGGTATGATGTGCTTAAGTGGAATAAAGAATGTGGTAAGGTACCACACTCTTAAGTGATATGTGGTACATCATAAGGTATGATGTCCGTATGCTTAATTGAGCTTTTAGCTTGCAACCTTAATTGGACTTTTAGCTTGCAGCCCACACACGTAGTTTTGTAAATAGAATTATAGAACCATTGTGCTTAAGAATAAATTCGGTCTTGAAACTCTAACTGTATTTTCTCTCACTCTCTCACTCAAAGCTTTCGTTTGTAAGCAATTATTACTGTGACCAGAAGCAATTTGTTCACGTGGACTGAGTAGAGGCGTTGTTCTTCATCTACGCTCATGATCACAACATCAAAGGTCTATATTTCTATAGGAGGTAACAAATTTTATCACTGACCATGTCCATTCGTAAGGATCACAAAATGGAAATTTAAATTTCCGGTGCGTATTGTATCGCGATTTTCCTTCACAATTATGTGTGAAGCATGTGAGAGATGCACAGGATGATGGTCAACTATGAGTGAACCATGTCAGAGATGCATAGGAAGATGGACAAAAATATGTGAAGCATGTCAAAGATGCATATGATGATGGTCAACTCTGCTTCAACTACGCCACAAATGAAGGAAAATGGTCAACTCTACTTCAAATATGAGACAGATGGATAAAAGATGGTCAACTTTACTTCAACTATGACACATATGGATAGAAGATGGTCAACTTTATTTCAACTGTGGCACATATGGATAGAAGATGGTCAACTTTGCTTCAACTGTGGCACAATGGTAGAAGATGGTCAACTCTACTTCAACTAGGCACAGATGGAACAAAGATGGTCAACTTTACTTCAACTATGACACATATGGATAGAAGATGGTCAACTTTGCTTTAACTATGGCACAAGTGGATAGAAGATGGCCAGCTCTGCTTCAAATATGACACACATGGTCAGAAGATGGTCAACTCGGCTTTAACTATGACATAAATGGATAGATGATGGTAAATTATGCTTCAACTATGACATATTCTAGCTTTCTAGAGGATGACATGGTTTGTTTTATTCCCACCCTTAGCAGTAGATCAAGGTCCGACCACACCATTATCTCATATCATTATCCAAGATGAAGATGAAGCATTATATGATTAGGGCTGCCAACAAATATATCTCGTCAATCCGGAATATGCTATCACCTCCAACAATAATATTAATATTTTTGAATGACTAGTTATAATATTATAAATATACTAATATATGTTTTTCTAATATGTTTTTAAATATTTATTATTTAATATATTTATTTTTATACATTTATTACAAAAAATATTTATTATTTTTTTATAAAATTTTTTTAAATAAACACAAATTAATGAATAAAAAGGGTAAAACAAAAAGGATGAGAGACATTAAATCTAACTTATTAAACAACTAGCGAAAATGATAATTGGACATGCACAATTTATCTATAAAAAAACTTCCAAAAATACAAATAAAAAGCGAATTCCACCATATATCATAATCAATAAATCAACTAAATAAATAAATTGACTATTTTATCTACTCATACATTTATTATTTTTAGCTAATTAAATAAATTATTCACAAGACTAATTCTTCTATTTCAAATTTAAACAATCTCTATCCTTCTCAAATTTTTGTATTTAAAAATGATAATGTGTTTATTTTTAAATGATATCTCATTTGCGACAAACCATCGTGTACAAATCTCGATAGAATTTTTAAAATAAAAAATATTATTTTAATATAATTAAAAATAAATGCATCATCAATTTTAGTGCAAAGATATAAAAAAATAAATAATATTATTTGAATTTGAAACAGAAAAATTAATTGTATGAATAAAGTAAAATTAGAAAAAAAAATTAAAAATTAAATCAATATAAAATGTTGAATAGAGAAAAATAAAAATATAAAAGAACAAAGAGAAAAAAGGATACATTGGTAGTGTAACAAAATTTTATTTTATCAATCAATCATAGTTATGTTAAATGACAAATCATATTGTCAAATACGAACATTCTAAAGCATGACATGGTGTGTTTTGTTCCCACCCTTATGAGCAGATTAAGGCCCGACCACATCATTATCCAAGATGAAGATGAAGCATTATACGATTTGGGATTAAGGCTGCCAACAGATATATCTCGTCAATATGGAACATGCTATCACTTCCAATAATAATATTAATATTTTTGAATGATTAGTTATAATATTATGAATATTTTAATATATGTTTTTTTTTTTAATTTTAACATGTTTTTAAATATTTATTATTTAAAATAACAAATTTCATACAATTAAAACAAAAAATATTTATTGATTTTTTTAATTTTTTTTAAATAAACACAAATTAATGAGGAAAAAAAGGGTAAACCAACAATGATGAGAGACCTAAAATCTAACTTATTAAACAACTAGCAAAAATGATGATTGGACATGCACAATTTATCTATTAAAAATTTTAAAAAAGTACAAATAAAAAGTGAATTCCACTGAATATCATAATCAATAAATCAACTAAAATAAATAAATTGACTAATTTGTATGCACGTACATTTATTATTTTTAGTTAATTAAATAAATTATTCACATGACTGATTCTTCTATTTCAAATTTAAACAATTTCTATTCTTCTCAATTTTTTGTATTTATAATTGATAATATGTTTATTTTTAAATGACTTCACATATGCAACAAACCATCATGCACAAATCTCGGTAGAACTTTAAAAATAAAAAATATTAGCTAAATATAATTAAAAATAAATGCATCATCAGTTTTAGTGCAATAATATAAGAAAATAAGTAATATTATTTGAATTTGAAATAGAAAAATTAATTGTATGAATATGGTAAAATAAGAAAATTAAAAATTAAATATATATAAAATGTTGAAATAGAGAAAATAAAAATATAAAAGAACAAAGAGAAAAAAAAATATACACGGACAATATAAAATAATTTTATATTATCAATCAATTACAATCATGATAAGTGATAAATTATATTACTATTTTTAAATAAAATATATGACATGATTAATTGATAAATTTTCATTTAATATGACAATGTAAAATAATGCACCACTCTTAATTTAACTCAAGAACAGAAAAAATATAATGTCAATATTTTACTTTATTTTTACATGAGATATTAAGTTTGTTTGTTAAAGTTTTATTTTTAAAAAGACCGCATTTTAAACTAGATTATTCAAATTAAATATTATTTTAAATAGCTTATTTTCATAATCATTTTAAATAATTATCTTTTTAAAATAAAAAATAGTTTTTATTGTAGTAGACAAACTTAATAAATTTTAGGAGAATATTTAGATATAATTACATAGTTATATTCATATCTTTTTCAACAAAAATATAATAAATATGTTTAAATATCTTTTAAAGAGTAAAATTAGAAAAAAGTTACACAAATATAAAATAAAATTGTATATGTATGACATGAAATTGCACATATGTAAGAGAAAACTATATATTTTTCATATTTTTATTAAAAAACAAATATAAATCACACCTAAAAAAAATTGTAACAAAGTTTTTTCCTAAGTTGAAGGGCCCATGAGTTCATATTTTCTTAACTGAAAGACCAGATTAATCTGGGACACCATCTATTAGTTGCCAGTTTTGAATTCAAAACATGGGATAAAACGCCCCTGGTATTTCACTATATATATATTCCCCCCCCTTTATTAAATACCTCTTACACCATTCCAATATTCCACATTTTACATTTACCAATTATTTTACAAGTTACACGATGGATGTGTTCATTCCAGAAGATTATGTTAGAAAGAGAAGGGTTGAGAAAAAGCTCAAAAGCACGGTGGTGGCTTCAACAAAAAGCTCACAAGCACATTCACATGAGAAGATTGAGAATAACAAAGACAAGTCCTTCACCCCTTATCATCCAAATGATCATCTTTTTATTTCCTTCTCAGCTTAATTCACTTCTACTCCTATTTTTGTTAGTAGCAGTTTTGGAACTTTCTAGCTTCTTCAACTTTTTCTATACATGGAGTTGTTAGAGTAGTATGTGTGGCATTGGTAATGGTATGATGAATGAGGCTTCTTAATTAATTAATATGTATGAATTTATTAATTTAGAATAGATTTGTATTTTTTTTCATAGATTGAATATATGTACTAGCAACATAAGTTAAATAATTTTTTATTTTTTATTTTATTTTTATGAAAACATCTTAAATGATTTAACTTTTTTGTTGCAAAATATTGTTCCTTAAAGTTCCCTTCTAAGGGTTACATCCCAATTTCGAAATGTCAACATTTCATAAATTCACCAATTTCAATGGCATCATAAGCTATTTTCAATGATAAATGTTGTCGTTACACAAAAGCAGAGACCCCCAAGTAAGTAATCTATTGATCCATACAAAAAAAAAAAGGTGTGATTGCCGCATATATGAGACACGCTCACATGTCATACCAAGACTATTGTTTGTTTTAGATTTGTGCCGGTCGGAAAATATATTCAAAGTTTGATTGTGATCCAAATCTTTAGAAACAAACCAATGAGACTATACTATTGAAATAAGGATTTTGTCTAGGGATGGCAATAGGGCGGGTTTATAGATTTGTACCCGCCACTCAAATTCAGACCTGCATTCGTCCTCAAATTCATTCGGAGCTAAAATTTGTTCACCTGCCCCTACTCCAAACAAGAAACGGGTTTTCCGCACCCGCCCCCGCATCCGCACTCGTAAATAAAAAATAGATTTTCTCCGCCCCCGCTTCTGATTAAACCGGATTTTCCCGCTAATTTTGAGACGGGGGAGGACGGGCTCTAGCAGAACGAATTTATTTGTCATGCCTAATTTTGTCTCAAAATAAAGATAATTGTTGGGTAAAAATAAAATAAGTTGATAATAGTTCGTTAGTTGCGTGAATAATTTGATAAATAATTTATTAATTTTATGACTTTTAATTAAGTTTTAATAATTATCAATTATTTTTTTTAATAACTAGAAATAATTATGTTGATTGGTTTGACTACATTTTGTGTTTTCAAAATTCAAATATTTTTTTTTAGTTATTCATTAAAAAGAAATTCAATTTTTTTCAATTACCACACATATTTTCTAATTTTAAAATAATTTTTTTTTATTGTCAGTCTCATTTTCTGGATTGTTTCTAACAAAACTTAGTGTTCTACCAAAGATTTAAAGTTTATATTGAACTTTTATAAGTGTCGTTCTTTATTACATTTATGTATTTGTATCAATTTCTTTTATAAAATATCGGACATTTTGGGAAAAACACATGATTTTATTGAATATATAAAATTTAATACTGTTGTACTCTAAAATTTATTCTCTTCATCTTGATATTTCTGCCTTATACATGCATATCATTGATCATATGGTTTTCAGGTTCTAAGTATCTCAATTTGTGAAAGAAATTGTGCGTTTCAGCCATCTCAGTTGGTTCTATAAGCATTGGGGTCATATCAATGTGTTCTTCAGTTCATCTGTTCAGATCGGAGGCTGTTTCGTCAAGAAAAAAATTATTTGTTCATTTCTCAATAAAGTGAAGTTTGGGTTTTTGGTGCGTTTTGGGCGCTCCAGAAGGCATAACTCTCAGCTCGTCGGATATTTTCTGATGATTTTTGACCGGAAGGTCCCTCTCGTTATTATCTACAACTTTTGCTTACAAGTCGGAAGCAAATTGTGTGAATAAAGCACTCAAAGAAATTGATTTTTCAAGTGGAATAAACTGAATTTTAGTGTTGAACCGTGTTCCCGATGCGCTGGAAAGGTCATAACTCCTGGTTGGAACATCGAAACTGAGCAGGTCCGATATCTAAAGTTCCATATCGAAGTCTTCTCCAACTTTCATTTGCAAGTCTAGAGCCAATTCCTTACCATTTAAGAGCAGTTTTTTATTCTTTGGAATTGATTTTGAGACGAACCGAGCATTTTTCATCTGATACGCAAAGTTCGAAAAATCATATCTCGCTCGATTTTTACTGGAACAAGGTGGGACCAGTGTCAAAAGTTCAAAAATTTCGTTGGCTTCATTTGTCACAAAGACTTCGTGTTTGGATTTTGATTAGAAGACCCTCGTTCGAGGCAATTTCTCCGTAAAAATTCTGCACATGTCAGACGCCCGGAAAGTGTGCTGAAACTTCAAAATTTCGTATCTCCTGGACCGTTCATCCGATTGAGTTGAAATTTTAACTCGCAAACAATTTTGCGTTTCGGACATTTTTTCGTTTAGAGTCCGACTCCAAATTCCGCACGGATTTGGCTGTTTTAGATTGTGTACGAAAATAATTTGGATAATCGCGATTTGGGCTTAATTGTGGATCCAATGCACTCCAAGGCCCAATTTCTCACACTATAAATATATTTTTCCACTCATAAAGTTGGTAGAGACAATCATTTGCTAAATTTTGCTCTCAAATCTCAATTTTTCTTTCTCTCCTAATTCTCTTAAATCAAAAGCCAAAATACAAGTCTTCCTCTCCAAGCTTCCTCCATAAACCACCCTATCTCCTCTCTTCCTCTCCGACCGATCTAGATCCTCCCTAAGCCATCCGCGTCGAACACTGCCCCGCTTCGGAGACCACCAATGGTGATCGACCTTTCTCACCGGAGAAACCGATAGGTTTCTCTCCTCTTCCCCTCCTGCGCGCGATCTTTTTCTCCCGGCCTCTCAATTCGCCTCGCCTTCTCCTCCGACCGGCCAAGGCTCTATCGGCTGGACTCTCTCTCCACCTTCCTCTGCTTAGTTCGGCCACGTACATGCCAGTTTCTTCCTCTCCTTGCTTGGAGCTTCCCGGACCAGCCCCTTCTCACCTTCCTCTTGCCTCCCTTCAATTCAAGGCTCCTCATCATTTTGTTTCCGATTTTCATCAATTCAAGCTTGGATTTGGTATTTTTTTCAACAATTCAAGTCAAACTTCAAGATCAAGTAAGTAACTTATTCAATTAAGTGCTTATTTTAATTGATTTTTTGATTTTGACTTTTATTGAAATTGAAAATTGGAATTGATTGAATTACATGTGTTGATTCTGATTCTTGAATTTTTGTTTGTGAATTCTTTGATTTGAATCCGATTTGTGAATGTTATTGTGTCAGTGTGAAGAGAAATTGTACATAGAACACACATACACTTGTGTAATTCTTTTTCTTTGCATTTAGGTCATTTTAATTGAACATTTGCATCACCTATCACATGCTCATGCATCAGATAACATTTAGGTTGATGATTTGAATTGAATTCATGTGAAATAAGACTTGTTTGCAAATGTAATTGTGTCGAAATGTAGATTTAGGTGCATTTAAACTTGTAGGAAGCATTTACATTGTACATAACACATGTAGGCTTGCATTTATATCATATTTTGCATGCTCATGCATTGATCCATAAGTGCGTTGAATAATCGAATTGATTTCATGTGTCGAAACTTGATTTTAATGACGTTAAAGTGTGTCGGAGTCTCATTTTCACACACTTTTCCATGTATTGATGACACTTCCTTGCTTGCATGTAATTAAAGCATCATGATACATTACAAAATTTCTTGCACTTGACCTTGATCCATGTTTTGCATCATTCTCAGATGTAGGATACATTGAACATGCATTAATTACATATTGTATGTCATTGTTTTGCATTCCATACATGGAAACATCATAAAAAATGTAAATGAACATGCATCTTCATGCATATTTTTGCATTTATTTTCATTCAAACAACTTTGAATTTGTCCATTCTTTTGCATATTAATTTGCTTTGAGTTGGTTACCTCATGTACATGAATTAAATTCCAATTCATTTCTCATTTCAAACCAAAACAAAAGTGAATTGGAACTTAATTCGGTACATGAATTTTATTGTTCCGTAAGCCTTTTTAGGCGATTTTGTGCATCGAAACTCACTTTTCCTCCAAGGTCCAAGGTAACGGCATATGTTCCTAACATTTTGGCACGTTCTAAAACCGTTTTTGATGGTTTCGGAACCAAATTTCAAGTGCAACGTGCCTAAACAGAGTTGCTTCCCCGTCACTTTAAAGTTCGAAAAACGTCGCTTCCACTCGGAATTAATTAAAACCGATCATATTTTTGAATTCGTTGATGCTTTTGAAAGAAATCATGTGATTCTTAATTGATTATGAGAAGTTGACTTTTTCGCTCTGATTTCGGAAAAGTGTTTTCCCAAGTCGATTTTTGTGATTTTATTTCACTTATTACATGCTTATACTGGTTTATTCTCATATATACAATCGGTTTTGTATTCGGTGCTTTATTTCTAGCACTTGCTTTGTTAATTTTGACACTTTATTTCATGTGCGAGGTACATTGAGCATTTTTACTTGAGATTTAGATTTGTAGCATCCATATCTTGTGTTTGCACACATGCGTGTGCACCCCATTGTCTGTTTGTTTAGATTTACACATTTCTTGCAGGTTATCCAATTGTTTTGAGTGTGTACGAACGCAATTCTAATACTTGTTTGCATACGAACGTGCATCCTATTGTTTGCTTGGATTTACACCTTTCTTGCAGGTTATCCAATTGATTTGAATGTGTATGAATTCAAATACTTGTTTGCGTATGAACGCGCATCATTTGTCTGCTTGCTTGGATTTTCACCTTTCTTGCAGGTTATCTTGATTCGAATGTGTACGAAAGCACATTCTAATACTTGTTTGCGTACGAACGCACACCATTTGTCTGCTTGCAAGGGTTTTCACCTTTCTTGCAGGTTATCTTGATTCGAATGTGTACGAACGCACATTCTAATACTTGTGAAGTCAAGCTCCTCAAATAATCTTCTTATATTTTGATGACGAAAAAATTCTCAATGGCTTGAAGACAACGATATTTCATAGCAAAATTCAAGCTCATGATTTCAAGACTTTTACATTGGTATATGATAATCTAATCTTTTATAATCTTAGTGCTTCAAAATATTTTCTCATGCATAATTATTCAAAGAAAATATTTCATTAACCTTGACAAAGATGCTAGTGAATTTTGATATATTAAAATTGATATTTTTTCTCAAAATAATAAAATAAAATTTTTCCAAAATTTGAATTGATGCAATCGATTGATCCTTGTCTACAATCGATTGTATCCCTTTGAAAAATATGCATAAAATGATTATGGCGTTAATGTGATTGATTGTACCTCTATGTCAATCGATTGACATAGTTATATTTTTCAAATTTTTTAAAACGTTAAACTGATGCAATCGATTGTAGCTCTATTGCAACCGATTGAATGCCTCCAGATTTTGAAAAATCAATATTTTCATGCACCTTTGAGAAACATCTTTTCATGACAACACTTGTATCCTTTCACCTTCATTTATTCAGATTTTCTCCAACCATTGCCATGACTTTTGAAAAGGTATTTCTTCACTATAAATTGTCTTTAATTTTTCAAATTCAAAATCACCTCTATTCAAATTTTATTAACAAATATTCTCTGCATATTTCTAAAGACAAAATCTTCATACAATGATATTTTTGAATAAAAAGTTTCATATCATACTCATAAAATATCTTGAGCACATAAGAGAGTAATTGTTTCTGATTTTCATATTTGATAGAGAAGATCAATCAAGTGATTGATTCATTATTTAACTTCATCCAAATTCTTGTAAAAATCAAAATATATACATTGTATTATTGCTATCCAGGATTATTGGAAGCAAGGTGTGCCTTGAAGAGGATTGTTCTTGTTGCACTTAGCGTTTTAGACCTTAAAGGTTTTAAGAGCCTTTGGTCTCCCTATATGTTAGATAGTAGGCATCACCATTGGTGTGAATAGCCTGTACAATCATTCTAACTATAATGAAATCTTTTGCATGTTGTAAGGGGTCTGGAGTACTCTCGATCTGTAAGGGGAACCAGGATATATCCTTATGTTCTTTACTTTTCTGCATTTACCTCTTTCATAAATATCTTAACCCGAAAATAAAGAATCACTCATATACTTTTATACACCAAACTAGAAAATATTGTGTCAAGTATTCATAAAAACCAATAATATTTTTAAACACCTAATTCACCCCCTCTTAGGCGCATTTCATACTTACAATACTTCTTTACGTATAAACGCGCACTCTTTGTTTGTTTTGCTTGGATTTACACCTTTCTTGCAGGTTTATCTTTTCGAATGTGTGCGAGCGCACATTCAGATACCTATTTGCATACAAACACGCATCATATTGTTTGTTTGGATTTACACCTTTCTTACAGGTTGTCCGATTGTTTTGAATGTGTACGGACGAACATTCCGATACTTGTTTTCGGACGAACGCGCATCCTATTGTCTACATGTTTGGTTTTCACCTTTCTTGCAGGTTTATCTTTTCAAATGTGTACAAACGCACATTCTGATACCTATTAGCGTACGAACGCACATCCTATTATTTGTTTGGATTTACACCTTTCTTGCAGGTTATCTGATTGATGCGAATGTGTACGAACGCACATTACGATACCTATTTGCGTATGAACGCGCCGATTGTTATCCGTTTGGTATTTGCTATACCTTTTTATTGCATTATTTTACCGCTTTTCTAGAAAGCATGAGAATTAGGGTTTTACCGCTTTCTTTTGTAATGAGAAGTAGGATTAGAGATGCATGATGGGGCTTCCGTAGTTGGAGCATGTTTAGGAACCCCTCTGGTTTATTTAAAGACCCGTTTAGGGTGATTCTATTTGCTACTTGTTCTTGGTTTGTTTAAAATCCTCTTTCGTGCATAGGGAGGTACCTTGAGTCGATGTGATTACTTTTGTGCTTGCATAGGTCAATAGTGGTTAGGCAAACCGCGAAGCGGCACCACCAAGCAAATACCTGCTTTGATGAGATCTACATATGTTGTATGTGATGATGATATGATGGATACGTGGAAAGGGTTCGCAATCGACCCCGCATAGTTCTAGTCTGTGTCAGCTCAACACACGTGAATTGTGTTGCTTCCTTTATCAATTCAATAATAAAAGTGGAAAGAGTTCCCTATTCTGACTCTCCACGCCTTCTCTCAGGGCTCGCAGTTGTTGCTTTGATACGCTCCCTCATTTCTCTTCACACTTGATAATTCATATCGTGCTGTGATACCTTTCTCGAGAATCGAATGGTCAGCTCTTGGTTGACTCCGGTATACTCGTTACTGTCGCAGGCTATAGGACTTCCTTCTTTTCCTGTGTATGTGTAATCATTTGTTTGTGCATTGCACTGTTTGTGTGCTTCTTCCAAAGCACTTGCTTGCTTCATCCCTTTGCATCTCTTAGTTCTACAACTAAGACGAATATTAGGATAGCTTCCCTTAGGAACACTCGATTAGTATAGCTCTTGAACCTAAACATTAGGATCTTCATCATTTTTATGTCAACATAGGTAGAGATTCCCTTACATCCTCAACCTTAGGTCCAATCTTGCATGATAACATTAGGGTAGAACTAGTTAGTTTCCCTTTTATTTTCTAGTTTATTTTGCATCCTTGCATATAACTAAACTAAAACTTGCTTTCTTTCTTTTTGAAAATCAAAAAACTTAACAATGGTTCAAACTCCTTTTTCAAGGTAAAAGCAAACAACCTCACTGCAAACCTTTTTGTCTACGAGCAGTGTTCCCTTTTAAGTCCAAACAAAATGCTAAGTGTGCTAGTGACCGAGGATAAGACTTCTTATAGCTGAAATGCCAAGCACGAGTTACAATTGTAAGGATGCGAAATCGAACTTCCCATAAAAACAATTACAACTTGTTCATGGTAAAAAGTGACGAACGAGGGAATTGAATCTTAGGCTCAAAACGATTTACTCTTTTGATTTTTTTGTTTTAAAAGATGCCACGAGCACCAAGCTTTATTGTTTCCAAACAAGAAAGAAGATGGAAAAGGGGAAAGCTGAAATACCCTAAATATGATATACGATGCGACTAGCGTGAACTAGACGCAACACATTGGGGAGAGACCAGGGTAAGAGGGTTGGTTATATAAAGGGAAGGTATTAGCACCCTATATATCTATAGTTTTCTATAGGAACTTTTTATGCATATTTGTATGTTTGTGTGTTTTATTTTCTACGTTATTTAGGGAAAGTTTCTCCTTTGGGATTTAAGAAAGGTAAGTTAGGCAGGAACCTAAGTTTTGTTATAATTATTATGCTCGCAAAGATCATTGGGATCCTCTGCATACATATCCCCTAGTGGGAATCAGAGCATTTGTAGCTCGGATCTAAGGGAACTAAGGTTTGTTTGGTTTGAGGGAGAAAGAAGTATGCTCTCCAAGGGTGAGACCTTGTGCCTACGTATTCTCAAAGGGAGGTTGAGAAAGTCAGAGCAATCATAGTTACCACTTATGTGCTAGTGGAAGCAAAAATGTTAAGAGACAACGACAAGTGTTATCTTAATGAAAAATGTATCTAATCTATTTCATCACATACATTTTTCAAGATTTGATTGTTTAAATCTTTCATTGTAAGCATTAGGTGTTTTGCTTGAGTGTACAAGCGTTACCACTTACAAGTTAAGAAAGATGTTTGAATCTTTCATTGTAAGCATTGGGCGTTTTGCTTGAGTGTACAAGTGTTGCCACTTACAAGTTAAGAAAGATGTTTTGTTTGAAAAAGTGTTTTTTTGAAAAAAGTTTGATTCGTATGTGATGTTATAGATGAGATACATCTTCCATAGAGATGATACATGTCTAAATCTCAAGGAGAAATTGATTATTGATTAGGGGGATGCTTTTAAGAAGCCCGTGGATCCTTGTATTGTAAGCCCAATAGGAGGTTATTCGAGGGTCCTTGTATGAAGCCCAAGAGGAGGCTATAGAGTATGGATGGCTTGGCTTTAAGAATGATTTCACCGGGAAACCATGCTCTTAGGGTTCATGAGTGATTTCACCAGGAAATCATACTCTTATGGTTCTATCCTAGCAAAGGTGATTCTTTGTATTGGAAGCCCAATAGGAGGCTATTGGAGATTTCCAGGTCTCTTTCTTGTATGATTCCCAAGAGAAGGCTAAAATCAACGAGGGAGTTCTTTTGTACGAAGCCCAAGAGGATGCTAACTCAACAGGGGAGTTATTTTGTACGAAGCCCAATGGGAGGCTAACTCAACAGGTGAGTTATCTTGTACAAAGCCCAAGAGGAGGTTATGGAGAACCTAGCTATTATACTAGTTGTTGTGACATAAATAAACATGATCAAGTATACTTCTCCATTTCATTATCTTATATTGAAGACCACTCAAGCTTATCTTTTTCAAAGAAGCATCTGAGTTGCTGGGGTGTGACACAGTTTTTAGACATGTAGATTTGTTTATAATACTATTAGAATTAAGTGACCCAGTGGTCAATCAGAGATACATGCTTATAAACAATAATATACAATTTATGCAGAAACCTGACAATGATATATAAGCATGTATAAAATTGAATGGTCGATAAAATAATTTTAGGAATACCTAGATCCATAGAGAAAGTATCTATTGCCGGTAATCCTGAAAGTGATGGCTTGTGTGGTTCTTCTTCAACCGCTACTCCTAATTTCTTTAATCCTCTCCAGATGGGAAGAATATGTGATTTGCTTATGTGCGGTATATTGGGGACCATAGCCTACACGCCTAGTTACTAGCAGTTTATCTACGTTCGTTTTTATCTTGCCATACACACCTAGTTACTAGCAGTTTATAAGATGCAGAAAGTAAATTGCAGAAAGTAAAGTGCATAAAGGTAAATGTCATACGCTATTACATGGCTTTGGGGCAGTTACATAATATAGGAGCGCAGAAAGTAAATCCTAGTTAAGTTATTACATCCCATGAGCAGTTACATAATATTGGAAAAGAATGTGAGAAAATAAATCCTAACTATTACAACCTGTAAGTAGATACATAATAATCGGAAAAATAAGAAATTCACATAAGAGAAAATAATGTTAGTAAAAAAAGGATTTTTTGAGTTAGGAAAAAGATTTTAGGTTAGTAATCCTATTTAGATGATAGAATAAATTTCTGGGAATTTTTTGGATTGGTTTTAATAGAGAAAATTAATTAAAAGTCAATTTTATGGTTAATTAACAATTAATTAAAATATGCATGCAAAAATATTAATTTTTATGTCAAAAATTAAATAAACATTTTTCTGACCTAAATGCAAAAAGAAATTATTTTTTTTGGTGATTTTTAATGCATGAGAAAATTGTTTGAAAAGAAATTAAATTGAATAAGAAAAATATGAAAAGAAAATAGAAAAAAAGGTTAGTTTGTAAAGTGTAAAAAAGGGAAATGCTGGAGCCAGGGATCGAACCCCTGACCTCCTGGATAAATCACCAGCGCGTTACCATCTAAGTCAGGCTGCCTTGGTGTCATAGGAATGCAAGCAATGGATTATAAGTGGTGACGTGTTCTATTTTGGATTTTTCAAACACAGTCAAACATGGGCCCCGGTGATTACGAGAGGACGAATCAGAACGCGCCACGCCTAGGTCACTGGTCTTCGCCGGTCAAAGACAACGCATAGACGCCGGAGCAAAACTCCGGTCGTCTTCTCTGGCCGATCTAAACCTCTAACCTGCAAAACAGCCAAAATAAAAAGCAAAGAGATACCCTACCCCCCTAATTCGACCATTGCGAACACGATGGTGATGTTTGTTTGGACTGAAAATGCCTGTAAACGGAGATACGAAGCAACAACAAGGTTATGCCCTAACAATGGTGTAACGCGATTTGGACGTCAAAACTTGTAAACGATGGCCCAGATCCTCTCTATGACATCTCATGAACATGTTAGAATGGTTAGTTTCAATTAAAACATGCTAATATTAAAAATTCGAAAAAAGATAAGAATGCAAATCGGAGCTTCATGATATGCACGATTCATGCATGTTTGGCCATGGTTCTTGGCCTGGACTTACTCTATGATACTTCAGGAGCACGATAGAGTGCTTGGATTTGATTGAAATCGACTGGAAAATAGAATACGAATTTTGCAACTTTGAGAGAATTTTTTGAGAAATTAGGGTTGGCTCATGAGGCTAGGGTTTCGTTCTTTGTTCTTGTGATTGTGTCATGTATTTATAGAGAAAGAGATTTGATCAAAAAGAATGAAAAAATATATTGCTTTGAATGCAAAAATATTTCCTTGTAAATTTCCATCAAATCTTTCCAAAATTGGATTTTCTCTTCCTTGTAGCATCTTGCACGAATTTGGCATGTATTGTGGGCTTCCTTGGTCCTCAAGATAGATAGAAATCAAGCCCAACTTGCTTTATACCTTGCTTTTGTATTTTATTTAATTTAGAATTGAATTAAATGCTTTAAATTCAAAAATAAATCAAAAAAATGGAAAGGAGGAGTGGCAAGGTGTAGAGAGACCATTGATAATGTTAAGATCTAGTTTTGATCATAAAATTATAAGCCCATATGGAAAAAATTTGCATTTGTCAAGTATTTCTCTTTGTTCACCTCTTCAAAAATGCTCAACTTGTGCAAGGTTTATCTTGCTCAATTTTTAACATTTTTAGGTGTTCTTGGACTTTTTAGAAAGATCAAGATGTCCTCTAAACAACCTCTTTGGTTTCATCTCAATTGTAGTTTCCATGCTCAATAACACTCCTTTACAAAAAGTTGACTTTTTGTTGACTTTGAAAAGGACCTGTAATGTTTTGATTCATATCTTCCAAATGAAGCATTTTCTGCCCAAGCTTGTGAGACAAGAAGTTGTATAGAATTGAATTCTCTTCAAAATGAGATGTGGTGGAAAACTTTCTGGTAAAGTATGTGAAAGTTATGCCTGGTCAAAGTTCTGTTGACTTTTTCTTCAAAAACCCTAATTTGGAAAGTTTGACTTTTGATCAAATCTTGAGTTTTCTTGATGAATCATGATCAACCCTTGATCAAATCATGAATATTACTTCAAAATATTGATGTTGACCAAAAATATGAAGTTTGACTGTATGTTGACCACAGTTGACTTTTTGTCCAATACAATTAATTTTCAACCATTTGAGCAATTGTCTGAGGAAACTTGACTTGTAAGGCTTGAAACTTGACACGGAGATTCTTTGAAGCATATGATGAGGCCTGATGACCACTGGAAATGTTGGAGGCTTACCCTGGCTTGTGGATAGCCAATCCCTAGTTTGGGTTGATTGCTTAGGAGAGGGTTTGTTTGGTCAACCCTTGTGAAATCCTTGAGTATGGATATGAGAAATGTCTTGAGAAGTAGGAGGGCAAATTTTGGGGTATGACAATAGTGTGATGGCCAATTAGGGTTCCCATTATTCCCAAATTAGGTCATCCTGACATCCACTCATATTTAAGCTCATATCCAATTATTTAATCAATTAATTAAATAATTCCTAAATAAAATCTAAATAGCTTTTTTAACATTATTTAATCACATAAATATTTAAGGCACTTTATTTGATAAAAATAGGTAATATAATTAAATAAATATATTAGGCCATATAATTATTGGAATGTTAATATTTAATTAAATAATTAAAATATTCCAACAATCTCCCACTTGGCCAATATATCTTAATAATTAGATCTTAATTCTTTAGCTGCGCATCCAAATGCTATTTATCTTTAGATTTCAACGTTACAATCTGGTCCACCTCATACATCAATAATGGGAAAATCGTGGTTGTCGTCACTAACGTATAATGTGACGAAACCCCGATGACCACCACATCAACGTACTTGATGACATAGATCGATATGGATGAGTGGCATGAAAATCTCATGCAATGTGATCTCTAAATCATGCAAATTTCTAACTGGTCCAATTTGAGTCTTTAGTGAGTTCAAACTGAAGTTTCTTAGGTGTAATTCAAAATTACAATATTTGCACTCAACAAAACAAAATTAAACAACAATACTTCATAAGTTTTATTTCTGCAAAAAATTAAACATAACATAAAGTTTGTACTAAAGTAAAACCAAAGTATAGAAGATAGAGAATAAGAACCAAACTTCCACTAATCTAAGGCAATATCAAAACTAAGACCCATGTGAGCAAAGTGCCCATGAAAAACCTTGGTGTCAAACATTTGGTTAGTGGATCAGCTAGCATTGAGTCTGTCCCTATATGTTCTATCAAAATTTGCTTCTCCTGAACTCTTTGTTTCACAACAAGATACTTAATATCAATAAGTTTTGATTTTGTAGAACTCATTTTGTTGTTGGAGTAGAGAACAGTTGCACTATTGTCACAATAAACCTTCAAGGGCCTTTCAATACTCCCAACAATGCATAGACTTGTGACAAAGTTTCGCAGCCAAACTGCATGATTCGATGCCTTAAAGGAAGCCGCAAACTCTGCTGCCATGGTAGAAGGAGCCACTAAAGTATGTTTGGAAGACTTCCAGGAGACAGCTCCTCCATCAAAGAGAAAGATGTAACAAGATGTGGAACGTCTGCTATCCAGACATCTTGAAAAATCTGAGTCAGAATACCCAATGATCTCCTAGTTATCCGACTTCCGATAAGTGAGCACAAAGTCTCTTGTTCTCTTCAGGTAGCGCATTACACGCTTTACTGCTATCCAGTACTGCATACCAGGGTTACTTAGATATCTTCCAAGAACTCCTACAAGGAATGCTAAGTCGCGATGGGTGAAAAGTTGAGCAAACATAAGACTTCCCACAACTGAAGCATATGGAATCTTATGCATCTTTTCCTTTTTCAAGATCTGTAGTGGGACACTGTTTGAGATGAAACTTTTCTCTTTAGCAATGGGTGTGTCTCCTGGCTTACTATCTTTCATGGAGAATCTATCTAAAATTGTATTAATATAGCTCCTTTGGGACAATCCTAAAAGACCTCTAGAACAATCTCTAAGTATTTTAATTCCTAAGACAAAGGAGGCGTCCCCAAGATCTTGCATCTCAAATTTATTTGTGAGAAATCTCTTAGTTTTGTACAATAAGCCTATATTGTTGCTTGCCAAAAGGATATCATCTATATATAGTACCAAGAAAACAAATTTACTCCCACTAAACTTTTACTATACACAATTATCAATCGGATTAGCCTCAAAACCAAATGTGGATATTACTTGATGAAATTTGTAATACCATTGACGAGAAGCCTGTTTACGGTCATAGATGGATTTGTTTAGTATGCAAACCATAAACTTTGGGTCTCCCGACACAAAGTTTTCTGGTTGCACCATATATATTGTCTCTTCAATGTTTCCATTTAGAAACGCAGTCTTTACATCCATCTGATGTGATTCTAAATTAAAATGAGCTACCAATGCCATCATAATCCTAAGATATTCCTTCGAAGAAACTAGAGAGAAAGTCTCTTTATAGTTAATTCCTTTCTTTTGAGTAAAACCATTTGTGACAAGACAAACTTTATATCTCTCAATGTTACCCTTTAAATCCCTTTTGGTTTTAAATATCCATTTACAACCAATGGGTTTCTTTCCTTCAGGTAATTTAACGAGATCCCAAACATCATTTTCAGCCATTGACTTCATATCATCCTTCATGGCATCAACCCACTTAAGAGAGTTTGGACTCTGTATAGCTTGACTAAAGTTGATAGGTCTTCCTCAATCAAACCAATGTCATCCTCACGTTTCTGAAGAAATACAACATAATCATCTGAAATTGCACCCTTCTTCTCTCTAGTGGATCTTCTTAATGGTGGCTCTTGAGGTTGTTGAGTTTAAACTATAGGTGATTCTTGAGGAAGAAACTCATTGATGATGTCTTGTTCTTAAAGGATATTAGGAATAACATCATTGTGAGAAATAGTTTTTTCATCAAAGGAAACACTCCTTATGCTTCGTTCCCCTCTAAACTCTGCATCCTCAAGGAATCTTGCATTTCCCGTTTCAAAAATTGTTCTAGTGATGGGATTATAAAACTTGTACCTGTAAGAGCGTTCAATGTATCCAATAAAATAACAGCTGACTGTCTTTGCATCCAACTTACCTTCATGAGGCTTATAAGGCCTTGCTTCAGCTGGACATCCCCAAATATGCAGGTGTCTATTGCTGCGATTTTTTCCAGTCCAAAACTCATAAGGGGTTTTAGCTACTACTTTATTGGGTACTCTATTAAGGATATAAACTGCGGTCTTAAATGCTTCTCCCCAAAATGACTCTGGAAGAGAAGAATGAATAATCATACTCCTTACCATGTACTTAAGAGTCTGGTTTCGTCATTCTACAACTCCATTCATGTTGGATTTTTCTGACATTATGTATTGCGGAACAATTCCACACCCACCGAGGAAAAGCGCGATGGGCCCTGGACGTTGTTCCCCTAATCCATCATACCGACCATAGTATTCACCACCACAGTCAGATTTGACAGCTTTTATTTTCTTTCCAAGTTGAAGTTCGATTTCAGCTTTGAATGACTTGAACACTTCCAATGATTGAGATTTCTCATGAATCAAATACATGTATCCATACCTTGAGTCTCATCTATGAACGTAATAAAATACCGTTGTCCATTCCAAGAACCTGTAGGGAACGGACCACATATATCGGTATGAATTAGTTCTAAGACATCCTTAGCTCTTTTAACATGGAAATTCCTCTTGTTTGTTTGCTTACCCTTGATACATTGAATGCATACTTGAAAGTCTGATAAATCAACGGATCTAAGAATATCATCTAACATAAGCCTCTGAATTCTTTGTTTAGATATATGTCCTAATCGCTTATGCCACAAAATAGCGGAATTCTCATTCGATTTTCGTTTTGTACCATGTGACTCTATTTGCATTATTTTGTTATAAGGGTATTCAATATCAAGCATATAAAGATTATCATTTAAATAACTGTAACCAACAACATTTGAATCACATGAGAGGCTAAATTTATTATTTCCAAATGAATAAGTATAACCTGATTTGTCCAAAATAGAAATAGAAATTAAATTTCGTCTAATAGACGGTGCAACAAAAGTCTCAATTAAATCCAAATGAAAACTGGTCTTTAATAATAATCTAAAAGTCCCTATATCCTCTACTGCAACTTTATTGCCATCGCCCACATAGATGAATCTTTCAGCATCACTTGACGAACGACTCCACAGGAAACCCTGCATGGACATACTAATATGAGTAGTAGCACCAGAATCTACCCACCAAGTATCCTTACGTACAGAAACTAAATTAATTTCAGAACAAACAAAAGTGAGAAAATTACCCTTCTTTTCACACCATGCGACAATACTTGGAACACTCATTCTTCATGTGTCCAACCTTTTTGCAAAAGAAGCAAGTGGTCTCCTTAGGTTGCTCCTTTGCCTTTTTGTTTTGAGAGCACTTTCAGTCTTCTCTCTCGTTGGCCTCTCTTCCTCTTGCACACAATGAGATATGAGCTCATTTAGAGACCATTTTTCCTTCGGAGTATTGTAACTCACTTTGAATTGCCCAAAGTATGCCGGAAGAGAGATCAAAACCAAGTGCACAATCAAGTCCTTAGGAAGTTCTAACTTCAATGCCTTGAGTTTTGATGTGAGATTAGACATCTCCATGATGTACTCTCTTATGTTCCCCTTGCCTTTATAAACCATTGAAATGAGTTTGGACAAGGTACTACTTGTCTCATCCTTATCATTTTTAGCAAAGAATTGCTTAATAGTTTTGAGGAACTTCTTGGCGCTTTCACTCTCAGCAATTGAGCCCTTAATCATTTCAGGTATGGATCTTTTGATCATCATGAGGCACATTTGGTTAGATCGGTCTCATTTTTCTATTTTAGTTTCATTTAGGTTCTCAGCAGTGACTGGGATATGCTCCCCCCTTAAAGATAAGTCTAAATCCATGCATCCAAGAACAATTTCCACTGATTCTTTCCAGGATTTTAAGTTCATCCCACTCAGCATAGGGATAGAGTTAATCTGAGCAACAAAATTTGGAGCGGTAACAACAGCAACTTGATCCATTTAAACATACAATAACATCAGTAGGCATGTCAATTAATCATATAGACATGCACAATATTCTTTATATGAAAATTAGATAAGACTTATACAAGATACCAAAAAACACCATCAATTCTCAATCTTTGATTGAGAGAATTAAATATAAGTGGTACTCTCACGTAATGATCAAACATTAATAATAAGTCTTGTCAGATAATGGATGCATTTGACATCAATCATTAGCCACATGGATAGCCTTGATAATTACTACATATTTACCATCACTGATATGTAAATTTTCGGTCAAACTGCATCTTCCTTTTGGCCGACCATAACAATTCGCATGAAAAATTAAATACCACATCTTTTGTAATTCTAATTGAATCAAAATTAAATAACAAGGTTACTTTTGCAACTTGTTGTTTCATCTAATTCAATCAAAATTACTAGACAATTTAAATTTAATAAATTAAATGGAGAGGTCTTAAAATTCACACAAACATTACCGACAAATGTAATTTCAAAATTGTATATTTACCTGGACGCTTAATAATTGAGTATATATATATATATATATATATATATATATATATATATATATATATATATATATATATATATATATATATATATATATATATATATATATATATATATATATATATATATATATATATATATATAAACCAGTATAATTAATCAGATAAAATAAAATTTAAAAATATAAGAGATTAATGTATCAATATGATTCCATCTTAAATCAACTTGCAAACTAGCATAATAACATAGCGAATTACGGTACAAATATGCAACATATATTAATATATACAAATGAAATTCTGGTCATGGCAATTAAAAAAAAGTTCAATAAGAGAAAATTCCAAAAGGTATATGGCAATTGAAATTATTAGGTTTCGGAATTTTGCTTTCTTGTTTATAACACCGCTCGGCAACCGTAATCGTAACACCATTGTTATCCAATTAAACAATTAAAGATATAGAACAATGATTTTGTGAGATCTATTTCAACTCAAGATGTTTTAACTATTAAATTAAACATGTATCTTGTTCACCTACTTAATTTTGTAAATTTAAGGAAATATTTTTTGAATAACCAAATTTTTTTTAAAAAATAAAACTCAAACTAACCATTTTCTAAACAACAAAAATCAACACATAGAGGTTAAGTCACTTTGTATACGCATGCATGTAAAATTAGGAGGAGACGCTGGCTTGTCCTCCTATATAGTGAAATGCAGTGTAGAACATTCATATATCATTAAAGAGGAAGTGTCACGCATTGTGGCTTGACAATTATTTTGCATTTTTTAACATAAAAAATGCAGTGTGGGACATTCATATACCATTAAAGAGGAGGTGTCACGCATTGTGGCTTCACAGCTGTTTTGCATTTTTTAACATAAAAAATTAAATAATAAATATAAAAAATATCTTATAATAATATTACTTTAAAAAAAAAAAGAAATTACACAATGATTGGAAATATTTTTACCGACGACTCCTCCACCCAAATGCTTACTGGTATGAGTATAACGCCTCTGTATTTGACTTTCAAGTCTTTGATTCTTTCAAGTCTTTGATTCTGATATCACTAAGGTGTCAAGGTTATGTTCTGACTCGCTTGATGGGATGGTCCCGAGACAATAGTTGGATCAAACAACTCGTCGACCATTTCTCCCCATTGTGAGGTGCTTTCAAAGAGATCGGTGTCTATGTTGTCGAAGTTGGGTCGTGTTGGTTAGGTTGCGTGTGGCTAAGGTGGTTAGTAGAATTGGACTGATGAATTATTTTAAAAACATGGGAATGGTTCTTGTAGAGTTTGAAAGACATGTGATGGTTAGGTGTTTCGGAGTTGTGATGTTTGATTGTATACTAGTTAGGTGCTATAATAAGAATGGGAGATGTCATATGTATCATCGGTGTTGTGGTGAGAAGTGTTGACAACATATTGTTTGTGGTTTTCCAGGTCAAACTCTTTCTTTTGTGTATGTGGTATGAATAGTTGGCGGGTATGGGTGGATGCGGTAGTGTAAGGTTGGAGGGCTTGGGTAGATGTGGTGGTGTTAGGTTGTTGGTTTTGGATGAATTGACAATGTTTTTGGGTTTGATATTATTGTTGGGGTTGGTTTTGTTGTGAGGTTGGTTAGTGGGTATATGATGTAACTATTTGGAGTGGGTCGACTAAATATGTCTTTTGAAACAGAAACATATTTTGTGAAACCGATGTGTACCATCCTAAATAATGGTGAGTTGGTTTAACAATTTTTTGAAAGATTGAATCTCTAAGGACCAATTCATGTTGATTCCTACATTGACGACATTTAACTCCACTAAAATCTCCCAAATGATTAAATTCTCATTGGTCATAATTATTGCATGCTCTTGATACCATGCTCTGGATAAGTATTTCAAACTGAAATCTTGACCTACTAACTAATTAAATTACAAGCAAACTAACTTATAGTTTAAGATTTCATAAACTATTCGACCAATAAATTTATCAAACACTTCAAATTTAATCAAGTGACCTATTTACTGTAGACTAATTTATCAACAATTTACTATAAATTCATTTGTAATAAACTGACTTACAAGTTATCCGATATTCTTTCCCAAACAAATCTTAAAATATATTTATAGATGCACTTTCTATTTTCTTAAAAATTAAAAAGAGAGAACAAATAAACCGCCATTAATTCTAAAATCAATCTTAATCACAACAAATTAGAATTAGGGATGACAAAAAACCGTACTCGTGGATACCTGTAGGTAAAATCCGTCACGAATATAAATATGATGGTTTAATATTTGATTACCTAATTATTTACGGATATGAATTTGATGATACTTACACTCTCAGATATCCGTATCCATTAATAACTATAAAAAAAACTTAAATATTAATTTGTTTGATCAAAATTATTATTGTTATTTTCTTAAATATGATATATTATTACTATTATTATTATTATTATTATTATTATTATTATTATTATTATTTCAGTAATAAATATAAAATGAAAGTGATTTATTTTTATTATTATTTATTATGTGTTAACTTTGAATTTTTTATTTTTTTTACTTTAAAAGAGATTAAAAAATAGTTATTTAAATATATTTTTAAAATATATTTAAATAATAGTATTCATGGATACCCGTTAATATCCGCAAATATCTCAAAATTTATAGATATCCATCTAACGGATACCCACACGGATATGGGACAGGTACGAATATCATATTTACTAAACGGGACAGGTAGCTGGAGACTAATACCGTGTTCATGAATACCCATTGTCATCCTTAATTGGAATATGCCAAATAGAAAGATACTTCACACATTACTAATTATTGACTGCCGTTTTAAGTTTATTTGTGTGCTCTTTTGCTTTGCACAAGTTTTGAAGAACGTAGGGGGAGACTTGTAAAATTAAAAGTGAGCAGGTCATGGTTATAAAGTTCTTTTAAGAAAATGATGAGCAGGTAATAATTTATGTAGAGGTTTCAAAACAGAGAAAGATAATGTTACAATGCAAAAATAAAATAAAAAATGTAGCAATGACTTTTTGTTGTCATGGTAAGGGTCACCAACAATTAATCAAAATGGTAAATAGCAAGTGAAAGAAACACTCACTCCACTGTTAGTTTTAGCTGCATATCTAGATAGTACTACTCTTGGCTTTCATTTTCTTCTACTTCTAGGTGAGTATTTGAAAGATTTACATTCTCAATTATTTTGTTATCCTGTGTTGAGATTCAAGCGGTTATGAAATTTTCCAGTTTAAGGGGGGGAAACAATGGACAAATTATGTTGCTTTCTCAAACTTGCTCATCAGACACCTTTCTTCTTTTGGTCTTTAATAGATTTGACCTCTTTAGTAAGCATTCTCGGAGCTATGGCCATAGCCATTAACTCTTGGAAGAGCAGCTTGCAAGCATAAGGAATGTACACCTGCAGATAACCAAAAACCAAAACGAGATACTAGAACTTAGCACTAGCAGAAAACACCTTGGACTTTCATATGGATTATAGAGTGCAAGAGAAGATATATGATAATTCACCTGAACAATATCAGTTTTGTTCTTGCAGCCCCTGCATTCAAAAGAAGTCTTCTTCAGATTTGCAATAGCTATGATCCCACAGAGTTCGCACACATGGACCCTATATGCATCACTTTGATCAAACAATCTTTCCTTTAGGAAGTGAGCAGCTCCATGCGCTATCATGCAATCACGCTCCATCTCTCCAAATCGAAGACCTCCATCTCGTGAGCGCCCCTCTGCAGGTTGCCTTGTAAGAATCTGCACGGGACCTCGTCCACGAGAATGGATCTTGTCATCCACCATATGCTTCAATCTTTGGTAATAGGTAGGGCCAAGGAAAATCATTGCACTGAGACGCCTCCCTGTATGACCATTGTACATTGTCTCAAAACCTCGCATTTGGTACCCACATTTGTGTAGAGCTTTGCTGATATTGTCCACCTGCATTACAGTAGCAAAATATCATCAGAATTTTAAGTAGGCAAAAAAGCCATCTTGAACTTAATCCATAAAGCAAGATTTCTACCATAATTTTCTAAATGGGCAAATAGAGGAATTACTTTGACTAAAGCCTTATAAAAGAGATAGAATCTATACATCATTATTAGACACTTTCCCTGTGATGTCTCAAATAAATTACTTTTGGGTTCATAGTTGAATGGCCCATTGTTAAGCTCTGGGTCTATGGTGTTTTATACCTATACCAAATTCCTTGTGTCTACTGCTAGAGCCTAGAGCACATACGTCGGAAAGTGGAAAGGTAAATGATAACAACTTACAAGATTCAATAGAAGCAGCTGAAAGTAGCTTACTTATGCGAGCAGTTTTCCAATTTCTAACAAGTATTTGATGTTAAAAAACAAAAAATTGCCGAAAGAATGCTACTTACAGTAACATCTGTAAAGGGAGTAGCATCCCCTTCTTTTCCCATGTGTGCTGCCACCTTACCCATGATACACTCAATGAGCTGACCAATGGTCATTCGGGAAGGTATAGCATGTGGATTGACAATAATATCAGGGGTGATGCCTTCCACAGTCCAGGGCATGTCTTCCTGAGTATAAGTCATTCCGACTGTCCCCTTCTGACCATGTCTACTACTGAATTTGTCCCCAATCTGTGGTATTCTAACAGATCTCACCCTTACTTTCACGAATCTCAACCCATCAGCATTTGTTGTCAATAGAACCTACAAAATAGGAAATCCATAAATCCAACAGCAAAAGTAATGCCATGAATTCAATATTTTTGTATATTAATATGTTCTTCATTTCAGATGTAGTCACTTTGTTTTCATAAAGTAACTCTTATTTTGTAACTAAAAACCTTCCCTTTCGTTACGATCTCCAAATATAGGCTCAATCTAAATTTGTAACACGTGAAAGTAAATATATACTACAAAACTTACTTGATCAACAATTCCATTTTCACTGTGACGTAAACTTATGCTGTGATCACGTTTTGAGTAGCGGGCAGCTTGTCCTTGAGCCTCCTCTTGAGATAAAGGAGTGGTCTTTCCAATGATAACATCCTCGCCAGACACTCTTGTGCCCTGTTACATAGTAATAAATTGCTACATTTAGTATATAGTTTCACTATCAGGCATGTTATTTAGGATGTTGCCAAAACTTATGCTTACAGGTGGAGCAAGACCATCATCGTCCAACTTTTCATAAGAACCATGCCTCATACCCTGCACAACAAAACTTGGTTATAACCTACCAAATAGCAAATAAACTTATATAAAGAAGAGCCAAAATCTTCACCATGGTGCTAGCTCTATCCGGCCGACCAAAATCTTCTTTGACAAGGGTTCCCATTTTCTTCTCTTCATCTCTGTAGAAGTTTACAAATGCAACATATCACGTAAAAATCACAAGCACTTCAATAAAAAGGAGACAATTTTCTATTAATTTGGGCCACATACACACCTGTATGAACGGAAAAACAGAGACCGAAAGAAGCCACGGTCTATTGATGATTGGTTCATGATGACAGAATCTTCTTGATTATAACCAGAATAACATGAAATGGCCACAATGGCATTCTAAGGCAGAAGAGATAAATTATATTAGAACAGTTATTTACCGTATCAACATAATCACAATCATATATATAAAGAGGAGGCCCAAATTTACAATTCCAGCAGGGAGTTGACGAAAATGAAGATGCTCCATAGCTCTTGTAGTGACTAGTGGCTTTTGAGGATAGTACAATACATAGGCCAAGGTATCCTGCACAATGAAGCAAAAGTATCAAGTATAGCACACTAGAAGAATAGGCACACTTTTAATCATTTAAACAAGTGAACATTACCATTCGAAACTGATAGTTGGTAACATATATTCCCATTGCTTGTTTTCCCATTGCAGACTGGTAGGTATTACGAGGGGACTGATTGCACCACCAAATGTAAGAGATTAATCTCATATACTAATCAAACTGAGTACAAAGTAAAATACCGATACTTACCTGATTATGATCAGGAAATGGTATGATGGAAGCACATACACCCAAAATCAGTGATGGATGGATTTCACAGTGAGTGTAAGTATCAGAATATGCTTCATCTGAATTGAGCCTTGCTTGTACAAGATCCTGTTATATTTATCAAACAATCATATTTTTAATGGCTGTACATATTCATCATTTGCATTTATGTATTCATAGAGGATATACACTTTTCCTCAAGGTGTCCTTGGCGGAAACAATCTATGAATGTTGGAAACTTAGGAATGATAAAGTTTACAACATAAACCATAGTGATACAAATATAGATAGGAAAGTTATAGATATCATTGTGAATAGAATTTGGATGAAACCAAATCTTGGGAAACATATTGCTCAATTACTATTGAGATAGTTGTCTTGGGAGGTTATAGGGTATACATGTATTGTGTAGCTGGACCCTATGGGTGGTGCAGAATGTTTTTGGATATACATAGTTTCTTATTTCCAAAAAAAGAAAAGGGTATACACTTCTGCAAATTTAGAATTATAGTACTAACATTAATTGTCATGGAAATCATAGTAGTCTCTTCCTCTTCTGTGTCAATATATTCCACAAATCCCTTGGACACAAGATCATTCCATCCGCCATCGTCAGGGGATTCCTGAAGAAATGGAAAAGCAAGTTAATTAACTACTGACACAACAATGATTCCTCCCATGCACTACAGTTACTACATGCTATTTACCCTTTGTTGCAAAGAAAGGATGTCCTTCTTCTTTATGAGAAGCCTTTGTTTATCCACAATGAATAAAGGACGACTGCAGCGACCATAATCTGTATATATGCGCAGTTCTTTGAGACGGATATCTCTAACAACCCCAACTTCAGTATTAACATCAACCTGCACGATACGAAAGCCATCAGCACCAAACTACAATTAATACAGGCCGTGACTAAACAAATAAATAATTTTAAACAATCAACTCCCAAAATAAAATCAATAAATATTGAATGGGGTGGCTCAATAGAGATGTCATCGATATAGCAACTATTTGAAAATTTGGCCAATATTATAGTTTCCCTTTAAAAGATTAATATGATAAATACTTTTATAAAAATGAGTGTGAGTGATTTAAATAAGACCTTGTTGGGATTTAATTTTTAGAACCAGGAGGAAAGAAACGGATGATGATTTCCTCTTCTGTTATGGTTAAAAGATCTCGTTGCCATTTATCTTACTTGTAATAATAGTCCATCCATGCAAGAATTCTCTCTAAATGTCTCACCCAAGAGAATATTCTAATAAGGTCCTTGTTAAAGGCCTTTGTGAAGAGGTCAAGGAACAGAATTTATGAATTAAGAAATATAAACTACCCAACTAACTTCTGCCAAAAAAAAAAAAACTACTCAACTAACTTTAAGAAAACAGTATTTTCCAATAAATAAATTCAAGTTTAATTCCTTAACCAATACCTCTAAGACATACAGTAGTATTTGTATACTAATCACATATCATTCTCCTATAAGAAGGGACGCATACTTAATTCCTTAACCAATACCTCTAAGGTATACAATAGTATTTGTATACTAATCACATATCATTCTCTTATAAGAAGGGATGCATACAAAATTGCAATATCATGTGCTACATTATGCTATTTTCATTTTTTTATTTTATTTTTTAGAGGGTTGCTACTTGCCAACAGATTCAAACACCTTTTGGATTGTCAATAAAATCGGAAAAGTAAAATGAATAGTTACCCGACGTCTCAGCTTTCTCAATGTTTTAACTAACATATCAGGGTCACGATGAATGCCCATCCAGCAACCATTTACGAAAATTTTTGTAGCTTGGGGTATCACCGCAGGAGAAATTTCCTACATGAGTGAAAATAAGCAAATTTATACACAGACCATACAGATAATGAAACAATAATTTTTTGCAGGAAATCCCAAGCACCTCAAAATTTTCTGTACCCCATTCTTCTAAAAACTCCAGAATTGGATATGCTGCAGAACCAACTGTTATGTAGACCATCAAGGCCAGATTCTTCACCAGTCCACAGGCCTGAATAATAGCCCAATCACACCCATAAATACTACATAGATGAATTCCTCATAACAAGTAGTAATGTAGGAAGTTTAACAAGAAAAATAATAACTTGTCCTTCGGGTGTTTCTGCCGGACACATCATTCCCCATTGTGAATTATGTAGCTGTCTTGGTTTGGCCAACTTCCCTGGAATAAAGGAAGAAGAGAAACAATAAAATAATACAACTTCGACAAACATTATTTAATCAAAAAAAAAAAAAAAAACAGTGCCAACTTTGAACCTAAACTCCTAAATAAATAATTGAGAGCATATTACAATGTTGCATTGATTTTTATTAATTTAGGCAAAGAATGCACAAAGGGGATGAAAAGATTGAAGGTTGAGTCATGCTTTAATAGCATGAGCCAAGCAATTACCTTCACGTCCTATGGGAGAATTTAATCTTCGCAGGTGAGATAAAGTGGATGCGAAAGTTAAGCGATTTAGCACCTGAAGAATAGAGACAAAAGGTTAAGTGTCAATGTCTCATTTCTTCTTTAGAAGAGAAGAAGTACGATTGTAGAAGCATAAAAATAATTCACAATAATACCTGCGACACTCCAGCTCTAGTACCCGCAGCATTTGCTTGCCCCCAATTACCAGTAGCAAGTGAGTATTTAAGCCCACCTGTGATGGTTTTGGCTTTAATAGCAAATTGCAGGTTAACATCCTTCCCATTATCAACACACTGCATTCACGAGGTAGAAGGGTATAGGCCATGCAAAACAAATATTGCAACAAATGTGCCAAATAGTAGAACAGACCTTCTGTACGTAACCCCTGACATCTCTGGTTAACTTTTTGAATAGCTGCATTACAAATTTAGGAACCAGGAATTACTGAATAAAGAATACCAAATAACAAGACCAATAAAGTGGAATCATATCAATTATTTGAGAAACAGACATTTCTAAAGAGACCGCCAAGCAAAGGACCTGCCAGGTCCAGCCTCTTATTTCCATAATGATCCCTATCATCTTCAGCTCTCCTCCCAAGTGCACACAGTAGCAGCCGATGAATGATATATCTGTGGGGCAATGATAAGCACAATTTTTTTTTTGAAAAGCAGATAAGCACAATTAATATTCAGTGAAGTAACAAGATCAGACAAGTAACTAACTTACCCAAAATAGTACGCTTTTTTTGTCTCACAATACTCTCCAACACCAACATGTGGAAGCATCTCCCTTTGAAGGATGTCCTTAGCATGCCTGCAGATTAGGACACAGGTGTGGTAGTTGCTTAATAATAGGTGCAAACAAATCATTTCAGGCTTTACAGAAAAATAGCTCAACTCACTTTATTCTTTTTTCCTTGGTTACACCAACATTCGCTCCTCTTTTCCCTATGTAGTCTAGTGCAACCTGGAGTAAAGTGAAATAAAATCATCATATACAAAATACATGAAGTGTCATTAAATTTTGTGCCAAACAATGCAATATTTCACAGTTTTGAATCATCTAACTTATAAGAAGGTAAAAGTACTAGTGCAAAATCATGAGAGGAAAGAATTTTAATTACAACATGTGGACAGAAAACTTATACAGGAAAAGAGGTTGAAATATCTTCTCTAATAAGTTTAAATTGACTTCAGCGCCTCAATTTTTTTCAAAAACTCGTCATTTAACTTCGCCACAAACGCCTCTAACCTTAAACGGGCTGCTTCATGAATCATGGGTTAGAAATTAAATACTTTATCTATTAAAGAGCTTTTGTGAACTATAAACTAATCCAAATCGGAAAAACAGACTGCTCCAGCCCCGGAAGAGAAGAATATGTCGGAGTCTGAAATAAATCTAGATTGTACAATGACCTCCTTCGAATTCGGAATTAATACAAAAGCTAGAGAAGCAATCATCATTTTACTTAAAAGCAAATAATAATCTATAACAATAGTGGAACCCACCTGTTGATTTTGTATCACAAATGCTTCTTCTAGGGAAGGACGAAGCAGCTCCATCATTTGAGTATCCGAGAAGTCGTAGCAAATATGCTCAAGTATATCTTTGTCAGCGACAAATCCCAATGCCCGAAACACAATAATAATAGGAATTTCAGTTCGAACATATGGAAGGGTAGCTCGTATATATTGCCCTGAAGAACCCTGGTAAGGAAAAAAAGGCATAAACTTCGACAATCCACGAGACATCAAAACTTCTGTAAAACTTGCTTGATGACATATCAGAAACTGCACAAAAGTATACAACAATTTGCATTTACCCCTTTGGAACTAGTTCGAGCGAGCATGCGCACAAACATAGTGCTAGGTGGTCTGTTCTGGGACTCTGCCATGGACCGAACTTCGGCCACAAAAGCATACTTATTAGGCTGCCTTTTCTTGAAGACGTAGACATGATTGGTGCTCATCTTCTCTTGAGCAATGAGAACCTTCTCACTGCCATTAACAATGAAATATCCACCTTGATCATAGGGACACTCTCCAAGCTCAGTCAAATCCTTCTCTGAATTCTGAAATAACGTGCAATAACTAGACCGAAGCATTATAGGAACCTAACAACAACAAAATCATAAGTTAAGCAACTGCCCAATTCATTTATATTTCGCCATCCGTTTATGTCATAGAAAATTTAAAATCTTATTCACACCATGACAAAACAAGAGAAATCCTAGTGGGAGCTTATCACTGAAATAAACTGAAAATGACAGAAGGGTCTAAGTAGATGGAAGTTTAAGCACCTTGCCAATGAAAACCTTGGTGAAATCTTGAGCCTCAGCGGTGTGTTCACCATCATGTCCTTTCCTAATCACCTTCTTAGAAACATCAACATACAGAGGGGCTGAATAAGTAAGGTTCCTTAGCCTAGCTGCTTTAGGAAACAAGGTAGCAGTTCCTCCATCAGATTCCGTCATCATAGGTTTACTCAAATATATCTGACCAAAACTTATCTTGTAAATCGTCTGCAAACAAAACAAAAACCAAATTAACAACAACAACATCAAATTCAAATTTTGAAAGTCAAATTTAGTAAGTGTTATGTACACTCTGCATAAACTAAAAACAGCAACAACAACAACAATGATACATCGATGAGTATTACCTCATTGTAATCAGATTGGTGACCTGGATTATGCTGAGACTCAGGTCGAATTTCAATGTCAGCGGATTCATCAACGATTTCCTGCATTGTGTTCTGGATGAACTCGTCGAAGGAATCAAGCTGCTGACGAACCAAACCCTTGGTTTCAAAGTACGATGAAATAACAGCCCATGCATCTTCCTGAGTGATTTCGTCTTCGTCGTTGTCATCATCTTCATTCATCAGTTCCGGATCGTATTCTTGAGCCTCATCCATATCCATCCTCTTTTCAAACGTTCAGATTCTTTTTCTCTTTAACCCTAGCATAGCCAATACATGAACAAAATCAACCAAAACAACACGATTATATGAGCGTAAGCATTATGGATTGCATGAAAACACAATAGTATAAGAAATCGTAAGATTGAAACCCTAGAACGCGATTACACGACTCGGGGAATCACGACGTTACAATGTACCTTCCGCGATTGCGAGAACAAAACTGAGCAATCACAGAAACCGCGAGAACGAAGGAGACGTTGGAAGAATGAAGATAATGGCCGGAAAAGGTGAGAGGAATCAGAAGTAGTGGCGGAAACGAAGAAGTAGCGGCACTAGTGGAGTCGCAAAAGCCACTGGAATTCGTTAGGGTTTTTCGCAACGCAGATCAAAGTTTCCGTTTTCTGAGTTGTTACTCAAAGCTTGGAGTCGTTTAACATGGCTCATGCCACATAGCTATTTTATATATTTCTATATTAAAATAACTTTCTACATAAACCTTCTTCGCGCATTAACCGGTGGCATATATGTAATTATTTTCAACTTAGAGATGTCTTATTTTCCATATCGTATCATATCATTAAACAAGTGATCATTTATAAATGTGACAATGTAGTTTTTTAATAATTATAAATTAAACTTAAACTTTAAAGTTAAGATTTAAAATATATATATATATATATATATATATATATATATATATATATATATATATATATATATATATATAGAGAGAGAGAGAGAGGGGAGAGAGGAGAGATCAAATTACACCCGAAGAGTTACACCATGAGTTACACTCGATCAAAAACGTCACTTTTGATTAATATTTTTTAAAATCAACCGTTGGATTGAAACATATCATCATCATATAGATCATACCTATAAAGTTTGAGATTAATCTATAATGATTTACTATGTCATTGAACTACATCAAAATTAACGTTATATGAAAGTTCATTTTGACGTTAATCTTTGGATATCTTGATCGTATAGTAAATCATTATAGATTAATCTCAAATTTTATAGGTATGATCTATATAATAGTATTGTTGTGAATCGGATGCCTTGAAACAAATATATATAAGCTTGTAGGGAAAAAAGAATGAAGAACACGATGAACACAAGGATTGGTTATTAACTGCTATTCTTAACTTTATCTTCAAAACAAGATTACAAGTATACAAGAATAACAAATAACCCTCTCACCCTAAATTAGGATTTGCAGTATGCAATGATGAGAGACTAGTATGCTATTTATAATAAACCTAACATACTAAACTAATGGGCTTTTATCACAAATATCCATTACAAGCTAACTTAGGGTACAAGCTAACTTAATCAATTGGACATAACAAACAGGCCCAATTCGATGCTAACAATTCTAGCATCCTTTGACGCAATAGAGTTCGACCCAATATCTCACAAATCTCCACATTGGAACAAACTCTATTATCAACTAACGAATTAGTTTTCTTCATGCAGCTTTATCAACTGCATACAGTGGAAAAACTTGCAACTAGGCAATGTCTTGGTGATCATATCGCAGATTATGATCTATCGAAACCTTGAGACTTGGACTTTCCACGCTTGATTACCCTCCGACGAAATGCAACCTCACATCAATGTGCTTGGTTCGCTCATGATAGTGAATTCTTCGACAGTGAATTGCACTTTGACTATCACATTTAATGTTGATAACTTCCCTTGAATTTTCAGCTCCTTAGCAAAACCTTCAAGCCACAATGCTTCTTTCACGTTAAAGCAATATATTCCGCCGGTGGTTGATAATGCAACAACCTTCAAGTGTTGCTTTCCAACTAATCCAAACATAGTGAAAACATATCCGTAAATAGATTTTCGGAATCCATACAACCCGCATAATCGAGTCGACATATCCTTCGATTCGCTTACTATCTTCACCAAAGGCTCCACCATAAATTAAGACTCTGTTCAGAGACCCATTTATGTACCTTAGAATCCACTCCAATGCTTGCTAGTGAGCCTTTCCAGGATTTGCCATGTACCTGCTTACAAGACTTACTGCATATGTTATGTCGGGTCTAGTACAAACCATAACATACATCAAAGAACCTACTACATTAGCATATGGAATGCTATTCATATAAGTTCTTTCGACCTCAGTACTGGGACATTGATCAATACTCAACTTGAATTGAGGGTTTGTTGGAGTCACAACAGGCTTCGAATTTGACATACCAAACTTTTCGAGAATCTTTCGTAAATATGCCTCTTGAGATAAGCATGATTTTGACTGCTTTCTATCTCTTCGAATGTCAATTCCAAGAATCCTGGAAGCTGCTCCTAGATCCTTCATTTCGAACTCCTTATTGAGTTCTGCCTTCACCCTCATTACCTCTTCGACATTGTTACTTGCTATGAGAATATCATCAACATAAAGTAACAAAATAACAAATGACTTACCAGGACGAAATCTAAAATAAACACAGTGGTCGAACTGACTTCTAACGAAACTTATGCGTGTCATGAATTTGTCGAATCTCTTATTCCACTGTCGAGGAGATCGTTTCAGCCCATATAAAGATCTATTCAACTTGCACACATAATCTTCCTTTCCCTTTTCGACATACCCTTCAGGTTGCCTCATCAGGATTGTTTCATCTAGATCACCATACAAGAACGCAGTCTTCACATCCATCTGTTCCAGTTCAAGATTGAACTGTGCCACCATGGCAAGCAACATTCGAATGGACCTATGCTTCACAACAGGAGAAAACACATCATTGAAATCTATACCTTCTTTCTGAGTGAAACCCCTTGCAACCAACCTTGCCTTGTATCTTTTCGACGCCACTCTTTCGATTTCTTCCTTAACTTTGAAAATCCATTTACAGCTGACTAACCGGCTCCAGTTTCTTGATCAATTCCCAGTGTTGTTATCATGAAGAGACTTCATCTCATCATCCATGGCCTTCACCATTCGGTCTTATTTTGACTCCTCATAACTTCCTCATGGTCTCTTGGTTCTTCGTCTAGAACCTCACTTGCAGATTAAGGCATAAGCTATAAGATCATACCCACTTTGAGGTGGTTTGATGACTCTTCGTGTCCTATCTCTTGCCAATAGATAGTCATCACAGTTTCCTCAACTTCATCGAGATCATCGCTTCGACTTTATCGGGATATGCAATTCAACAACAACATGCTCCACCTCAACAGAATCTCTACTGTTCCACTCTTCGTCGATATTCGCGCGACCAACATCATCCGTTTTCTTGAAAGCCATTTCGGTTTCATTGAAAACAACATCTCGATGGTGATAAATCCTTCGTGACGACTAGGCACCATAGCCTATAAGCTTTGACTCCCTCAGGGTATCCTAGGAACATGCATTTGAGAGCTCTAGGTTCGACCTTGTCTTGCCTAATGTGAGCATAGGCTACGAAGCCAAATACTCTTAGTTTGTCGAGATTTGGTGGATGTCCCGACCAAACTTCTTGGTGTCTTCATATCTAACGCAATGAAGGACATCTTTTATCGATATGTTGTTGTTAAAACACCTTCTTTAAGCCAGCACTAGTCAACATGCATCTAACTCTCTCCAAGATGGTTCGATTAAACCTTTAAGCCAAACCATTTTGTTGTGGAGTGCCTGTAGTAGTTCGTGCCTTGCAATACCGAGGCACGTCGAATGCCTCATTGCAAAATTCAAGACCATTGTCATTCTCAACCTCTTGACCTTTCGCGGTTTGGTTTTCGTAGTCTTCCAACCTTTGAAATTCTCAAAAGTTTCATCCTTAGTCTTCGAATGAATACCCATAACTTTTCGAATAGTCATCTACTATGGATAGAAAATACCTTGCTCCGAATGTGATGGACACCTTGCAGGCCCCAAAGATCGCATGGATGTAATCAAGGGATCCATGTGTTCTTTGTTTGCCTTTGTTGAACTTCACTCTACAAGATTTTCCAGTACATGGGTTCACAAAACTTCACTTTTCGACTTTGTCTCCACCAAGCAAATTTTGTTTCCCAATTCGACGGACCCCTTTCGACATGGCCTAATCTCATGTGCGATTGCTTCGACAAAGGTTTCGTGGATGCAACATTTGTCGAACCACTTACAACACCACAAGGGTATACAAGCCTTGTTTCTTCACGCTCTCAAGACTTCCTTCGACCCTTCATGACTCTTAGGATACTTTTCTCTCCTTGAAAACATATCCTTTCTTGTCGAATTCACCAAGAGAAATCAAATTTCTCTTCAAATCGTACATACGACTTTCAATAACCTTATTGACTCATCATGGAGTTTGAATCTCACGGATCCAATACCGCAATCTTGCAAGCTTTGTTGTTTCCAATACGGATCCACCATCTTGATCACATAATTCCTCGAACAAGTCTTTGTTTGGAGTCATGTGCCAAGTGCAACCAGAATCCATAATCCATTCCTTCGACGAGTTGCTGCTTGAAACCACAAGAATATCAGATGAGTCGAAATCATCTTGAACAATAGCTGCATTGCCATTATCCTTTCCTCCATGATCTTTTCACACTTTTCTTGTGTGACCCTCCTTACAATGATAGCATCGAATACGGATGCACCACCGTAAAATTCTCGCGACTTTTACCTTTCTTCTTGTCGAACTTATTATCCTTTCGCAAGAATTTTCCTTTAACGGCCAAACCTTCACCAACCGTCGAAGGTTTATGCTCCTTTCGTTCATTCAAGTCCTTCGAATACAAGGCTGATTGAACCTCTTAAAAGGTCATGGACTCCCTTCCATACAAGAGAGTTTCTTTGAAGTGGGCATGTGTGTGATACGGTGAACTGACTTTGTAGGATTTTGTATCCAAATGTGCGGATAGCAAGAGTCGCCACCGACTTTTATTTTTATCCAATTAAGGGAAGGTAAAAGTACAGAAAAAGACCTTCGTTAGATTCTGAGTTCGGGAGAATGGTTATGAAAAGGGAAGGTATTAGCACCCCTTTCCATCCGTAGTTATCTACGGGCTCTTAGTTGCTCTAGATCACTTTTTAAAATTGCTTTCTGTGTGTTTGACAAAAATGTTTTGAAAAGGCATTTCGCTTTGACTTTGTAATGACTCATATAGGAGTGTATACAAAATGTTCGGAAATGTTTTTGTTTTGAAAAGAATTTTGAACTTTGAAAAAAGTGTGAGGTGTGAAAAGCATTTTGATAGAGCAAGCAACTAAAAGACTTATTTACCCACTCAGAATTTGGTCGTTTTCGTGTTATTTTACGTTCCTTTAGAATAGCGCTAGCCATACCATTAGTTAGTAGGTAGCTCCATTCGTTGGATGTAAGCGGGACATTCGAAGGGACATCGGATGGTCATAGAAGGCAACTTGTAGGAAGTATCCTAGCACATTCGAAGGGACTATCATCATTTTTCGTAGGCGACAATCGAGGGTCAAGATCATGTATTCGGAGGCGACATCGTGGGTCTATGATCTTTGTATCGAAGGGACTATGATGATTTGTTTGGAAGGCAACGGTGCTAGAATACCTCTACGTTCGAGGGACATGACCATTTTGAAATCGAAAGGCATCGAGAGAGAATTACCCTAAGGGGTGCGTGTGTGAGAGAAGTGTGTTGAATTCAGAATATGTTATCTTGAAATTTAGTGTGAGCTATGTTCAATTTTAGTCTTGCCATGCACGCCTAGTTACTAACAGTTTATAGGGTGCGGAAATTAAAATGCGGAATGTAAAGATGCGGAAAGATAAACCTACGCTATTACATGGCTTTGGGGCAGATACATAATTTAAACTTGCGGAAAATAAAAGCCTAGATTAAATTATTACAACCCATGAACAATTACATTATTGGAAAAAATAAAACGATAAAAGAAAAAACGTCCGAATCGGTGCAACCTGTGAAAGAATAAGAAAATCGAAAAATGCAATATGAATCGAACAAGAGAAAAAATGTTAGAAAAATGCAAATTTTAATATGAGAAAATTAATATATGCTGGAAATAAGATAAATAAGTTAAAATAATTTTTTGGGATTTTTTGGAAAAGATTTAATAATTAAAATGCAATTAAAAGTGAATTAAATGCAAAAATATAAATAAAAATAAATATGCATGCAAAAATTATATTTTTTAATTTATTAAATTAAATAAAGATTTTTATGAAAATAATGTAAAAAGAAAAAATGTTTTTGGTAATTTTTTAATGCAGGATAAAAATTGTGAAAAGAATTAAAATAACATGAAAATATTAAAATAAAAGAAAATATGAAAATAATGAGTTTGTGAAAAAGAAGAGAACATTGGTCTTGCCAGGATTCGAACTGGAGACCTTGTGTTCAAACTCTGAAAACCAACACGCTGACCAACTGAGCCAACACGCGCTACTGTTTGGAAACGGAACGATTTGAAAATAACACGCGTCGCCCATCGCCTCTTCGCGCCATCCATCATCTTCAACCTTTTGAATTTTTGAAAGATAGCGCGGCTTTGGTTCGACCTACTGCACTCGCAAAATCAAAAATGCAGTATACGTAATATAAATTATATCTAAGGCCATGGTTCGATTCCTTGAAGCATTCCGAATGCAATGGTATAGGTCTCATGGTCCAATTTTTCCTTTTTTGGAAAACCCTAAAACGTGTTCAGAAACCCTAACAATGGTGTTATGCATTCCTGGCCATGGAAATTCGATTAAAGCACCCAGAAAGTTTGCAAATACATCACTGATCACAAAAACAAACACAAATCAAGTTAATAATGCATGAATGATGAAAATCGATTTTTGAAAATTCAAGAACAAACCAAATTCGGTTTTCATGATTCTTGATGATTTTTGGCAAAGTGAAGGTCTGAATCGACTCAGGAGATGTCAAGCAATGTGTTGGACACCTCAAAAACGATTGAAAACGGCTGGAAGTAGGGTTACCACTTGCTTGTGCACCACGGTTTTTTGAGCTTTGGAATAGGGTTTGTAGAGCAATTTTTTCGTTCTTTCTTGATAGGTATGCATCATGTATTTATACTGGATGGATTTGGGATTGAATTTGGAAGGAATTGATCAACATTCATTAGAAATCAAATTTGATATTCTCATGAAATCAAATTTTCAAATTTTATCCAATTTCAATCCAATCTTGCCAAATTTGATCCAATTTCGAAATTGCTGGCATTTATGGGTTGATTGGATCACAAGAGAGCAATAAAAATCAATCTTCCAATTAATTTTGATTTTATAATTTATTTTAAGATTTAATTTGCATTTAAATAAATAAATTACAAATTAAATAGAAAAATAAATCAAAAATTCGTGGCATTGGGCTTGGATATTCCTAATTGCATGAGGAACAAGTTAGGATGAATAAAAAGTAGGCCCATTTGCAAAAGATTTGATTTTTTGAAGTATCTCTCTTTGTGCATTCTTCCAAAATTGCCCAACTTGTGAATGGTGTAACTTGCTCAATTTTCCACATTTTTGAGTGTTCTTGGACTTTTTGGAAAGCTCTAAGAGTCCTCTAAACAATGTCTTTGGTCTCATCTCAATTGGAGTTACCATGCTCAATATATCTTCAAAACAAAAGTTGACTTTTGTTGACTTTGAAAATGACAGTAATGTTTTGAGCTATACCTCTCAAATGAAGCATTTTTTGGACATTCTTGTGAGACATGAAGTTGTAGAGAATTTAATTTCCTTCAAAACAAGAGGTGGTGGAAAAATTTCTGAGAAAGTATGAGAAAGTTATGATCAGTCAAAGTTCAGTTGACTTTTCATCTAGAAACCCTAATTTAGAAAGTTTGACTTTTGAGCAAATCTTGAGTTTTCTTGATGAATCATGATCAACCCTTGATCCAATGATGAATGTAACTTCAAAATGAGGATGTTGACCAAAATCGAAGTTTTGATTGTATGTTGACCATGCTTGACTTTTTGTCCAATACACCCGATTTTCAACCATTTGAGCAATTGCCTGAGGAAACTTGACTTGTGAGGCTTGAAACTTGACATGGAGAATCTTTGAAGCATATGCGGAGGCATGAAGACCATTGGAGGTGTTGGAAATCCATCTTGACTTGAGAGATACCAAACCCTAGTTTGGGTTGATTGTCTAGGAGAGAGTTTGTCTGATCAACTCTTGAGGAATCCTTGAGCATAGATGTATGAAATCTCTTAAATAGATGGAGGGCAAATTTTGGGGTATGACAATGTGATCTGGGCAATGCGCACAACAGCAACAACGCTTGATCTTCATCATCAATCTTCACATCAATATTTTCAAGATCAAGAATCAGCTTGTTGAACATATCCAACTGCTCAGCCAACACTTTGTCTTCAATCATCTTGAATGAATACAAAGCTTGCTTCAGGTAGAGTCGATTCACCAACGATTTAGTCATGTACAAACTTTCAAGTTTCACCCATAACCCTACCGCCGTCGTCTCCTTTGATACCTGTCGAAGAACCTTATCACCAAGGCTCAACAAAATTGCGTTGTGGGCCTTCTCTATCATTGCCTTCTTCTCAGCTGCCGTTAACTCTTCGTTCATGGCTGACTCTCCCTTCAACGCTTCCAAACAACCCTGCTGAACCAGTAGGGCTTTCATCTTCAAGCGCCACAGACCAAAATCGTTCACTCCGGTGAACTTTTCAATATCATACTTTGTCGAAGGCATCTTCTCCACGCTCACCGCACCAATTTGTTGTGAATCGGATGCCTTGAAACAAATATATATATAAGCTTGTAGGGAAAAAAGAATGAAGAACACGATGAACACAAGGATTGGTTATTAACTACTATTCTTTCCTTTATCTTCAAAACAAGATTACAAGTATACAAGAATAACAAATAACCCTCTCACCCTAAATTAGGATTTGCAGTATGCAATGATGAGAGACTAGTATGCTATTTATAATAAACCTAACATACTAAACTAATGGGCTTTTATCACAAATACCCATTACAAGCTAACTTAGGGTACAAGCTAACTTAATCAATTGGACATAACAAACAGGCCCAATTCGATGCTAACAATTCTAGCATCCTTTGACACAATAGAGTTCGACCCAATATCTCACAAGTATGTTTCAATCCAACGGTAGATTTTAAAATATATTAATCTGAAGTAACATTTTTGAGCGAGTGTAACAAATGGTGTAACTCTTCGGGTGTAATTTGATCTTTCTCTCTCTCTCTCTCTCTCTCTCTCTCTCTCTCTCTATATATATATATATATATATATACCCGTGCTCCCGTACGAGTGAGTTTATTTTAGGTTTAAATGCATTTTTCATCCCCCTAGTTTCAAAATTCTGAAGTTTAAGGTCCATTAGTTTAAAAGTCAGGTTTTTGGTCCCTCAAGTTTATCAGAGTTGGAATTTTTGCAGTCCCTCTCCATCTGACTGTGAGTTTGATAACTTGGTAAGGGGATTTTTAGTCATGTCATACATTTTAAAATTAAATAATTTGATATTATTCTAAAAACATTAAAAATTATTTTTTTATAATAAAAACTATGTTAAGATTTAAAATTATATATATATACACACTAGTCAGAGAGACCCGTGCTCCCGCACGAGTGAATTTATTTTAATATTGACGAAATAATTTTTTTTATATACATATGAAAAATTCATATTTATTGAAAAAGTACAATGACAAATTAGGAAATCATAATATTACAACAAATAATATGATTATACAAAATATAATGGTAAACTTGACAAATGATATATTTAGATACACATGTGAATTTAAATTGAATTACGTAATGTTGAAATAAACTCAATGTATTAAGTAATTTAAAAAAAAAACTTGTGACATGGAGAAAGAAAAAAAATTAACATTTGAAAATAATTGTAATAATTTGCAAGTGACATATAAGATAAAAAGTTTGTTGTGTGAATGATACATAGTATTATTCAATTTCATAAAATATATTTATAATTTTATTAAAGTTAAATAATAGATTAATTAGTATTTTCAATGATAATAAACAAATAGAAAAGATAAAATATATCCTAAAATGTAAGTTTAAAATGAGATATTTAATTATAAAAGAATTAATTGTAAGAGAAGAGAGAGAGAGAAGAGAGAAATTAGTGTAAGATGAAAAAAATAGTTTTTTAATTTGGACCAATGAGAATTTGACAAATTGTGCATAAAATGAGTTACACCATGAGTTACACTCGCTCAAAAATGTCACTTCAGATTAATATTTTTTAAAATCAACCGTTGGATTGAAACATATCATCATATAGATCATACCTATAAAGTTTGAGATAAATCTATAATAATTTACTATATGATCAAGATATCCAAATATTAACGTATATATACACACACACGTTAATATATATAACTTTAGGATCTATGAGTAATTTTTTTTTAACAAAAGAGGGTCTAACAGTCCAAAGAAGAAACAAAAGATTAAAGAGCTACTCTAATATGTATAAGGATCGAGACTCCATTTTTATCATCAAGAGAAATGACACCAACTCATTTGGCACAAGATTCAAAAGAATGAGGAGATCATTATTGTCCAACGTGAGGTTATCATTGGCTATCCAGCCAACACCATGATTTCCTTCTCGTCAAGTTTGGTTGAACTTGATGTGTCAATTTCTTTGGGTCATTCTTCTAATTCATTGAACTAAAATTGGGAAACTTTACTTGTCCTCACTCATCTGGTTAGCCATACATATTAAGACTTTGGAGTCACTCGATCACCATATTTTTAATTATATCATACCAAGTAATCTTAATCTCATGCAACATCGCCATATCTCTATAGTAATAATATCACACTGGCCAATTTTTCATGCATCTTCTCATACCCAATTTCTGAATGAGTCCTTGAACAAGCCTATACATCTTGTTGTGGAAGTGGACTTCTTGCAGGCACCACCACAATTGAGCTTGATTGAATTGTCCTCTGGCCGATTCCATTGGATATGCTTGATATTTGGCATTGATAACCTAACATTTTCATTTGCTTGGCCATTTGTCTTAATTTCCTTTACAAGATGCGTGATTGGTCCAATCAGGTTGTCTGGTCTTTTAAATCCTTATTCAAAGAGAGTTTTGTTCCTCCACTTCCATAAATACCAACAAAAGATCATGAATATTGACATTCAGTGGTATTTGTGTGGATTTGTAATATTTCCTTTTGTAGCGACAAAAACTGCGAGTATAAGCCATTGAATTGACTTAACTCAAAAAAAAAAACAAAAGAGTCGTCACTGCGCTTTTATTTTATCCAAAGGACTAGAAAAAAGAGCGAATAAAATCCTAAAAACAGATCAGAGATCTGGGACCGGGGGTTAGTTATGCAAAGGAAAGGTGTTAGGCACCCAAAGCATCTACGGTACTCCGCAAGAACCTTTTTGAAAATTTGTATATGTGTGCTAAAAAGAGTATATGCAAAAAATGGATGGTGGGGGAGAAAAAAAGTATTTTTTATAATTTTTGGTTTGATAGAACTTCCAATAAATTTTAGGCCTACATACCAACAATGTGCAATGTTGAAATCAAAACCAAGTAGTTCGGCTAAAAAAGACCAAAATTATGTGTTGGTTTATTTTAAGAAAATGTTTGTTAGAAAGCCACAAAGGGCTCAAAAAAGTTTGAATGAGGTTAGGTGTTTTTTAGTCTTATCAAAAGAAAATTCAAAGTATTATTAAATGAATTAAAAGTTTATTAAAAAAAGAAGTTTGAAAACCCATGGACCTAAGTCTAAGTTTTTTATGAAAGCGGTTCGAGTTTTGAAAACAAGAATCCTTTGAAAAAGAGGGAAGATTTTGAAAATTAAAGAATGGAGAGGAGATAAAGAGGCTAACCTAAGTGCATAAAATAAAAGGTAAGGGTAAAGAAAGATATAACCGGGTGACAAAGTTGGTACTTAACATCAAGAGTCAATACCATATTCCATCCTTTGGATTACCACATAAACAACAAATAACCAGACAAAAAAAAAACCAAGCTTCAGATAAATCAATGCTTTTAGATGAACTTTTGTCTTGAAGAAAAAGCGGGCAGAGTAACGGCTGTATTTGGAGGAAATCCACTCTTAATCGAGTATAACGGAATAACCTGCATACAAAGATAATAACCAGACAATACAAAATAACACAAAGGGCAGAAAAATCTCCAAGTTGAGGTAGAGGTCTTAATCCTAAGTCCAAAGATCAAGCTCCAAGCACAAGGGAAGTAACCAAGTCCAATTAAAAGTTTTTTATGTTTAGGTTGAATTATTAAGTGTTTTAGAAAATAAAAATAAAGCTCAAGTGAGCAAATTCAAAATGAAAAGAAAATAAAATGCTCAAGTGAGCAAAGAAAAAATGACATGAAATGTAAATGCTAAAATTAAAGGTGCATAAAAATAAAGAGCATAAAAGTAAATGCGGAAAGTAAAGAGCGAAAAGAGAAAGCAATTAATAAAGGTTAGCAAGATGATCATCTTGAAACTTGTCAAGTATATCATCGAATTGTTAATGGTTAGTCGTTAGCAAGGTGACCATCTTGAAACTTACGCATGAAGACTTGTCAGAAGCTTGATAGAATTGACGCGACCACACGACAAGTTTCAATTGTTTTTTGTCAAGTATATCACCGGTTTTGGAATTATCACATCACATGATCAAAGATGATTGAGAATTTCAAATGGACAAGGTTAGTGGAAACTTTCCAGAAGCTTGATTAGAAATCAACGCGACCACACGACAAGCACCACAAGTGTTGAACCAAGATCAAAGCTCAAGTCATCTTTTGGGGCTTATGTTAGAACATTAAAGTTTACGCCACCAATTGATCACGTTTTCCAAGTCGGGACAAAAGAAAAATAAGATGAAGAAGAATAAATAATTTCCAAGTTTATTTTTCATCAGATAAATTTATTCGGTCTAATTTTGTCAAAATCAATTAACTCTCTTGGTGGATTTGGTCAACAGACCTATCAACACCCAAATTCCATTGACGTTGAGGGAATTTGTGACTCTAAAATAAATTCAAAAGTCAGCAAAATAAAATGAAAACAAAAATCAAATAAAAGGATTAAAATGATTTTGAAATTAGGTTATTTTAATTGGACTTTATTGACGAAATACATAAATTGTATTTTTTTCATCAAAATAAAATTTCAAGAAAATTACCCAAAGTAAAACAGAGGCCAACAAGTGTTGGCAAATTTTTTAGAATTTTTTAAAGTCAGAAAATATTTTTAGAAAATAAAATAAAAGGTGAAATAAACCAAAAATTGCAAAAAAAAAAAATAGTAAAATAAAAAATGAAAAATAAAATGAGGTCATCAATATCTATCAAATGACCATTGGATCCTTCCATAGTTTTTCCGGAATTTTAAAACGTCAAAAATTATTTTTAAACAATTAAAAATATCAAATAAAAGAGAAAAATCATAAAAAATATCAAATCTGAAAATAAAATTATGAAAAAATAAAATTCAGAAAGATAATATTTCAAAATTGTTTTGTAATTTTTTTCATAATTTTTTAATCAAAAATGAATTTTATATGATTTTTTGAAGTTTAAAACATTTAAAATATAAATCAGGCAATAAAATAAAAGCAAAAAAAAATATGGACCATCTGATCATAGTCAAAACGCGTTAGTAATCACATCCAATGTACCTCCTTGGTTTTCAGACCAGATTACAAAATTAAAAAATAAAACAAAAAATAATATCACGCGTTGGATCGATGCTGACTAATAAAAGTAATCAGATCCAAGGGCTCCAGAGACGCGTGCACAGTGAAACAAACACACCAGATCAAATTTTAAAAAAAATTACATGTCAAGCCTTCATTGGTTGAAGATAGACACGTAGGTCGTCTTCAACCTCCAGCCATCATCCATGCTCGATTCTCAAACTATGAAATAAATTCTTCAGACCGGTGTCATTCACTTCGTCTCTTCAAGACGATTCTAATGGTACCCTCGCGAAGAATTTATTTCACTTCTATCATGAACAATTTGGAAAAAACAGAAATAATAGCGAGCACTTGTTTACATGAATTCCCAGTCAATACTTGATGAAAATGCAAATGGTGAAGATCACAAGGATCAGGGAGATGAGGAGAGGGCAATGATGCTTTATTTTACAAGGTTTAATGGAGATTCCTACCTGAACGAAGTTCACTTTCAGAGATCTGAAACTGGACCTGGATAACACGATTTTGGAAGCTTCAATGCGTGATACTTGTTATGTTAGCTTCAGTGAGGTTCAAGGAAGAAGAATGAATGGTTAATTTCAACTTGGAATGGCTTTGAGAGTGAAAACGAAGTTGCAGAAAATTGGATTCGAGAGTGAGTTTGGCAGGGGTTTTCTGGCTATCAAAGCTTGAGGAAATGAATGGAATGTGTTCCTTATTTATAGGAGAGGCGAATGGAATCAAAATGAGGGGTGAATGATGACATTTGAGTGGAAATCATGTACACCCGTGTTCATGAAGAAAGTTTGGTCTTATGTGCATCAAAACTCAATCATTCCTTGCGTTTTGAAATGCTAATTAATCCTGGGAATTTTCTAATCACAATTAGTCACGAAAACAAGACTTAACTTGGCTTGAAAACAAGTTACACGCGCAAATGCACAAACTGATGGTGAGCTTGAACCAAATTTTTGCATAAACTTTGAGTTGAGGCCAAATCCAATTCCCTTGTGTGTTTTCTGATTTTCTTTGAGCCAAATGAAGTATTCAAAGAGTTGAACACAATGCAAAAAGAATCAAATCAAATGGATGCTTGAGCTGAGAGATTTCTTCTTCAAACTTGCTTTTCCACTCAAAATTTGCTCTTGATTTTCAAAGACGATATGAAGTAGACCTCTCAAGGAACATTTGGCACAAAGAACCTCTCAAAACTTCCAAAATTTGAGAAAGTTATGATCTTGTAGATTTGATGAAAATTTGTGAAGTGACCTATAACCTTTGGACTTCTTCAAGCAACTTCTAAACACTTTTAATATTCAAAACTCATATGGAGATGAATTTCACATCTTCAAGATTGTTGTGCAAAAAGAATGGCCTCAAGGTGATAAGTGATTATCAAGATATGATCTTTTGAAGTTGATTGTCCAACAATTGAGAAATTCATCAAGGACTTGTAATCTTTTGACTTCATAAGAAAGTTTCAAAGCATTTTTTCGTCTCACCAATTGAACTAAGTTGTATTATACATCCTTGGGTTCATTGTGAAAGAAAAATTAGCTCAAGGAGACAAGGGATGACCAAGTTATGATCCTTTGAAGTCATACAAGATAGATGAAGCATCAACTTAGAAAGTGGACAATCATTGACCTCTAAAATAATCTTTTCATCAATCAAACTTTTTAGATCCAAGCATATTCATATTAGAAGTCCTCTTAAGAATCAAATGACTTTTCAAACATCCACAAACTTCATACAAACACCAAGATATGATCCTCAGAAGTCCAAAATCCTAATTTCAGGATAGATGGCTATAAAATGGAGAATTATTTGAATTTGATGATTTATCTCAAACATGAAACATACACTCAAAATAAGAGACCATGGTTGATGACAAGATAATTCTTTAATGAGAGACAATACTTTCAAAATCTTGAGAATTGAGGAGAGAAGGCATGGAATTAAACACATGAACCTATTGACTCCTTGAATAAGAAACCTGTGCACCATTCACCTACAACATTTAGCAAGCAAAGTGTAAAGATATCATTGTTAGCCAAGTATCAATCATCACACACAAGAAATAAACACATACACAAGGTGCTTGATAATCTTATAAGGGCAAATCCAAAGATAGGGGATTGAGGTAGATTTAAATTGTGATATTTGTGCCATGCAATGGTATGAAGTATGAGTGAATCTTAGGGAAAAAATTGGGGCACAACAACTTTTATATTGTAAGTTATCCAACCCATACAAGACAAAGAGTAGAAGTGAGTCATTTATTCAAGGGGACAATTCTAATACAAACTTGTGTTTCATATAAGCAATCTTATATCACATTAATTAAGTTCTTTTCTCGTACACCAGTTGCAATCCCTTGATATAGTTGGGTTCCATTTATGGTGTCGAGAGTTTGTCAAGAGTCTCTCATGAATCATGATCCAAGTTCAAAGAGAGTCTGCTAATCATATTTTACACCAAGTTTTGCTTCATGCCATGCTTATTAATGAGAATCTTACACCATAAATCATTAGGATTATTCAATAACTTCCAAAAAAAATTATTAAAAAAAGAATCATTAATTAATTAAGTTTGTTTGATGTCGAAACTGCCCTAATCCTTATTCATGCAACAAGCCTCTCGACGGAATAAATGGGCTTTATGAGTCATCTTTGTGTCACCCTAAATAAACCCTTTTTTTGTAAATTTTCCAAATCATGACAAATTATGGTAGGAGTCTTAGCATACTTCATATGAAAGTAAGGTATAGAACTAAAAATAGATTGGCAAAGCATATTTTTTCTTGCTAATCTCAAGAACTTATGCTTCTAGCCACTCAATCGATGTTGCACCTGTCCAATAATATGCCAAAATCTATTTCTCGAGCTTTTATCATAGGTAATGTTAGCCCAAAGATAGTGCCTAGGCTATGGACTTCAATGAAACATGTGTGCTCCATGATTTATTTCTGAATTTGAGAATCAGTATTAGTTAAGAAATAAATTTAAGTATTCTCATCATTAATATTTTGGCCTAGACATTGCTTGATACAATAAGCATGCTCAATGATTTCCTCTATAAAAAGAAAGAGATCATCTCCAAAAAGGAGGAGATAAACCTGAGGTCCTTCCAATATTATGCATCAACCTGGTCAACAATGATATGTGACAAATGATCCATACAAATAACAAAAAGATGACAAGAGGGAGGGGGGGTCACCTTGACGAATACCTCTAAAGGGGGTATCATGAGGTGTCGTGATAGAGATTGTGTTTCGGATGTGGGAGATTTGAAGAAGATAATTATTGATGAAAGACATCGTAGTGGTTTGAGTATTCATCCTGGAGCTACTAAGATGTATCAAGATTTGAGGAAGTTATTTTGGTGGTCTGAAGAAAGATATTTCAAAATTTGTGTATTCTTGTTAGATCTATCAAAAGTCTAAGATTGAACATCAAAAGTCTCCTGGGTTGTTGCAGCCGTTATCCATTCCTAAGTGGAAGTGGGATAACATTTCGATGGATTTTGTTTCGGGTTTTCCGAGGACTCTGAGTAGTCATGATGTTGTTTAGGTTATTGTAGATAGATTGACAAAATCTGCTCACTTTATTCCAATTTTGATGGATTATCATATGGAAAAGTTTGCTACGTTGTATATTGATAAAGTTGTGAGTTTGCATGGTGTTTCGCCGAGTATTGTTTCCGATAGAGATCTGGGGTTTACTTCGCATTTTTGGGAAGGTTTGCAAAGTGCTTTAGGTACGAAGTTGTGTTTGAGTTCGGCGTATCATCTGCAAATTGATGGTAATACTGAGGGGACGATTCAATCACTTGAGAATCTTTTTAGGGCTTGTGTTTTAGAGCAAATAGGTGCTTGGGATAATTATTTTCCTTTAATTGAATTTACTTATAACAACAGTTTTCACTCGAGTATTAGAATGACACCGTTTGAGGCTTTATATGGACAGAGGTGTAGGACGCCTTTATGTTGGTATGAATCTGGTGAGAGTGATGTGGTTGGACTTGAAATAGTTTAACATACTACAAATAAGATTAAGATGAATCGGGAAAAGATGAGAATTGCCAAGAGTCGTCAGAAGAGTTACCATGATAAGAGAAGAAAATATTTTAAGTTTGAGAAAGGAAATCATGTGTTTTTGAGAGTTACTCATGTAGCTGGTGTTGGTAGAGCTTTGAAGTCACGTAAGTTGACGCTGCATTTTATTGGTCCTTATCAGATTGCCGAGTAAGTAGCTGAAGTGGCTTATCAGATTCATTTGCCTCCATCACTTGTTAATTTAATGACGTGTTTCATGTATCTCAATTGAGGAAATACATGGCGAATACGTCTCATGTTTTTCCATTAAATGATGTGCAAGTAAGAGATAATTTGACGGTTGAGATATCACCTATGCGGATAGAGGATATGAGAGTGAAGTAACTCCGAGGTAAGGAGATTGCTTTGGTGAAAGTGGTTTGGGGAGGACCAGATGATGGTAATGTGATTTGGGAACTTGAGAGCCAGATGAAAGATGCGTATCCTGCGTTGTTCGTTTGAGGTAATTTTTGAGGACGGAAATCTTTTAAGTGGGGGAGAGTTGTAGCGTCCCGATTTTATTAAGTAGTATTTAATTACTTATTATTTTATTTTATTATTTTAATTAATTATTATGAGATATAGTATTGAATTAAATTGTATGGTTTTGTGTTTATGTGACTATTTTTGGGTAATTGGATCATTAAGTGTGATAATAGAAATAAGTTATTGGGCCTAACTATAATGAGTAAAAGTAATAAGGAGGTGTGTGTAAGTAAACCCATTAGTTAAATTATACTAGTTAGTAAGAGAATTAGAATTAGAATTAGAGATTCATTTGTGAAAAACAAGAGAAGAGGAGAAAGGCTCAAGAGAAGAGAAGAGAAAGAGAAGGAGAAGAGGCAACTCTAGAGTATTCAACCTAAGAGGTAAGAGGGGAGAATCCTTGTTATTATGGGTATGTATGGTATGCAATGGGTAGTAACATGATAGGCGTTGTTGTTGATTTCAATTTCTAGATCTAAAATCTCACATGTTCGGGTTTGTGTAGAAATCCATGAAATTGGTAGAAATTGACGCGTTGAATGGAGTAGAATGAGTACTCTTATGTTAGAATGATAGGTTGTTGCTAAAATTGATAGGAATAATTACTGGTGATGAAATAGGGTGTTTATTAGAAGAAAATTCGTGTAAATTTTAAGAAAAAAGAGAGAGCATAAAACCCTTTTTTTTGAAGTTTGCGTTAACGCAACTGGAAGGGTGGGTCGGCGTGTAACAATCTGCAAGGCTGGGAAGTGCTGTCAAGCTAGTTTGCGTCGACTCAAATAACAATTTTTAATACGGCCATAACTTTTTAACCGTAATTCCCTTTTAGGAACCGTTCGAATCGTCATAAAGCTAATAAAATAACCTATAAGATAGAACTAAGTTTGTTGGCATTGGGTGCTTAAATCATTGTGTGATTTGTGTAAAGTGACATATATATGTGTACATGTATATTATGGAATTGGTGAAATATGAATAACATGAGTTAGTATCGTTGCTATATGTTATTTGTGATTGTGTGATGATGGAGATGCTATATGTTATTTGTGATGTGTATGGTAATTGTGAATACTATATGTATTGTTTTGTTGTTGATGATATCATGATACATGTTTGTTTGTGCAAAGGTGGATAATTCAAGGTGTTGAATTATTGTGATATGCTTGAATAACTAAGGTTGGTGGAAAATCTTAATTTGCATATGTTGTTGATTAAATGCACATGCATACATGGGGAGATTTTTAGGTGATTGCTTTGATCCTTGAGTGGAAACATAGGCGGTGAATTATGTGTTCAAATTTGGTGGCTTTGGTCTTGTCCAGATCTGGAGCGTGACTCGAATTCTAAGATAATTGATTTGGGAGCGAGGTGAGCTTGATGTTCACGGTGGTACCACATGCATGAGTCACATTGAGTTGCATTGGAGTCACATTTGTTGTTATGTGATGTTTTGCTTGGAATGTGTAAATGTATGTGAGGATATGCTTGGATATAATTGTGTTGGTACTTGAAGTAGTAATGCCATATTGTATAAACAATTATATGAAGTGTGATGAATTCTCGTATGTAGGTGTGTTATATACATTGTTTATATTATATGTATCCATAATGACTTGAATTCTCACCCTTCTGTTGTTTGTGATGTTCTATGTAACATCATGCAAGTTCTAAGGATAGTGGTGCTTCACACGAGACTAGTTGAAGAGTTTAGCTCAGTTTATCTGTTTTACTTAGGCAGTGATTCATTGCTTTGATCATGTAACACGAGGGTTATTTGAACTCATGTTTGTTATGAGATATTGTTATGTACTCTCATTTGATTAGATTTGTATGTTGAGATAACATGTGATGTGGCCTTGGTGCCAATGTTTGGATTCATATGACTTGATTATGTTATGAATTCGTTGTTGTGTTGTTTTATGATTATAGTATGAGATATAATCATTGATATTATCTGAGAAAAGAAATATTATGCTGTGATATGCATAATTTGATGAAGCATGAAGTTTAAATATGTGTTATGATTTATGACCAGGTGCATGTTATTGTTTGTATTCTTGGTTTTCTATGGTGTGGAAAATGACATGTGACACCCTTTGTATGTATGCATGCTATTTTACTCTGATTATATTACAATTTATTTGGGATTTAAAAAAGGGGTGTTACACGCCTCATCACCATCGTTTTCATCTTCTCCACCTCACACTCCCAATCTCCATTCCCATTTCTAAGAGTCATGGTTTTATTTCTCCTTCTACACATAATGGTATTGGAATGGTTAATAATTAGTGTTGTTATTTTCATTAGTAATCCACTTACCTCTGATTTTTAAAACTAAATACACTCCTCCTCGTAAAGGGGTTGAGCTGATTTTTCTTAAAGGTCTCTTCCTAAAGTTTCAAGGTATCTACTATAGTCGTAGTATATACTATTTTATATGTCATTCAATCTAGCCATTATATCTATCTCGTGCTTAAATATATTTTGTGCAGTATTTTATACACTATTTGTCTCGAAGATCTCTTTGTGCTTCAAATATGTCTTTGTTCTATTCTATAATAAGAGTATTTAGGGGGTGTTCAAAACCAAACCAAACCAAATCAATAGAAAACCGCAAACCAAATCAAACCGAAACCGTAAAAAACCGCATTTGGTTCGAATTTGTTTGGGTCATCTTTTGACAAAACCACATGGTTCGGTTCGGTTTGCGGTTTGTATTTTGCAAACCGAACCAAACCGAATCAAACCGCATTATATTACAACTTAAATTTTACTTAACTCACATCCCACCCAAAGCTAAACCTATTATACTTTAGCCTTATGATTACGAATAATGTTCTCATTCTTACACTTATGATTTCAGTTTCAATCTTCTCATATCTCTCCTAGCATTATTGCGCCATTTTTGCCACATACATCTTACATCTTCTTCTCTAATATCTACTTTCTTATATTCTTTCTTTTCAACCTTCTCATTTTTATGCAAATGTTATCTCTTTAATTTCGTTTTTATCGCACATCTTCTATAATCTCTCATTTCATATGTTCTTTCTTTTTCATCTTCATTGATGTCTCGTCTTTTCTCTTTTTTTTGTTACATTATAATATTTTTGATATTGTTTTATACATTATTTTATCTTTATTATTCTACTTTTGTCTAATCTAATTTATACATTTTAAATGGGAAGTTGTTGTCTAAATATGAAGAGTTTTGTTGTTATTTGGTAATGTATGAATGAGTAAATACGAAGCTATGTTGTCATATATATGTGTTTGTACGACTCAATAAAATATTTATAAAAAACTGAACCAACCGAACCGAATCACACCACATTAGTTTGGTTTGGTTTGATTCAGTTTTTTTCCCTAAAAATCAACCGAATCAAACCAAACCGCACGTATTTTTTTCTTGCAGTTCAAATAATTTTTTTCGTCAAAACCTCTCAAACCGCACCACGAACACCCCTAAGAGTAGTCATATCATCTAACAACATCATTAAAATAAGCTTTAGTCAATATATTTTTGAGCTCTTGAAAAACTTTCTCTTGCTTCTTTCTCCACTTAAATTCCACATTTTCTAGTCCACGCCATTCAAATAATGTACTAATTTTTTAAAATAAATCTTATATAAAAATTATCTAGTCCATGAATGCTCCTGCTTCACTCACATTTTTTAGGGTGGGCCAATCCTTGACGACCATTATATTTTTCTCGTCAACTTTCACCCTCTGGAAACTTACAACAAAATCCAAAAATGCACTTCATTTTTCTAAGTTTTCATACAAGTGTTCAATTCTTAAAAACTCTTTTAAACATTTTTTAAATTATTACCATGATCTTCTAAGGTCTCACTATAAATGAGAACATCATCAAATTAAACCATAAAAAAAAATTCTATATAATTTCTCAAAACGTTGTTCATTAAGCATATAAAATTAGTTGGGGTATATTTTTCTAGCCAAGTGGCATAACAAGCCATCCATACAGACCAAATTTATCTTGAGGGTTGTTTTCTATTCATCCCTGTCACACACTCTTATTTGATAATAACCACTTCTCCGATAGATTTTAAACTTTCCTTTCGATTTCTTCTGTCTCTTTCATTTTGCTTATATTAGTTAGCATATTTGGCAATGAAACACTTGTAATGATATCCATTTGGTGCTCAATCCTTCTTTGAGGAGATGGACCTTGAGGTATGTCCATGGAAAACCGTTGGAACATGTTCATGTTTCAATAATGTTGAATTTAAAATAAAAAATCTTAAGTCCCACGTTATTAGAATAATTTTTATGATTGAAAAAATTCCTTAGTCTCACATTGCTTATGTAAGAAATATTAATTAGTTCACTTTATTATATAAGAAAATCACTCGAAATTAAAGATAAACGATTTTTAGGTGGTAAATTATAAAAGCAAAAAAATTACCCGGCTTGAAATAACCATTCCAAGGGATTTGACCCATCAAAGAGAACAAGTTCAAGTTTAGGAGATCGAAAAGGAGATAATGGGGGCATTTCTGGGATCTGTGGGTATGAGATTTGGTGGGTAAATTGGGTATTATAAAGATGGCTTGGCATGAAGTTGACTGTGATGTGAGAAAATGAGGAAATGGTGGAAACGGTGGCAGAGGGGGCACTGTGGTCAAACGCAGTGGTGGCAGTGTCATCATGGTTTGGTTGAATGTGTTGGAAAAATTGGCGGAGTTGCGCAGTGGGGTGTGAAGGGGGTCAAAACTAGGGTGGAAACAATTGTAGCCTTAGGTGAAGAAGAAAGGTTATGAGAGATACCTTATGTGCTGACAGCTGAATGACTAGCTAGCAGCAGAATATGATGGATCTCTTTGAAAAACAATCTTGTTGAGGATAGACAATATGGATTCATGTCTAGAATCAACGATTTGTTTCTCATGATATTTAACCTGGTATAAATTTCACCAACTTGTTGTGCTAGATCTACATCAGCTTTATCAAATCTCTCATCAAGTTGGAGATGGTTTTCTTGCAAAGCATTATCCAAATGGAGTTGAACTATGTGGAGAACTTCCTCTACAATATCTTTAGAAGAATGGTTGGTAGGTTTTGGGGGACATGAATTCAAGGGATTGAAAGCACCAATGATAAACTATACTAGGTTAACTTTAAATATAAGAATTAGATGATAGCCCTCAATGGTTTCTTAACGCGATAGTGTAGAAATGTCTCATATATTTTGGATAAATATGTGATGCCCCATATTTGAATTCATGTCTCATTTTTTCGATGTGATCTATTGAAATACCTTCTTGTGCACAATTTTCCAGTCTCATAGTTTCACAATAATTGTCATCCTTGATTATTGTTGCTATTAACTTGAAACATGGTGATAAACCTCAATCATACTTGTCATCCTTGACCTATTTAAATAAATAGATTTTATAAAATATTGAAGTTTAAGCTTTTTATTAAACAAATGAGACATAATTATATTTTAATAGATTAGTCAATAAATCTATGTAGAATACCCATTAGTACAAAAAAGACAATATAATTTTAAATTTTACATTTGATTTTCAAAAATCGGGTGTAAATAAAAAAATACGGTGACAATTTTTTAAGTAAAGTGTCATTTAACCATTATCATGTGACAATGTACCCCTATAATTTAAAAATGGGTTTAAAATAAAAATATTATTATAATCAAATCTCAATTACTCCCTTTAAACTAAAAAAAAGGTGTAAATTAAAAATGTGGTGACAATTTTGTAAATAAAATATAATTTTAAATATTATCATGTGACAATATACCCTCTATCAAAAAATGGGTTTAAATTAAAAATATTATTATAATAAAATCTCAATTACTCTGTGTAAATTTATATAAACTAAAAAAATTTATAACTTAAAATATGTAATCAATGTGATATATTAATGAGTGACTATTAATAAATTAATGTGACAATTTAAATGATTTTTCTTGGTCCAACTATTTGCACGCTTCTCTGAAACCCTTCGCTAAAACGTTTCACTCTTCTCGCCGAAACTCTTCTCATTCCAGACACATAAATCAAAGTCCAGGACGAAACCAACTCTTCATCCTCAACTCTGAAACGATTCATCCGAAACGCATTCTGAAACGATTCGTCCTCAACTCTTCTAAACGCAAGGTTAGTGAACCAAACTTTTCTCAACTCCCCAACCATCATAATATATTTTGAGAAACATGCATTAGGGCTTGAGTGACATGCATTGATATTTGAAAATAGATTGTTGCTTAGGTTTTTTTGGTATTGAATTTTGAACTGGAATGCAGGTTTGTCAGCTTGAACACCAGCTGTTTGATCATTTTTCCAGCTTCTTCAAAGGACCGGTGGTAAATACTGTAAGTGTGTATTCCTGTCGATGAATGTTAAACGGATTCTGAATTTTGATGATGATTTGGTGATTCGAGACTTTGTTTTTATTCTGTATATAACTTGGAATAGGATCAAAGTTTTTTTTTACTGTGTTTTTTATGTTTAAATTGATAGTTATAACTTATAGTTGTTATGTGTCTTGTTCTTGCTTGATTCTGCTGCTAGTTAAAGAATGTGGAATGGATTCTGAATTTTGATGACGTTTTGGCAATTTGAGACTTTGTTTTATTCGGCTTATAATTAGGAATAGAATGGAACTTGAGTGAGATGAGGACTGTGTTTTCCACTGTTTATTCTAATATAGTTATACTAAGTTTATGTTTTACTTAATTCTACTAATAGTCAAATAATGTAGACTGGATTCTAAACTCTGATAGTGTTTTGGAGATTTGAGACTTAGTTTAATTTGGTTTTCATTAGAAATAGAGTGAAACTTATGTAAGAGGAGAACTGTGTTCCATTGTGTTTTTTCTGATTAATTTATTGGAAATATGAATATCTTATCTTCTGTAATTGTTCTTTTTGAATTGATTGAGACCTTTGGTAATGATTATTGTGTTTGAAACACTTTCTGTGCTAGGATTAAATCAAATCGTTGAACATGTTGGGATACACTGATTGTTCCTAGGAACTATTTTGCTCAACACAACCATTGTTATCACAGTCTGTTGCATCCATTAAGGTAAAATTTTAATGTAAGTATCATTATTGAAATGTTTGAGCAAGTGTCATTGTGATACGGAATGTTCTTGTCACTAACATCACAGCCACAATTAATGTCATTGAAATGTTTTAGCAAGTTGATTGTAAAGGGTCTGAAGGCAGCCATTGTTAATATTACTGAAATGTTTTAGAAAATTGATTGTAAGGGCCTGAAATTTTTTTGCCTCTACCATTGCAACCTGTCAATGTTACTGAAATGTTTGTAAAAGTGATGAAAGATATTTAAATGATTGTAAGGCTTACAGAAAATAAGGGAATGATGAGAAATCAAAATATTATTACAATTTACTTATATGTTACAAGTCCATAATGTAGCATCTACTAGTTTCTCAACTCTATCATTCACAATCTTCAAACTTATTTCAGTTGGTGTGACAACATGATTACAATTGAATATCTCAAATCCCTTCCTCATACATTTTGCAATGATATAAATCCATTCTCATATTGCAAATATCATTGTCCTCAATTTGCTTGAATTAATAAATCAAACAAAACAAAAATGTTATAATTTTTTCTAAGTTATAAGTGATAAATTAGGTTCTTCAAAAACCAGTCTTAAGATACCACAATATCGCAGTTGCATGACCATGTAGTAAATTCCAAAAATGATTAAATTGAATTAATAAAGCCTCAGAAATGAGACAAAACTTATCCTTTGTATTTCACTATTATACTTTGCATTTCACACAATTATACTAGGAAATCCATACTGCTTCCTCTATCATTCCTTCACTGGTTCCTCTTTGAGAGACTCCCCACACTATTATGTTGCTAAATCCATAAAACTTTAGGACGAACCTGCATATATTGCAAAAAAACAGTACCATCCAAAACAATCAAGTGATGATGAGAGAGACACAATGCTTCACCACTCAAGATAGTCCATATGTATAATGATATATTTTTGAAAATGAACTACACAAAGTAACAGTTAAAAGGAAAAAAAATGAAAATTATTTTCAACATTATCCTCAGAAATAAGGATATATATATAATGAGGTTCCGAGGTCGAAAATCATATGTGGAGAATATGACAAAAAGGGTGATGATATTGCAATGAAGTATTTAACCTATGTTCTATTTCTCCTTGATGTTGGCTTTGCTGTTTACTCAAATAAGGACTCTTTACCAGTGTTTTATATCCAAAAACATGCGATTCATTTCAACTATAGTAGATTAAGACAAAACGAACTTCGCTTTAACCTATGCTGTATTTCTCCTTGCTGTTGGAATTATTATCAGTGTATGTAATATTGATTTTAGCATTGTCATAATATTTGATAGGTAAGTGGGATTATGGTTGTGTAAAAGTTTGTATTATATATAGTGTATTCAATGATAATTATCTATATTAACTATTAGATTTAGTTAATAATTATTAAAACTTACAATTAGTGTGTTAGACACACTTTTGTTTCTTCTTATCAGTTTAGAAATAAATGGCGGCGACGGTACTAACTACGTCCTCTCTCTCACTCTCACTATTCTTTCTCTTATATTCGTAGCTATAGATTAGAGTTGGATGCAAAAAAAAAAACCGCTCAAGTGAAGAGTATGAAAAAGGAGTGTTAGAGTTTTTGACATTTGCTCAAACTAATCTTCCCAAAAGTAATGGACGGTTCCATTGTCCTTGTGCTAAGTGTGTGAATAATGCACCTTTAGATGCCAACATAGTAAGGGATCATCTAATAGCCAATGGGATTTGTCAAAATTATACAAATTTGTTGGGTTATTGGACCGATAAAAGCTTCACACAATTGCTAGAGTTGTTGAAGGAAATGCTTCCATATGAAAACATGTTGTAGAACCATTCGTATGACGCAAAAAAGATATTATGTACGATGGGTGTAGAGTATTAGAAAATACATACATGCCCCAATGATTTTATATTCTATTGGAAAGATAATGAAGAGAAAGAAAAGTGTCCCAAGTGTATGACATCACGATATAAGAAGAAGGGTGATGATGAAGGTTGTGATGTAACCACAACGGGTCCTCTAGTAAAGGTGTTATGGTACCTTCCAATTATTTTGAGGTTTAAGCGATTGTTTGTGAGTTTAAATGATGCGAAAAATATTAGATGGCATGCAGAAGAGAGGAAATGTGACGGAAAAATTCGGCATCCGGCCGATTCTTTGCAATGGAAGAAGGTTGATACCTTATTTCCCGACTTCGGCAATGAACCAAGAAACCTCATGCTTGGAATTTATACAGATGGAATTAATCCATATGGTAGTTTAAGTAGTAAACATAGTTCATGGCTGGTTCTCTTGATTATTTACAACTTATCTCCTTGATTGTGCATGAAGAGGAAACATGTTATGTTATCCATGATGATTTCGGGACCAAAACAGCGTGGAAATGACATAGATGTCTATCTAAGTCCCTTAATTGACGACTTAAAAAAGTTTTTCAAATGAAACTTTCAAATTGCGTGCCATGCTATTTTGCACCATCAATGACTTTCCAGCTTATGGTAACTTGTCTGGTTATAAATTTAAGGGGCATAAAGCATGTCCTTTGTGTGAAAAGGATACTTGCTACCATAAGTTGGATAAGGGAAAAAAGATTTTTTATCTTGGACATCGAATATTTCTTAAACGTAACCACCCATATCGAAGATTGAAAAAGGCTTTAATGGATGTCAGGAGTATAAAGTTTCCCCAAAGGCCTTAACCGGAGAAGAAGTCTATCATCGGGTGAGGAACATAAGTGTTAGTTTTGGAAAACAAAAAAAAAGTTACGAATAAGAATATATGGAAGAAGAGGTCAGTGTTTTTTTACCTTCCCTATTGGTCTAGTCTTGATGTAAGACATTGTATTGATGTAATGCACATGGAGAAAAATGTGTGTGATAGTGTAATCGGAACACTTCTCAACATTCAAGGTAAGACAAAGGATGGTTTAAACTCTCGTTTAGATATGGTTAAAATGAACATAAGACAAGAGTTAGCTCCACAACCAAGAGGTACCAAAATGTATTTACCACCGGCATGCCATACATTGTCAACAGAAGAGAAACTAAGATTTTGGGAGTGTCTACAAGGTGTTAAAGTACCCAATGGCTACTCCTCAAATGTAAGAAGTCTTGTGTCAGTAGAAGACCTCAAACTAGTTGGCTTGAAATCTCATGATTGTCACATTTTGATGCAACAACTACTACCCATGGCATCTTACCCAAAAATGTCTGACATGCCATAACTAGATTATGCTTTTTCTGTAATGATATATGTAACAAAGTGATTGACCCTGATAAATTGGATGAGATGGAAAATGAGTCAATCATTATTTTGTGTCAGTTGGAGATGTTTTTTCCTCCTTCATTTTTTGACATCATGGTTCACTTAATAGTCCATCTAGTTAGAGAGATTAAAGTGTGTGGCCCTGCTTATTTAAGATGGATGTATCCTTTTGAGCGATACATGAAGATATTGAAAGGCTATGTGAAGAATCATTATCTTCTTGAGGCATGTATAGTTGAAAGGTACATTATAGAAGAAGCTGTTGAGTTTTGTACAGATTATTTGTCACATGCAAAACCTGTAGGATTGCCCAAGTCTCGTCATGATGGAAGATGTGATGGTAAGGGTACACATCTAAAGGTTAAGCATATGGGTGAAGGAGAAGTTTTTCAAGCACACTTGTATATATTAAATAACACTGATGAGGTTCAACCATACTTGAGTACACATAAAATCATTGTCAAAGCCAAAAACCCTCGAATGCCAGAAAAATGGGTGTTGAAAGCGCATAACAAAAAATTCTCAAGATGGTTTAAAACCAAGATTATGAATGATAATAATGCTTCAGATACATTGAGGTTTCTAGCTTATGAGCCTAGTTTTAATGTCTTATGTTGGGTTGGGTATGATATAAATAAATTTTCCTGTTGTACAAAATCGCAGGATGATAAGAGTACCATGCAAAATAGTGGGATTATGGTAAAGGCTTCTTCAATTCATTTCTCTAGTTCAAAGGATAAAAATTTCATCTTGGCATCCATAGCTTACTTTGGTGTTATAGAAGAGATATGAGAGCTCAATTATGTGAAGTTTAAAGTTTCGATTTTCAAATGTAAGTGGGTTAATAGTAACAATGGTGTACAAAATGATGAGTTAGGATTTACATTGGTGGACTTGGATAAGGTAGGATATAAGGAAGAACATTTCATCATGGCAACTCAAGCATTACAAGTATTTTATGTAAAGGATCCCTCAGACAATAGGTGGCATGTTGTCCTCCAAAGAAACTCAAATTTTAGTGATGAAAATGAAAATTCAACTCTAGACATTGATCACAATACTTCTTTTTCAATAGGAAGGCCTTCTTTTAATGATGAAATTGAAGTTGGTGATGTTTATGCCATTCGTTATGATCACGAAGAAGGGTTCTTAGAGTAACAAATAACATTTGGATTTATCCGTGTTTTGTTGGATCTATATAATGATATAGTGAAATTGTTTCCTGATCTACAAATTCTATTTCTGTTTCAATATGGATGTTTAATATGGTTGTTTTTGTTTCAATATGGATGTTTAACATATCTGCATTTTCTGCACTTATGAGTTTATGTTGTTGTGTGACTTTTCTGGTTTACTACACAACTCACTATATTGGTTTAATGCATTTCTGATTTATCTCTAAACAGGCATCATGGCTAAACCTTCTCTAAAAACTAAGACTAAAGGTATGATTCTTAAATTAGTTTTCTTTCCAATTTCGTCCCACTGTCTGGTAGTTCAAATTAAATAAAACGGACATGATCAATTCTAAAACTGAAATTCTGGTTCATACTAAAACAGACAATAATTCTTGTATTGCATAGTACTGAATTTGAAAACCTCTTATATTATGGTGTATGTTTACTCTCTCTTGTTTCAACAAGATTGAACTTATTTGATGAAGTCTCAAATATGCTATCTTTACATTAATGACTTTTTTACGTTATTCTGCTAGAAAGAAAGATGATTAGTGATGATGATGATGATGGATTGTTTGTTTACACATTGTTGTAGTTTGTTTGAGTTTTTGTTTATTATGTATGAATTTTGTGTTTGTACTGTTGTCACTTACACACACACACACACACACACACACACACACACACACACACACACACATATATATATATATATATATATATATATATATATATATCTTAGTTGCATGATTAGGATATTTCATGTGTCAAACTCAAAGAGACAAGAAGATTCATAGTTTTATGTTTTGTACTTTTTGTGTATGAATGTAACTATTATAGTGTAAGAAACATATGGAGTCCATTCTTGTGCTTTTCATGATCTTTGTTGCATCTACAAATTCAATCTCAGCAACACCATTATAGGTATATGAAGTTCCCTGTTAAGGAGGCAGTTTCACAGTTTTTCTGTTTTTATCTCTAAACAGGCATCATGGCTAAACATTCTCCAAAAACTAAGAAGACTAAAGGTATGATTCTTAAATTATTTTTATTTCCAATTTCGTTCCAATCATATAATGAACTTAATTGCATATATTATAATGAAGACATATAATGTTGATTGAAATGTTCATACAAGTTCGACATCTAACTTTTAGTTGGTAACAACTTCAACATTATATGCACCATTATTTTTTGTTTATCATATTATGTTATGCACCATTATTTATTCATGTACATATAGGTATATGCACCATTATTTGTTCACATTTTTTTCCTGTTTTTATCTCTAAACAGGCATCATGGCTAAACCTTCTCAAAAAACTAAGAAGGCTAAAGGTATGACAGCCCATACATACATATTGTAATGAAATAGGGGAGTAATGAAATAGTGGTATCAGGATTTGCATCTTCGGATATAGTTTTGTCAAAGGCTATTGTCATTTTGTTTGTAGCCTACAATTTTCTATTTCTGCATATTCTGCTCAATTTTATATTTGCATTTTCTGCATTTATGAGTTTCTGATTTATGGTTAAACAGGCATCATGGCTAAACCATCAAACCCTACTCAAAAGAAGAAGAAGACAAAAGGTGTGACATCATTGCTACCTTTCATCGTCAAACTTAGTGATGGTGAGAAATACAAGATTGATTTTGATCCAGATACTTTCCATCCTCTTGGCCAATATGCTGCGAAGTTTAAGAGTTATTTGTCGTATGTTGCACGTAGCAAGGTTAGTTTAAATGAAAAGAAATGGAAAAAGTTACCCGATAACTTAAAGGACACGATATCGGAAGATATCACGGTATGTAATTGTAATTATTTATTTATAATTTATTATCTATAATCATTTCTTTATTTCTTTATAATTACTAACACTTCTTATGTTTTGTAGGCTAAATTCACTCGCCCCCTGATGATGATGATAATGTACAATTTAAGAAGCATTGGTTTGTTATATGGGGGAAAGAATGAAGCAATTTAAGACATTGCTCACCATAGTCTATATATTTGGGGAAGGTGATAAGGATGGAAATACCACACCATTTGAAAAGTACAAATTTATCACTCCATAAGATTGTAATTCATTTGTCAAGAATCAAAACACAAAAGAGTTTCAAGTTCGTTAAATTTTTAGATTTTTATTTTATGTTATCTAAACTAATTTGTTTGTTGACATAATTTCATGTGATTTATTTGTAATAGGAGAAACGGGAAAAAGGAAAGATGCATGCTTCAAAGAATATCCATCCTCATCTTTTGTCGGGGTATGTTGCTTTTCGTGCATTATGGATTTCTATTCTTTTGAAATCTTGCATTATGGTTGTTATAGACTTGAATTGTCATGTTACAGGAAATTATGCAACCACAACATCTAATGTAATATGCAATCTGAATTTTTTTCTTTATTATAAAATTATAAGTGTTATGTTATTTTCTTAGCTTACATTACATATACCAAAAGTGGCAGATAAGCATTAAATGGTGCACTAAAAGTGTTTAATTCCATGGCTATTATTAGTGTTGGAGAGTAAATCTGATTGTGCAGTAGTTACAGCTATTAAAGTAAATGTTATGCTTATAATTTTAACATTTTAGGGTGATTTGGTGGAGAAGAGCGCACAAGGTGATATTGAGTTTGAAGAACGTGAAGATATATTGACTGTTGTGCTCGGAACAAATAAATGCCATGGCCGGATCCGCACTGTTCCTAGGGGTGTGGGCTTTAAGAAATTCTTTGGAAAAAAGTCACACTCCACCTGCACCTCAAAAGGTGTCACACATGAAGACATTCAAGAATTAGAGCAAAAACTGACAGCTGATTTCCAAGATAGATTAGAAAAGTGCTCCGACAACAAAGAATAGAGCTCCTTCGAGAGATGCAATTGCAGCTCCGCCATGACTTAGCAGAAAAGAGTACTAAAGAGATGTTCTCAAAAGAGGTACTAAAATGACATATTAGCATTAAAATTTAATATGATATTCTGCAAAGTATTATATTTTGTCACTGTCAAATAAATTAAAAACATCTAAGAAAGCCATTAGTAACATACCATATGATGGATATTGTAACATTGAAATATATCAGAATCTGCAAAGAGAGAGTTTCATGTGACATTCTAAAATAACCCTTGCTAGAAAATCAGATTATCTACCGTTCACATTCCTTGGCATTCACATAGTCAATGTATCTATCAATGATTGTTTGAAATCCAAATTATTTTATTTCAATTCAACAACCATCGATGAGTTTGACTAACACCCAAAGATATTGACATAGCTTAGTAGAGATATTATTTTGTTAAGAGTTAGATATAATAGGGATATCTATCTGATTGTTTGAAATCCAAATATCATGTGGTCCCCAACACACGGGTAGAAACCTAACCATTTCTCTTCTCTGATCCCATTTTAGCCAATCAAGGGCTATCCTCATTTATTGGAATTTAAATGATTAAGCATAGTTGAATTTAGTTTTATTTGTTTACTGAAATCTTTGATGTGATGTGTGTTTATGTTTGAACTCTATTAAACCAGATTGGGGCCAAATAAAATTCAATATATAGATGTGAACACTAAAGGCCTGAGAATTCATGAAATGTCAGGATTGTTGAAGGTAGAAGCAGATATCTATGTGCAATCAAATATGAAGTTGCATGTTATAATTAATAGCTATAAACATTTGAAGAATATTGCAATTGACATGGTTCCTATGGATGATAGTAGAATATACCATAACATATAGTCAAGATTGCAAAACATCTAAAACTCTGAAATAGTTTTACAATAGTAACATTGACAGATATCTATGCCATTAGAAAAACTGTTATTTTCTTCCACCCTTTCTTTTGATGCCTTAAATTTAGTTTATGTATTCTGCTTTTTACAGAATGTGAAACATGTGGGTACGAGCACTAACAAAAGTGGCTCAATTAAAGATGTAAACACTAGTGTTTATGAAGATTATCTAAAATAGATCGAAGATCTCAAGGAAGATTCCTTCTCATTAGATGTGCTTCATGAAACAAGTGAATTATCATTTTATATTGATAGGTGGGACCTTTCCGAAATAATTTCTGGCGGTAGATGGATCTCCACATCTATATTGATTTTATGGTGCTCGTAAGTATCGAATTCTATTTTTAATTATTTTTATGGTGCTCGTAAGATATAAATTAACATTTGTTTCAACAATTTAGATATCTACATGGCATTTGTATCTCCAAGAATGTCATTGACCTATTTGGGTTTCTTGATCCAAATAGGACATTACTTACCGTTAGAGAGTCTGATGCTATTTCATCGTACATACAAAATAAGTTGAATGTCAAATCAAAAAAAATATTTCTTGGACCATTGTTAGATTGGTAAGTACACATATATATGTACATATTAATGTTATTTTGTAGTATTTGAATTTTAATGATTCTAACACTATTATTTTGAAACTATAGAAATCATTGGCAGTTGTTTATTATTTGTCCTCAAGATAATGATATCTTTTGGTTTTCTCATTAAACACAAAACTCAAGAAACATATTAAAGGCATAATTGAGAAGTAAGAAACATAAATCAATAGACATCATTTATACTTCATTTATGTATCTTTTTAACTTTATATTTATAACTTATTTATGGTGCAATTTCTTTTATCATAGCTCTAACAGGATATCACTCATTAAGAGGGGTTGAGAAGAAGAAGCCTAATTGAAAGTTTGTCAAGGTAATTGGAAGTTGTGATAACAAATTTGTCATAGGAGAATATCCCTTTCTTCAATTTAATCTCTTTGATGCATTTATGTAATAAATTGTATCTAATATGTAGGCACATAAGCAAGATAATGGATGGGCGTGTGGATATTATGTAATGAAGAACATGATTAATATTATTAAGACTTCTATTGTTGAAAGATTCGATGAGGTAATATAATTTAAACGGGTGTAATTAAGGTAGACATTTCTCACTCAATGGATATACATCCGATTTTTATTAAATTTAATGAATGTAATTGTAATAAAAAAAGGTGGAAATTAATCTTTTTGTATTAGGTACCTTAATATCTTTCTCAATTTCTTTACACCCTACGTCCTCCCTAGGGCCATACTTCAATGGTTTTGGTTCGATTATGTGTTTCTAATTACTGAGAAAACAAATGTGATCATGTCACTCATTTGTGATGGACCTTGGAGAGTCTACATGACATCATGATAAAAGGGTGTCCATTGAGAGAGAGCTTTAATAACATAAGTGCATGTGATCTCGTGAGTGTGTTAGTTTAAAGTGTACTCGTGGATGAACACACACACACAAAGTGTGCTCGTGGATAAGGGTCGATCACGTGGGCACCTTCTGCTGTCTCTCATGTCAATATCTTTTGCACTCATAAGCTCATCATTTTCCAGTGAGGTTTTGCACTCAAAAGAAATAAAGTTTGTGCTTATTTCTTTATTTCCACATACCACATGATTCCATCTTCTATAGTTTTTGAATGATCATATAAATGACTAAAGATGGAAAGGTTTTGGAATTTTAGAGCACACATCGTAGTTGCGTTACTGTAAGTAAACAACAACCACATTGTCAAGAGTATTAACTAGGTAATCAGAAAATTGATGCAAAACTCATACAAAACACATACATTCACAAAAAAAAATAATCTCAATTGCGATGTGAATTTCACGTCACAACTTGAAAAATTACGTTACAACTCATAATTAACGACATGTTCAAATATGTCGCTGGAGAACAAGTGACAAACTAGTTACAACATGTTTTTCATGTCACAAAGTTGTGACGTGGTATTCACGTCGCAACATATTTATATAGGAAACACAACTCTACACTGCAGAGCAGATATGACAGTGGGTAAAGGACACACTAAACTAAAATTATATAATTAAATTTAATATAATAAAATTAATAAATTAAAATTTAATAATTTAATAATTTAATGTATATTAAATTAAAAAGTGTTAATTAATTAATATCTTACATAAATTCAAATTTAAAAACAAATTAAATAAAAAGTGTTTTTACGGGGCATCTTGACTGGGATAATTATCAATGTCAAAATCATCGTTTCCGTCATCCTCCGGTTCTTGACCACGCACATTTTAATTTCCACCACCTTGCATAAATTGTCTCATTTGCTCCTCCATATCAGATTGCCTCTTCGCCATGATCTCCATATACCGCTCTTGCTCTTGCCTCATTGCCGTTATTTAGGCCTCCATTGCCGCCTCACGTTGTGCTGACTCACGTCTCGCCTCATTTAACGCCATTTGTCTTACTGTTTCAAGTTGTTCTCGTGTCAAATTTGGTTGACGCTCCTTCTCCATCTCTAACTCTTTGAAATAGATTTTTATCACCAATTCTCAAGCCGGCCGCCAAATTTCCACCAAAAAAAACAACCATTAGGCCCTTTTCCCTCAACGACTTGATTCCAAATATAAAAATCAACATCCAAATGAAGCGGCTCCCCCCTCTACCGGAGTATATTGAGGATTATTTTCCAAAAAAACTGCGAAATGTCTGATAATCCTCCTGCACATACATACAATAAAAAATTTTAAATTAAATATATATATATATATATATATATATATATAAAATTATACTAAGTTAATATTGATTTGAACAAGTGATCAGAAATGGAGATGGCCAGAACGATTGATGATCCTTCGAGCAAGTTGATGTTCAGGGGGGTGTACCTGCAAGGCACTCAGATGCTAAAGTAAGAAAATGTTTGAAGGGAGAGAATAATGAATATTAGGGTTTTTAGTGTAAGAAAGTGATACCTTGCCCTCAAGGATATGAGAGTTTATATAATGATCTTAGGAGGACTCTCATTGGTTGCTATATTTGGGCCAGAATATGCAGATCCACGAATATAGTTGTCAGAGCTAACTAGGTCAAATCGGGATATGATGCCCGTAACTAGCCATTATGTCAAGTAGAGGAGACATAACGGGCATAGTTCTTAGCGTGTCGAGCAGAGAATGTCGCGTGGCTAATGAAACGGGAAGGTGGAAGCCCCCAGTGTGTTATCAGATCTCGGCGGATAGAAGTATCCCGAGATAGAAGGATCTTTCCGACACGCATTCAGGCAGTCCAGAACAGTAGCCCCCCAAGTCGTTGTGTCTGCCCATAGAGGCGATGACTTGATTTCCAAGAGGGTAGCCGAAGTCGTTTTATCCGGGGACATAAGGAGCTATCGAGTAAGCAAAAAGTTGGAGAATTCGTAGGGTTCATGCTTACGTGGCCTCGGGCCGCGTGCATTGATTTCTTGGCAGGCCTAGGGACTAGGGCATAATGATGAATTCCCTAGGTTTCCTAGGCGCATGCAAATGCACGTGCGGAGTGGGGGCCTATAAAAGGAGCGAAGACCCGTCATTTGATGACTTTTCTCCGTCTGATCTTGTTTGCGTGTGCCCGAATTCAACATTCATCAATCAGAGAAACTCGAGTTAACGTGTTCAGAATCATCTATGCCTTTTGCCGCCGTGTTATTGATCTGATCGCCTGTCGCAAACGTATCAGTCACTTTTAAATGGTATATTTTCGAAACTATTGTTCAAATTTGCTAGATTAGGTTTGAAAATCCTGCTTGTTCATAGAAATGCATGTGGTTAGGGTTTCACATTTTTGGGAGTCCTATGATGGTGAGCGGTTGCTCCGTATTTCCCTGGAGTTTTGTGGTGTCGGGGTTCCTTGTGTGTCTCCTTCCTTGAGCTGAGAGATTTTATTTTGAGCGATAGCTTGTTTCGAGAGAGGGCTGTTGGCCGAGGAAGTGGATCCTCGTTTGTTCGAGCCCTTTCACTTGATGAGTGGTGGAAGGATGGATTTGACGTATATGTCGAGCTCACTGACTTCTTCTGCTTTTCAGGTGTTATGACAGATACTAGCAAAGATAGTTATGAAGGTTCGGACCGTTTCGAGCAGGAGTATTCTGACTTTACTACTGATGAAGAAGGTGCCTTAGAGGAAGTCCTAGGAAAGGAACCTCAATCTGCCGAGGGGGTGACTGAGCCAATTGTTCCGATCGGTAACCAGGATCCGACCACTTGGGTGGCTCCGAATGCTCGTTTGAGAGGGTCTTATTTCACCACTCCTCAGAGTGAGATATTCAATGAGGTTGATTAGTACGGTCCTGAGGGAGATGAAGCGAACTTGGAGGAGAGTCGAAGGGAGTGGATAATATATATCCCTGCGGACGAGCACTAAATTTGCTCGATATACGAGGCTGATCATATCCCAGTATTTGATATTTGGATTAGGGAGCTGGGGTATTGCCTCCCCTTCACTGATTTGCAAGTGGTGGTGTTCGACCACCTTTGTTTGGCTCCGTCTCAACTTCATCCTAATGCGATAGCCTTTATCAGGGTGTTTGAGATTGTGTGTGAATATATGGAGATAGGTGCTACCCTCTCCTTATTTTTTCACATCTTCTGCCTCGAAAGGGTTTCAGATAAGGCGGACATGGTAGTTCGATGGAGTTAGGTGTTGTTTTGGCAACAGAATGGGAAGATTTTTAAACCTAACCATGAGTACGTCCGATTTTTTAAGGACATGTATATGTTAGTCTGACCGATCTCGGAACAGGCTCTTTTCAACATGTTTACGAGGATTTCTGCCGTCAAGGAGGATGGTTCTCCGAAGGTGAACGAGTGGGGGTGTGTTCCAGCTCATGTCTTAAGTTTAATTTTCATTGGAAAGAAGAGAATTTCGGGAAAAATGTTGATCAGTATGTGTGGGCCAAAGAGGGGTTGGATGTTGAAGATTTGGCCAGTCTTGGTGTGTTGTCATCTTATGTCGAGGGTCTTCCCCCGGTGCAGCGTTTGGGACGAGGGGGGAAAGCGCTCGTGGGAGAATATAGGGGTTAGGTTTTTGAACCTTCATTTATCAATGTGAGGGATCTCCTCCTTAGCGGAGATCCTAAGGCTTATCTAGGTAGATACCTTGCCATTTTATATTTGTGCATCTCCTTCTTTTTAGGTTGTAGCTGGATGTTTTTAGATTTATCTGATCCTAATGTGAGTTCTTTTTGTTGTAGCTAGGATGAATTCCGTGCAGGAACGTATCGCTCGAAATTTACTGCAGAAGAAGAAAGGGAAAGGAACGGGGTCGCCGAATGAACCGGGGATTGCCTCCAAGTCTGGTCCGGGGAAGTCGTCTAAAAGTCAGGCGGTCGGGGATCTGTCCCCTCAACAGACTCTTTCGAGGAACAAAAGGGTTCGAGTTGATGGAATGGTGGATCTGACCGGGGAGAGAGACAAAGGGAAATTTGATCTTCCTCCCTGCTGGCACGACCAAACTTATTTCGAAAATACGAGCGTGATTTTGCCTCGGCCAGAGTCCCTCTTATTGGAAGAAATGGACTGGCCGTCCAAAAAGGCGGCTCTTGCAAAGGATGTGGGCACGTGGGTTCGTATTTTTGAGATGGTGGCTGCCTACTCCGAGCTCGGCCAATCTCCTGAGGTCGAGCTTCGGGAGCTCAAGACCAAGTTGAAGGAGATGAAGGAGGTCGCTAAAAGCTGGGAGAAGGCTCGAGATATTCACCTCACAAATTTGTTATTAAATTTATAAAAAATATAAACAACATAAATTAAATAACTTTCAAAAGCTTTCCGCGTGCGTTCATCAACAAAATCCCCCAATCTCTTTATCTGAGTCTTTGTAATCAACTGAATAATCAGTGGTGGTCTCCCCAGCTCCTTAGTCTAAATAATAAAATTAAAATTAATTAATAAAATATATTATGAATAAAAATATATCTTAAAAAATTGGTAATATTTACCATTCGCCAAACATGCTCCTCAATACTTATACTTCCAACAGTATTGACACAACCCCCCTCTTCTAGAGGTTCTGCCATAATAGTTTTTTTCAATCATTTTCTCGTTCACCGGATCCCACACACATTTTTCCTACAATGTAGTATGACATTAAAATAAAAAGTTAAGTAATTATAATGAAAATATCATTTAAATAACAATAACTAAAAAAATAAATTAAATTTACAACTTAAATAAATAACAATACCTTAAATTTTTTAAACCATTCTTCTCTATTTGTAACCTCTCTAAAGTTCTTCCAAAATGATTTATACATCTGCTGAATTATATAATTTATAACCTTGGCAGTAGTCCAACTCGACGCGAAACTTAACCACAATATTTAAAGTTAACAATATTAAATATAAATTTATACAAAAAAAAAGTATACATACTTAAATAAAAGTTTATAAATAAGAAACTTACTTGTTTCCTTCATGCCAAATCCAAAACATTCCCTCAATGACATGAATCTCACACGGATCATCGCTCCCACGAAGATCATCTCCATCTATCTCATCATCTGTCACATCTACATCACCATCATCGTCACATGCAGGTACATGTGTGGGACATGGGATGTGGGATCCTCCAGTCTGTCAGAGATGTGGGGTGCAGGACCCTCCATTCCGTGTGGGACTTGGACTGGGGGATCCTCCAGCCTGTGTGGGACGTGGATTGGGGGATTATCCATCCTGTGTGAGACGTGGGTTGCGGGATCCTCCATCCTGCTGGAAGGATGAAGGCACCTGTTTGAGATATGGAAAACTGGGTCCTCTCGTTTGCTGGAAGGATGAGGGCATCTGTGTGGGATATGGAAAATTGGGTCCTCCCGTCTGCTGGAAGGATGAAGGCATCTAGTTCTGTGGGAAAGGAAAACCAGGTCCTCCAGTGTGCTGGAAGGATGAGGGCATCTGGGTCTGTTGGAAAGGAAAACCAGGTCCTCAAGGTTGCACAAAAGGTGCAGGTACCCCATACGAGAATGTCTGAGAGGAGAGTAATGGAACAAAAACCTGATTACTGGCCATGGACATAGGATCAACCTGACTCTGAGGGGGGCACATGGCCGAGTGAGGTTCCTCACATGTTACTACCCTCGGACGTTGGGACTTCTTATCACTATCCTTACTCTTAGGTGGCATTTTACCTATATATATATATATATATATATATATATATATATATATATTCATCAACAAAGATAATAAATTCATTAACATCAATAGATATTCATTAACAAATTCAATAGATATTCATTAAAACATTCAATACATATTCATTAATGTTACCTTTAATAAATTGTTTAGTTATTCTAAATCTTCATGCTCGTTATCCATTTCATTCTTATTATCTGATGTAATATTGTCCTTGGATTCAAACTCTTCATCATTCTCTTCATCCACATTATTATCAACCAATAATATAGACGCATCAACTTGATGTCCCTCAACCGTTGTATCAGACAAACTTGTAATGTCTTCAGCTGCAACCACATTATTAATTTGTTCAACGTCATCAACTTGGTAGGCAACATCTTCCACTAGATCGCCAGTTTCAATATGACCTAACGATTTTGTTTTTATTACAACACACCATCCTCTTTTACGTATTACAAATGAAGGATAAGGAACATAAAAAACTTGCCTAACAATATGTGACATTATGAAAGGGTCATACTCTTTGTATCTCTAGTTCATTTGAATCTCAACAGTACCATATGACTTGTCTATTTTTGTGCCTCTAGTTGGATCATACCATTCACAATAAAATAAGACAACTTTATTTTCCGAGTCCAAGTAATTATATACCAACTAGTAGATATGCTTAACAAAGCCATAGAAGTTGTCTTCACCGCCATCCGTAACTCCTTTTACAAATATTCCATTGTTTATGGGTTTTTCCCCTTCGGTCCATGCCTCGGTGTGAAATTTATATTCGTTCATGAAGTATGTGTGCCAATCATTTGCGCTTTGGATAGGGCCTTTTGCCAAGTTTTTCAAATGGAGTATTTCTGGAGTTGGTGCAAGAATGCTAGACAATAACTCCTTGAACCATGAGGGAAATTGAGCACGAATGACACCGGATGTTGACTGTACACCAGTACTATGAAAATAATCATTGTTAAATTCCCTACAAAACACACACCATAAGTTTAATAAGTTTGGTACACACACATTGTCAACAGAGTTAAAAAAAGTTAGGGTAAACTTACTCAAGATATGGTTTAACTTCAACACAATTGATCAAGACATAGACATGTGCGGATTACATTTCTTTTGGGGTCAACCAATGCACACCCTTCTTTCCAGAGGATCGACCTGGAAGCCCGAAGACTGATAAGGTGAATTGACTTCTCTGGTTGACATTTACAGGATTCCGTATGATTCTAGGAGTTAACATCAAGTGATTGAAATAGTGACTGCAAAAATGTGATGTTTTCCGATGCAAGTAATGTGCACATATAGATCCTTATACTCTATCTTTAGTTTTCACTAATCACTTTGAATCACCCATGAACTTTTCAAACAGATACATCCACCTATATTGAACAGGTCCACCAAGATAAGCAAGATGCACAAGTAAATGTTCCATGGAGTCAAAGAAACCAGGCGGAAATACTTGTTCCAACTTACAAAGAATGAGTGCAATGTTTTTGTCCATCTTAATCATGTCTTCCACTCTTAAAGCTGACACACAAATATCTCTACAAAATTGACTAATTTCAGTTAGTGGATCAAGAACATGTTTGGATAGCGATCCAAATGCAATTGGTAGCAATTGTTCCATAAAAATGTGGCAATCATGACTTTTCATACCATGCAACTTCCAGTGTTAGGGTCAACACACCTTGCTAAATTCGATGAATACCCATCGGGCATTCTCAAATCTTTTAACCATCGACAAACCGCTTTAGCTTCTTGGGAAGTCAGACTGAAACAAGCCTTGGGTTTTAATAACTTTCCATTCGGTTGAGGCTTCGACTCCAACTCTTTTCGGTTACACCAAAATTCTATGTCTTGTCTAGCCTTCTCATTATATTTTGTTTTGCCTGTCACATCCATCACTGTGTTAAATACATAATAAAAAAATTCTTCTCAATATGCATAACATCAAGATTATGGCGCAACAAATTATCTTTCCAATACGGGAGGTCCTAAAATATACTTCTTTTTGTCCAATTATGCGTGAGTCTATATCCTTCAATTTGACATCCTTTACCATTATCTGTAAATTTTGGTAGTTCATAAACTTGGTTCCATATAGCCCCTGTTGACAATCGAGGCGGAGGCAAATCTGTCACTCGTTTATCTTTTTTAAAATTTGTCTTGTTTCTTCTATAGGGATGATTTGTTGGTAGGAATCTGCGGTGATAGTCAAACCACGAGCTTTCCCCCATTTATCCAATGTAAATGCTTTGGTGTATTCCATGCAATGCGGACAACCCATTTTTCCATGCGTACCCCAACCCGACAACTTGCCATATGCTGGAAAGTCGTTAATGGTCCACATCAAGGCAGCTCGCAATTTAAAGTTCTATTTATGGGATATATCATAAGTCCATTCTCTAATCCACAACCTCTTCAAATCATCAATTAAAGGTTATAAGTACACATTAATTCCGAATTTTAGACTGTGCGGGCCTGGTATGACGCACGTAAAGAACATGTATGGTTTTGTCATGCACATCTTAGGATGGAGGTTGTAAGGGGTTACAATAACTGGCCAACAAGAATACGCACTTCCCGACGCTTGCACGTATGGGGAAAAACCATCAGACCATAATCCAAGCCTGACATTTCTAGGTTCTGCAGCAAAATCTGGATGTGTCTGATCAAAGTGCTTCCATGCCTCACCATCATATGGATGTCGCATAGTTCCTGAACTTGTTTGGTTTATATTATACCATGTCATTTGATTGCATTGTGCATTGAAGCAAACATTCTTTTAATCCTGGTATTATCGGAAGATAAAACATGGACGTTTTTGCTTGTTGTTAACGGCTCTACTGCGAACTTGATATCTTGGACTATTACAAAACTTACACTCCTCTAACCATCCATCTTGAGTACCAAACTCATTGTCATGAAACAACATGCAACCGTTAATGCAACAATCAATCTTTCTTACTTTTAAACCCAACTTCGACACCCACTTCTTTGCGTCATAATAACTTGTAGGCAAGTTGTCTTTCGTTGCAGTGGAGTCCAAGATCATTTTTGCAAAATGTTCTAGACACGGATCAGGAACATTCCAATTTGACTTGTCTGCCAATAATCTCACACACATTGATAGCTTTGAGTCTGACGACCCCTCAAACAAAGGCGTATTCATCTCATTCAACAATTGATAAAATTTATGCGCTTCCTCATTCAGCAACTCTTCCCTGTCAAAATCTCCAGGTTCATCATATGTCACGTTCACACCAAAGGCATCCTCAACCATCTCGCCGATCAGATTAAAGTTCTCCTCATACTCCATAGGCAGTCGACTACTTGAAGCATGCATGTTGTTAGTCTCTAGTACGTTACTCGAGAGTTCTTCACCATTATACGTCCAAACCCAAAAAAATTCAATGAAACCCCTTCTATGCAAATGACGTGTTACTTCCTCTGGGTCACTAATTATTGGTCTCCATTCACATTTAAGACAGGGACACCTAACTCCTCCTTCGCTTTGACAAAATTCCTGAGCAAATACCCACGTGATAAACCCATCAACTCCTAATATAAAATTGGGTTTAAGTCCACGTCTTCCTGGATATGTTCTATCGTACATCCAACTATGATAATACCGATAATATTTCATACTGCACATTTATAAAATCATTGTCTTTTTAATTAGAAATATTGATCAACCTAATAATATTCTTAAAAATATACTATTTAATATTATTATGCTTTATTATTACTACTTTTATTTTATTTTAATTAATACTACTCTTAACAAATATATTTTAGTTTTTAAATATTCTACTTTTAATATATAATTTGTTTAAATTTAAATTTTTTCTTTTTAAAAAAATATAACATATTTCATTTTTTAAAATATTTTGGTTATGATTCTATTTTTAAAATTACTAATATTTTGTATACATAACTATTATTCATCTAAATATTTTCATTAATATATAATATTTTAACTTTTACTAAGATACAAATATATACTATTTTTATTAATATATTCTGTTTTAAAACAATAATGTAAAATATATAATTTTTATTATATAACAATAATATAACATATATATTTTTTATTATATATATAACAATAATATTAAAACAATAATATAATATATACTTTTTAAATTCAGTTTTTTATAAATTTTTATTTTAATATATAAATTTTTTTCTTTTTTTAACATATAAATAAAAAACTAATACTACTATAATAAATAAAATATAAATTTATGTTTTTAAATTTATGGTTTAACATATATACATCTATAAAAAAAAAATTTAATTTTCTGTTTTTTATAAATTCTTATTTAACTTTTTTATTTTTAAAATATATTAAAAACTAATACTAATATTACAATTAAAATATAAGTTTATGTTTTTTAAATTGTTTTTAAATACAAACATATAACACTAACCTCAAACTAGTATATAAAAAAAATTCATTTTTTTTACATATAAAATAAACATAATACAATTTTCATTTTTTAAAAATGTTTTCTAATTTCTGTTTTTTAAAAAAAAAAAAATTATTTTTTGATATAGACAAATTTTTCTTTTTTTTAAACATATTAATAAACAAAATATAAAACTAAAACTAATATTATAAAAATACAGAAACTAATAAATCCTAATATACTAAAACTAATATACTAAAATTAATAAATCCTAATTTACATATAAAATTTTCAAAAATTGTTTAAATACCTCTTGTATCTCCTTCACTTAATCTTCTTCCTCTTGTATCTCCTTCACTTAATGTTCTTCTCCAATATTCTTCAACTTAAGCAAAATAAATTTTATTAAATTTTTTATTACAACAACAAATACAGAATAAATAAAATTAATATTACATAATATATAATTACCTTATATGATTTTGAAATTGAAATTAGAGTTTATTTGAGGAAGATTTTGGAGAATTTTGAGAGGATACGAGGAAGGGAAAGGAATGGCAGCAAGGAACGAAGAAGAAGAAGAAGAAGAAAACGCAGAACAATGAAGTGTTGTGTTATAAAACAAAACTCTGAGACGTTACATTTATATGTCACGTAACGACGTGAATATCACATCGCAACCTTGCCACGTGGGATTAAAATAAAATTGCTTTTGTAATGTCTTTTTGTCACTATGAATGAAATGTCATGCCATTAGAATTAAAAAATGTACATTCTAAATTTTAAAATATTATGAACACCGTATTAAATGGTTAGTCTCACTTCATTATAGTTTATCCAAAGAGAAATATATGTTGTAGGGAGTTATTGGAGCTATTACTAAGACACTAAAACTATTTTCATTAAGCATGAGTATTCATCACAAACGCATGAATAAACCATTAATAATCACATCACATCTAAAGATGCTAGTCAGTTTGGGCTTTTAAAAAGATTTCTGTTAAGTGTGTGTATAATACTCTCTCTCTCTCTCCTCTCTCTCTCTCTCTCTGAGAACATCTTTATTGATAATGTGTTTTTTCAGCATAAAAAGGTTATGATGACATACCATGTGGGTGGCAATTCTTTCCTGTGATTTCAATGGTGCATTTGGATCCTTCAGATTTTGACCAACCTCAACACTCAAGTCCTTGGAAATTATAGTTCACTTTTACTTATAACCATTCATTGACCTTTCTTTTTCTAATTAAAGCTGATGTTTAGGTTCTCGTTACTAAGCACTTGAATTAAATTGGTGTTTGAATAGGTGTGTCGATCATTAAGAGAACAAAAATTAGTTTATTTGGGGGCTGGAAGTTTTGCCAAAAGGTCCTAAGTGTATTAGTGTAGCTACTTATAGAGTCTTGGCAAGAGATACACAGTAGAAAAATAAATTTAAAATATCATACTGTTAATGTTTTTCAAATGGTTGGCTTGAATATCCTTGAAAAACAGTATTTTTGGAGAATTTTGTTGGATGCGTTGACTCATACAGATGTTTGGTCGACTCAATGATTGAAGACGGATAGTTCATCAAGCTTGGGTTTGCTCGCGTCGACTCTTCCTATCGACTCAAACTTGGAGTCAGATATTCTTTATGTTGCTTCGACGCATGCCATGTTGCACTCGATGCACTGTCTTTTAAAAGAGCGTCCTACCACCCTCGGGATGTATCGCGTCGAGTTGGCTTGTTGAGTGAGTCGACCGCTCACTAAATGACACCAATTTTCTACTATATTTTCTTATCTTGGGTATTTGACGCGCGCACACACGTGTGTGTGTATATATATATATTAGCTTTCATCATTTTGAGTTGTCAACAAGAAAAAGTTAAAGATATACACTCTAGTCCTCATCATCTTCATCCTTTCCTTGCATTCATCAACAATTACACATAACAATTTTTGTTGATTAAAGTGCAAAGATGTGGTGATAACGTTCAAATTGAAGATTGATTTTCAGATTTGAGTTGAAGATTGAGTGATTTTTTCTTGAATAAAACTGTTAGGGTGTTGTCCTCCAAGATCCGTGTTGGTGCGGGGGATTTTTCACAAGTCTTTGCTTCATCAAATTCAGCCGAGTGAAAGGATTGAGAGATGGTGGGTTTGCTCAATCAAGTAGCAGTAACCGGAAAATTGTGAAGAAAGATTTAAGGTCAAACGTCCTGCGATCGAAATCAACCAAGTGAACGATTTGTGGAACGGAGAGTTCGTGCAATCAAGTAGCGGTAACTAGAGGTTTGTTCGAAGAATTTGACAATTGGTTTGGCTTGAACCAAGGGAAGAGAAGGGAAGAGTTTCATCATCTACAATTGGTTTGTGTGTATTGAAGACTATTGCTTCTCTTGTAACATTTTGTAACTTAATATCATATATCTCAATTTTAGATTCTAGAATTGGGGGCAGACATACCCTGCACGAGAACGAGAAGGAGAATTGCCTTAACAAATCATTTTAGTAATATTTACTTTTATTGGGGGCAGACTATTTACTTTTATTTGTCATAATTTTAGTAATATCAATTGTTCAATTTATTTTACTGTGATTGTAGTGAATCAAACTTTGTTTACAGTAATCTTAACAATCATTTTGATTGTTATCAAGGAAAATTCATCACTACAATTAAGTAAAACTGAATTTGTTGTGTTATAACACGCCAAGTGTTTGACAAAGTGACTAACGCACAAATTTGTGACATTGTCAAGTTTTATCTTAAGCAATTCATTGGAAGTAGTAAGTACTCATTGAGATTGTTTAAGTGATTGATAAATAAGTAATTGTATTGATTCATTTCTCATCATAAGTACTCCATTTGATTTCGCATATTTGGTTTTTCTAATAACGGATCGTTTAGACGATTATTAATTCGGAGAACTTTCGCACCGTTTCTAAAAACAATTTTAAAAAAATAGTCTCTAATAAAGGATCTATCATTAAGTTTTGATATTTCACATGGAATGTATGGTCCACATTATTAGGTCTTTAAAATTCAAAAATTCAAGATGAATTAAAAGATAAAATCCAATTATAAAGATTCTTAAGTTCTTAAGTTGTATAAATTATGTGTCTCACAACAAAAAATGTAACAATTTTGTAAGAATTAAAAATTTACTATATAATTAGTTTTTAAAAACAAAGTTTGGCCCTTCTTAAAAATGACTCTAGCTCCGCCTCTATTCAAATTTTAAAGTAATTCTATAAGCAGGGCCAACTCTAGGTCAGGGCAAACAGACCCATAGTCCAGGCCTAAAAAATATGGAGCCTCAAAATTTTAATTTAAGGCCATTATAAATTAGATAATAATAAAAACTTAAATTAATGCTTATTATTACCGATTGAATGTGTAGCCTAGCAGATGGACTTGAGATCTCGGAGTATAGGTTAGGTTGCTATGTAATCCAATCCCTGATTTTAATTTTTGACAATACAATTGTTTTAACTTTCATCTATGGTGTAATACTCATTTTTGACAATACAATTGTTTTAACTTCATCTATGGTGTAATACTCACTCATGAAAATTATCCAGGTTGTTTACATTTAAAAAAAAATTAAATTATTCTATTTTCTATATATTTAAATAAACATGTAATTAGTCGTATAAAATTATCTTAACTATAATCTTTACAAATATTCTAAACCTCACATTCCAATATTATAATCTTTTATATTTATTTTTACAAATATTTTAATTCTCACATTCCAATGTTATAATAATTCTCATTTCAATATTATAATCTTTTACAAAAATTAATTCGTTAAATTAATTTATAATTTATTTTACAGAAAATCTTGGAAAATTAGTTCAGAGTAAATTAATTTATAATTTATAATTTATTTTAATGACAAAGCAAATTGTTGATTTTTTATTGGTTGATTTTGTTAAAAAAACCTTATACTAACGGCGTATAATATTATTCTCATTCTTTGCCTATATCCATTTTTTTTTAATTAAAAGAAATATATTAATTCAAAAACTAAGAAAACAAAAGGCGGTCGCTCGGATCTAGCCCTCCAAAAGCTAAGAACTTAAAGCATCATTCTAACAAGATGCTTCCTAATCTTCCTATTACACCAACTTCTATATACAATATTTTCTATAATTTTCTCAATCGTATCATCACTACAATCTGTACCAAAATTAATATTATTCCTATGTAACCATATCTCATGAACGGTTTCAACTAGAGCAATTTTCGTAATGGTAGCTCTCCTTCTTAACCATTAACCTAATTAAAAACTAAAAACTAAAAATTAAAATTTAAGATTAATTACTCAATTTTTTTATTAGGGACTCATTTTTATTATTTGTCTTAGGCCTCTAAAATGTCAGGCTGTCTATAAGCCATGCTTAAATGAAATTAGAATTTATTTTAAAGTAATTCTATAAGGAATGTTTTCAATGAAATTATAATACTTGAAGTAGAAGGAAAGGATCTCAAAAATACTCAATAATTCACATATGACCAGACCTTGGTTTATGACAAAAACCAAAGTTTCACATGGAAGAGAATTTGTCTGCATAATTCTTCTGACAGCAAAGAATTTGCTTTAAACCTGGCTAGAACACTTCTACTAACACTTTGTTTGTTGAGCCTGTTTCATTCAAATTTATAATGCACCTGCCAAGAGCATTATTATGAACTACCTTGCGTGACATGTTGTATAGTTGGCATGAGAGTCAAAAGAAAAAAGAACACATACACTTTAATTTTAGGTGGAGATAATTGATTATTTTTAATAATTTTCAATGTGTTTGTGATTGTGATTGTCAAAATTAGTTGACATGTCCAATTAGTTCCAACATAGTAATTCAGTTGGTGGAAACAACAAAACCAAATATCTTTTTGAAGATCAATAGCTAATACTAAACCTAAAAAGTTTCCTTTCTTTTTTAAATTCTTTTATGCGATTAAAAATATATTGGGCTTATTAAAATGACTTTCTTTTTTTGTATTTCTACACAATTATTTCACATCATCTAACCCTTAATTCGGTGTCAATTAGTATTCTAAGAATTTTTCAATGATAATGAAGAAAGCAGATTAGGGTTGAAAAAAATGCAACGGGGACCAACAAAGCTAGTAATGATGTTCTATAAATCAAAATCATTATAACTCTGAAATCAACATCAATCATTATAATCATTATATTGTTCACACACTTTTTCATCTCATAACATTGACTTCTCTCCAACACCTTTTAGAGCTCAAGAATTGTTTTGTAGATTTATTTAGGGGATGATAAACGGGCATGTCCGTCTCATTTAAGTCTGCCTTGCAAAAACTCGCAAAAAAATAAGGTGGAGTGGGACGGTCAAAGATATAGATGCGGATTTATTTATTAGACCTGCACCGTTTAATAGCGGACATGCAGGCATATCCGTTTCTCTCTTTAAATTTTTTTCCACTCATGCTATAAAATAAAAGCATAATTAAGAGCAGCATAATTTAATATAAAATCATTTAACAACGGTAGAATTTAGCAGCAGCATTTAACAGATAATTTTGCAGCATTTAACAGCGACATAACGACATTTAACAGCAGCATAATAGAATTTAACAGTGGCAGAACAACAGGTTAGCATTTAACAGCAGCAGAACGACAATTAACAGCAGCCAAACAGTATTTAACAGCAGTAGATAAACAATTAACAGTAGAAGAACATCATATTAGCATTTAACAACACTTAAACGAATTTAACACATGTTATAATAGCAAGTTCAAAGTAGTAGCATGTTAAAACAAGTTAAAAATTAGAGCAAACTACTTACATTGAACAAACTTTAAGTAAACATGTGGGAATATAATTCTCTTCTAGTGTTGGAAGATGGAGTTTGAGAGATGATTTATTAATTTGTTTGTTTTGTATTTGATAATGAGCTATTTGTTTTGATATGGACCATAAAATTCATTTAATTTGTTTGTAAATTAATGTGTGCGGGCTACCCGTGACCGCACCATGGTCGCCCCTTTTTTTGCGATGCGGGGCAGGGCAGGTCGGACATACTTAGATATGCGGGTCCAAAATTCAGACTCGGACAGCGAATAATGACGGATAAAATGGACTTCCCCGCGGACCGAGCCCGTTTTGCCACCCCTAAATTTATTGCACTATTTATAAGCCAACTTGAAAAACACAGGTAAACAAATCTTAATGTTGTTTAAAGGGGAATAACCTGTATAGCACCAATATTTTATTTATTTATTTTTTCAGATTATTATTGATGTCGCCGTGTCAGAGTTAGAGCCGAAATCGAGAAATATCTGTGTTTCATAGAGATAACACACCTTCTTTGAGTTAGATGACTAAATAAACATAAAAATTGGTCTAATGGTGAACACTTATATATTGACAGTTTGCTCATATTAAAATTTCATATATGAATTCTATAAAGTGTAAATTTATTTGTTTAACCGAATTCATATAAAATTTGGTCCGACTTTAAACACGACCCTGCAAATAGATGCAAAACTGAATATCAAATTTATTTTTAAAAAAGTACAGCATTTAGTCGCTTATAAGATTATTTTTATTATAATTTATGATTTAGAAGGTATAAGGATAACTACCATGTTTCACCAAAAATATAAATAAATTTATAAGTTGTTTTCAATTTAATTTCTTAAGCTTTTAAAAATTATTTTGAAAAATTATTTCAATTATTTAGTGATAATTTACACACAAATATTATTAGTAAGGGTTTTGTTCTGAGTCAAAGTAAATCACACAAAAAACTGAGTCAATCAGAAAATCGAGTCACTCAACTTTTTTAGTACAAGAAGGAACGTCCATAACGAAATTACGCCTAAATTAAAAATTGACCGCCTTCACTAACGAATCGACAACCATATATATTTAGCGCTTTTATAAATTTAACCTCAAAATTTAGAATAAAATTTAAGAAACTCTTGACTAGAAAATGGAATTGACTCAAAAACATGTAAAATATTGGCAGAAGGATCTTAAACATAATCTCATAACATAATAGATTAGACAAATTAGAGATGGGAAACTCGTGCGTTCACAGGCATCCGTCGTGTTACGCGCATTTATTTAAAATCTTATTTTTATTAAATAGAAAAATTTATAATTAACAAATGTTGTAAAAAATGTAAAAAATTAATAAATAAAAAGATGTAAAAAATATTGTAAGAATATTATTATTGTAAATAAAAATTTGAAAATTAATTAGAATTTTTTTTAATTAATTAAAAAGATGTTAATTAAGAAAATAAATATGTTAAAAAAAATTGAAACTAATTGAAAAGTGTTGAAAAAATGTGCAATAAAAAAATATATGTAAAAGAAAATATAATATGTAATAATTAAATGTAAATATATTCAATGTATAAAAAAGTATCTAGAATGAAATATAGCGTATAATAAATAAATGAAAATATATGTATGACATTAAAAAAGTAATACAAAATTGTAATTGTAATGGGAAATATACTTGGTTGTAATTATATTGGACTAGGTCCATAGAAAGATTCAATAGAAAAGTTTCAAACGGTTTATCAAGAAAACACAAATGTTTCAATTTGGGGAAACAATGTATCAACCGCAAGAACAACAATCAGAAATCTCTTCACCGTTAGAAGATGGAAATCAGTGATTCATATAGGTTAAGTGCAGGGTAGGGTTCCTTGTAAGCTACTTTTTAATGTTTATTTGATGTGTTAATCCTCAATTTTAACCTAAAACATTTTTCAATTTCGTGATGTATAGTTGTTTGTTATTCTACTTTGCTATATGTTTTAGTCTTTTTTAGATTTTTAGGAGCAATTCGGTTTTATAGTTTCTATTTTGTATAATGCAATGGGTCAATTTATCACCAATCTTGTTTTAGCTATTGAAATAAATATGTTTTTATGATGTTCTCATCATGATTTTTTCATGTATCCCTGTCTGCCTCCGTACTTTGACCTTAAGTGACTTTTTGTCAACATAGTAGAGAAAATGTTGTAATAGGTGATTCTGAGGAACAACAAATTCTTGAACAATGTTAGAAGAATTGGGAAGAGGCAACATACGAGTAAGTCGTAAAAATAGACTATATATTGTAGAGGCCATATATATATACATATATATATATATATATATATATATATATATATATATATATATATATATATATATATATATATATATATTTGGGTTAGTCCTTCAAATTATTAAATGAAGTGTTATATTTGTATTGTAGATGTGTGGTTTGTGAAGATGAGATTGGGTGTGCTGTGAATGCAGATGATAAGCAATGGTTTGCTGCTCAACCAAAAAAAATTATTCTTAGTTTGGGTGTGTTGGGAATGAAAATGATGGGATATGCAGCTCCATATGTCGGGCAAAAGCTATGTATCTTCTTGACTACATCGTAGCTATCCAAAAATTTGTTGTTCCAAAATAACATACATGCATCCCGTATTTAATAGCAGTAGTAGCACGACAATAATGTGTTTAATAGTAGTAGTAGCATGACAATAACTTGTAAATACAATTACCATGAAAGTGTCACGCATAATTATCCAAACACAACACAAAATATGACATAAGGTCATCCACAACAAACGAAGTTATTACAACCCAAGGTAACTTAAGTCAATTGTTACATTTCCAAATAAAAAACAAAAAGAAACATGAAACCAAAATAAGTCTTTTGGCGAAAAACCAAATTAACTCAATCCAAGACACATAAAAAAACTATAGCATTGCCCATTCATCCTTTTCCAACTTAATAATCTTTTTAAGCTTGTTCGACGACAGTTCTCCGTCACAAAGTCCTTCAAAGCTGGTTGATTCGCTTGGACCACCCGTGAGTTTTCTTTTTCCAGCAAGTGTTCTTGGATCCGGTTTATCGAAGTAGATAAAACTTAAAAATTATAGGGATTACATAAATTTTGTACATATATGATAATCAGCCACAAACAGGAAAGGACAATGAAGTTTACCGCTACAACGTCAGATTCTCCGGGAGCATCTATTTTGGATTTATCAACACTTTCTTTAACCTAATGACAATTAATAGTAGCTGTAACATACAACATATAATCAATTAAACATAGAAGTAACAAAAAGTATAGTGCGACAAATACATATAGCAACTCTGTTGTTATAGAAGGGATCAGAACATTAGTCTTTGTGTCCCAAATAGAATAGGGTGAGCATGCAGAAGGATAGACGTAAACAACATAGAAAAACATAATAGAAATGCTATATGGATGTTTCATATCTCAATTGCTTCCCATGGACCTTTAAGCTACTTAATGAAAGGGTCATTTTTTAGCAGCATAACAACCGAACAATTCTTCCAACGCGACTGCCACTTAACCTTAAAGGCCATCTCCAAATTCAACATCTGATCAACTGCCAATGGAAATTCTAACACATCATAAATTCCATCATGTATAAGAAGTAACGCGAATAATGAGGGTCGGGTTTTAAACACGCAAAAGCTTGCTTGGTGGAAAAATTAATTAATCTGATTCATGGTACTAACTTGGATCATAGTATGATGCAGCTGAGAAGCAGACACACCCAAAAGTAGTTCACATTCTCTGTACCAAAATACAAAGTTACAGCTCTTTCCTGCATAGGCAACCTCGATCTCAATTTTGTACCTAGAAAATGAAACGTAAAATGAGGATAATAAGTATGATTACATATAGAAAAAGATTAAGCATCATATCAAAGTCAAATGGCAAAGAGCAAGGGGTAAAACCTAAAGATCGCTGCCTCGGTTGAATGACCAGCCTCACACTCAAAGAAAGGAATGTCACCACGTACAATGCAGAGGCATAGATGGCATGCACGATAGTACCAACCAAAAGGAGACGCAACCAAAACTTTTGTTTCAGCCACAGTAGCACAAAATGTGATCTGCAGAGACATGACATAATATAAATACTAAGTTAGAAACGCGCAAGTAACATCACATATGATAATAAAGAATAAGGACAAAGAAAAGTAATCCATACATCATGAAGTTTGACAATGTCAGCGATAGGCCAACGACCTTAGAAAGTAACTTTTGCACAGGAGTTAGTTGTGAATTTTCAGAACTTTGTGATGAAAGTTGATAATTAGAGCCCAGTTGACCGGATACAGTTACAATATTGTCTTTAGGCATGTTGCACGTATAATAAAAAATATAAAACCAACAAGTAACATAATAAGTAATAAATAATCCCACATTTATAAGTCACACAATTACCCTACCCGTCTATAAACTCTTTCACCAGAGGAAAATCAACATCGAGGCATAGCATAGTTACATGATATGTGTTTGTCACTGATAGTAGATATTTTCCTACATTCGTACAGTAAGATACAATTTTCAGTAAATGCAGGTTACTAATTAAGCAATAAAAAATTTAAACATCTCACCCTCTTCCTTCACTTTTGCATATTGAAGCAAGACAATAGTTGGGACAGACGCATCAGCCAGATCTTGGTTATACTTGATGAATTTTTCAGTATAAGACTCCCAAAGGGTGCAGTTCAAAGTGTTGTTGCTAGCCAAAATATCCATCAAAGTTGGTTAAAACATTACCTGAAATGTATCATAATAGAGATAACTGATTGTTGCATAACAGAAACCTTTGGTCCCTCAATGCCATATATAACGTTGCTTCTTGCCACCTGCCTGAGTCTGTGCATACCCAATGCTCTCAACCATTCTGATGACGTCTTAACTAAAACCTCATCGACATAAGAGTTAAACAATAACATCATATAGAAGAACAAAAAGTAAACATCATTAAGATCATTTCACCTAGAAGCAGATCCTTTTTAAAATTTCCAGTGATTATGTCAGTAAAAGTTGTACACACAATCGGTTTGGGCGGTATCTCATGTCTATTTTCATCCCCAACAGACGTCCCTCTAGTAAACTTGAGCATAAATTTGTGAGGATAAGGTTTGAAAGACAATACATTAGCATGAACCTTAAAGTTGAATACCGTATAAGTATGGCCCAATGCGAGATTTTCATCGAACAGAGACATATGGGCTGTTGGGACAACAACATGTATATCACCACCCTGCATTACACACATATACAAACAGAAAATTATTAAACCAAAAAAAAAAGAATGGAAAACATTAACGCACGGGGAAGGACAATAAAAATTACAGCTTTGTCAACAAAAATCATCTCAAAATGAACTTTGTTGTTGGATACAACGTTCCATCTATAATGCACCCTGACTGCCAGTTTCCATAATTCTTTGCTGTCATTGATGTCACTTATTTTCTCCAAAGGTCTGGCCATATTTTTTTGCTATATTCTATGAAGAATATGCTATTGATAAGGAAGATTTGAGATGGTATAAATAGGGTTATTGGCATGACCATTTAGATGGTTGAAGGATGAAGGAGTTACGAAACAGTTTCGGGATGGTTATTGGAATTTAGATGGTTGAAGGATGAAGGAGTTACGGAACGATTTTGGGATGGTTATTAGAATGATTGCAAAGTAAATGGCTTATGAAAACGGTTCTTCTATAGCTTGTGTAACAGGAGGATCAAAGGTGAAGGTGAGCCCATTTTGGATTTGAGGTAAAGTGAAAAAAACAATTAACGAGGAGAAAAAAAAGAGAATTTTCATAGAAGTTTTGATGATGTATTAGATCAGCCACGTGGCAAAAAATTGCAAAGGGAAGGGACCAACTTTCTTATATGATAGATTTATTCTTCTTAATCATATTTATAATCTTTCATATAATAGATTATACAAATTAGAAACAAATCAGGAATTTATTTATTCCTCTTAATTTGTAATTATTAACTTTAAATGTTGTAACTACTATATATTCAGAGAAGTAGTAAAGCAAATATCATCTAGACATAATTTGTGACATGGTATAAGAAATTTCATATGTGTTTCATTTAAAATATTATCTTTCAAAATCAAACCCTTGTCTTCATGATTCTCGACATTAGGAATTGAGATTGTGATTCTTGATTGCGCTCTAGATTGTCGCTGATTTGTGATTTTGAGTTTTCATTTATCGTCTCTTGATTTCGTTTTAGCAATTTTTGTACTTTGAGATCGTGATTTTGTGTTTGTTGCAATTTATTCTTATTAGGTTGGTGATTTTGTGTTTGTTGTGACCGATTCTATTTGTTTGGCGTTTCCTGATATTGGTTTGTGATCATGATTTATATTGGTCTTTGTTCATTAATTTTTTCTATTTATTAAATTTGTTGAACATGCATCCAAAGGTTTAATTTATTTTACTTGAAGATAATTTATATTGTTAAAGTAGTTGCACCACTTGTATCATGACTTTTGAAAAGGAAAGAAATTGCTATTATATTCGTTTTACCAGTGAGAATTTCAACTTGAAGTTATATATATAGTTGATGCATGTTTCTTAATTCTTCATTGATATCATGGAAAATTAAGAAATACGTGGGAGTCTCTAAATCAACTATGAATTGGAGTATCATGTGATGTATGTTGTTTGTTCAAAAATAATTTGGCTTCGTGATCTTTTGACTGAACTTTAATTTCTTCAAACTGAGTCAACATCACTTTATGCTAATATTACAAATATCATCTAAAATCGTTACAAATTTCATTCAAAATAGATTTTCATTCAATTCATGACACCCTACGATGTCCAAATTATATCACGTCATCATGTCAGTACTCAATTTTAAGTTGTAGATATTCTTACTAAGTCTATTATGCGTTCATGTTATTGATGCTCGTTGACTAGCCATATCAATTTGAGGAGATATTAATTAAGAAATAATATCACAGTGTAATTATATTTATCATCTTTGATAAAATATATTAGATAAATAGAGACAAATAGAGAATAAATTTATTTCCCTTAATTAAATTTATTATTTTCCATATAATATATTAAACAATTTGGAGAGAAATCAAGAATTGGTTTATTCCCTTAATTTATAATCTTTAACTTTAAATGTTGTAACTAATATATATAAACTAAAATATTAAAGCAAAACACATCAAATCAGAGTTTGTAACATTTTCACCATAAAACTAACTATAAAACCTAAAGTCCTAAACAAAGTGCATTAACATATTCAATATTTTAAAACTCTAAATCACCCAGAAGTGCATTCACATATTCATTATTTTAAAACTCTAAATCATCCAAGTATGATTGTCATTGACTTATAGAAGTATTATTTTCTTCTTATTATTTATTTTCTATTCGCCACGAGCGAAACTATTGCAATATCACTTTTTGCGTTACAAAGTTTTTGCCCATGACAAACATCCCTGTCAAGGAAATTATTTTCTTATAGTGTTGTAGGTATACATGTTAAGAATCAATCATTATTAATGTGTATCAATTATAATCAAATTCTATTTATTGTATTACTTTATTGTATACAACTCATAGAAATATAAATATATCCTAATATGATCTCCTTAGACACGACATTATACATAAAATAATTTTTCAATATGTTATCGGAAGTTAAGGGTTTCATGATCCTTTCTTTTTTGTGCCCTAGAAACCTCCCCGCCCACATTACACAATTACATTGCAAGTCTATGTTCTCATCCACTTCACTTTCAATCATTGTTGCACCACCCCTTCTAAGTTTGCAACACTCCGACAAACCCAGCGCTGCAACACCCATATTTTACTAATGTCACACACACCTAATATTGATCCGTGAGTCCCACACGTACTGCATCAGATCCATTTTTCGGTGCATTTTTGTCCTATTTCTTTGTTCATTGTGATCATCATTATTCACAGTCAAGGACTTAAATATCACTTGACCAATCAATCGAAGGCTATTGTCGTTGTTCATTGCACTAAATAGTAGAAAATTGATGCCTCGTTATGCATTGTGGTATGGCTTTCTTAATAACTAATCTTCTAGCATAATATCAAGTCTTTACCACTTGATATAAGGTGAAATAAGGTTTGGAAAAAGGCTAAGAAAGTTTTCTTGAACGATGTCCATTGTATCTACAATGTCTTCCTTAATCAAAACTCTTTGAAATTGTAGAATATGGATATGTAAGGGTATATGAGTAAGCTTGATTCATTTAAGACTAATTTTTCAATGCTAATGTCATTTACAAATTATGCAACAACTCATGAACAACAACACAACGAGTTTTTCATGATCATGGAACTTATTAGACTACCATCAGAACTTGATTTCGTAGGTAACCAAAATTTATCGGGTCCATTGTTTCTATCTATAAATCAGTTAGTGAACAACTGTTATGCTTGACTACTCATCATGCTTTTGGACATGTCTCTACTCCATCTCCCACTAACTAATTTGATCTTGCTTCCCATTATCATGGTTATGGTGGACGAAAAGGAGGATGTAATGGTCAACTCTATGGTATTCGTAGTAATTGCAATTGTTAAAATCATATTGAAGTTGAATGTTCTACATAGAAAAAAGAACAACAAAGACAACCTATGGTTGATTTTGTTGCTCAAGCGACTAGCACTAAAGTTGTTACTATTTTGGCTGTTGATAACAATGAGTTCCTCAAGTTCAATGAATCCCATCAATTATACGCTTCTGGTCATATGACTAGTAGTAAATATATTTTATCTCATTTGTCTTATTTTGATTCTTTGCCTTCTAAAACTGAGGCAGATGACTCTAAAATTAAAGTTTTAGGCCTTGGTCAGTCACACTCACTTCAAAACTTGTCTTTAGATTCTATGCTATATATTCCTAGTTGTCCTTTTAATCAAATATTTGTCAGAAAACTCACTCGTACTCTTGATTGGTCAGTTCTTTTTTATTGATAATTATGTTTATCTTCAAGATCTACGTACATGACGGACAATTGGAGTAGGGAATGAGTATGGAGGATTATATCATCTATCTCCACGGGTGGCATGTGATTCCATTGCTTCTCAAAGCCTTACACGTGAACGTTCGGTTCCCCCTAGCCTTAATAAAATGGGTCTTTTAGTTCCTAGTTTTTCTAAGCTTTCGTCATTTAAGTTTTAGTTATGTCAATTAGGCAAACATAATCATCACACCTATTATTAACGAGTAAATAAAAGTATTGTGTCACCTTTAAAGTACTAATAAAGTACTAATAATGCTCGTGACTATAAGTCAATCCAATTTCAATCTTTTTAACATTACATGAGATTATTCATCAATCATCTCTACCACATCCCTCTTTGCATCTTTAGTTGCAAATGCTTTATTCATGACCTTAGTCCAGGTAAAGACAAAATTTATGCCAAATCTCTCAAACGTATTTTTCTAGGCTATTCATGTATACAAAAAGGATATCATTGTTTTTGTCACCAACTTCAACTATACATTATTTCCTTCGATGTCACATTCTTTGAAACTTCCCCATTTCTCTCCTCTTCTGGGTCACCTAATGAGAGTTATATTTAAGATGTTCAAGATATCCATTTCACCATCTTCGTACCTATTGTAACCCCTACACCTCCAATATATGTCTACCAGCGAGGGACCACTACTACAAAAAATACATCTTACCTCAGAGGTAGCAAAAGGTGACATGAAAACTTGCTATTTTATCCATCGATTTATGAATAACCGAGGACATAGTTAAAATGCTCTCGGGTTCGATCCTCAGGAAGATCATTTTTGGAATTTTTAAATGATAAACAACATATCTCCTCGGTTTTGAAATCTAACCGACTTGTAATACAAGCTTGAGTTTATTATATCTAATGTGGATTACTTGTATCATTTAGCCCTAGCTGAACATATAAATTTTCAAATTTGTTTACAAAATAATTATATGAACAAATTACACTAATTTATTATTTTTGAACATCCTGTAACTCATCATTCATTTCATATTCTTTAATGATTAAAATTTCTCTAATGATTCTATTTTTCGTTCTACTTTATTTCATTCTTGATCATTCAGCAAGTGTGAAAGAAAGTTGAATGATAACTAGAAGTATTGGATATTTTTAAAATACAATATTAAGTTTCATATTATTATTTTCAAGAACAATGTAATAAATTATATTTCCAAACAGGGCTTAGTGTAATAAACAACCGACGTTAGATATAATAAAATCAATTGTATTTTGTATTACTATAATGTCTTATTAACATGTTCAGAGGAACAAGATGAGAGTTGCACAAAAAACATAATCTTAGTCTCAAACTCAAACTCAATAATAATAACTAAACACTAAACATATAGATTTCAAAAATTTGTTAAGTATAACAACTAGATGACGATAACAACAACAACAAAAACAACAACAATTTCATCAATAACTCAAAAACAACAATAAATAACAATACCGTTTATATTATCGCAATCTTAATAGAAACTAACATCAAACAACAACTACAAGAAATCTCTCAACAAAATCAACAACAAACCTATAACATTAATCTCAATAAACCTATAACATATTTATCTCAACAAAAACAACAACATATAACATCCATATCAATAAACATATAACATATTTATTTCAACAAAAACAACAATATATAACATCAATCTCAGTTTAAACAACAACAGCAACAACAATAATAATAAGATTAAGCCTCTAAGATTTCGGGTCTAAAAAACAACAAGGTTAAAAGCTCTAATGTTTTGGGTCTCAACAACAACAAACAACAATAAACAACAACAACAATAACATTAATGTAACATAAAGAGTGATGTTAGACATACCATGCATGTGGATAATAAGTGAAGAAGAAGAAGAAGAAGAAGAAGAAGAAGAAGAAGAAGAATGAGAAGAAGAAGAAGAAGAAGAAGAAGAAGAAGAAGTGAACAAGATCCCTAAACACATATCTTCTTCATATTTCCTAGATTTTTCAAGAGTTGGAGGATAATACGTGTTTAGGGATCTCATTGTGTAGAGCTCTTTGTTATGGTTCAATGCGTGTTCTTTTAGTATATGTTATTTAGGTAAGTGAATATATATAGGAAAATTGACGAAATAGTTTGTCCATTTTAAAAATAAAAATAAAAAGACATGTTAAGGTATTATACCTAGGTATTTTGTTACGTGAACATTGTCATAAAATATAATATTTGTAGTAGTGGACACACCCTCCATCGGAAGAAAGTGATAATATTGATCCACCACTAACACCATCTCCTGCTCCAACTGCTCCTCCAATTATGTCACCTGAACTTGACATTCTAATAGAATTACGAAAAGGTATATCCGGTCTCATCATCCTAATCCTAAATATGCTTGTGTTTTAAATTATGAATGTCTCTCTAATTCATATGTTTCTTTTGCTTAAGCTTTGGATTCTACGTTTATTCTTAAGTCAACAAGTGAAGCTAATCCTAATTGACGTCAAGCGATGGTGGAATCAATGTCTTTTTGCATTCAAATAACACTTGCCACGTTGTCTTTTTACCTCCATACAAAACTACAATGGGATGTCAATGAGTTTAAACACTGAAAGTTGGACCAGACGGTTAGATCTATCATTTCAAAGCTAGTTTGATATTTAAAAGATACACAGTGATATTTGGTATTGATTATGGTGATATTTTTTCGTAGGTGGCCAAGATCAATTTAGCCCGCCTATTCTTTTAAATGTATGTCATTCATCATTGGTTGTTTCACTAGTTGGACATTAAAAATGTCTTTTTACACAGAGAGTTGGAGGAGGAAGTTTATATGGATCAACCTTCAAGTTTTATTGTTTTTGACAACTCTAAACTTGTTTGTCTACTTCAACGTTCTCTTTATGGTTTAAAACAGTCACCACGAGCTTGGTTTATCCATTTCAGCTCTGCCTTAATACATTTTAGTATGATTAGATGTGAAACAAATCACTATGTTTTCTTCCTTCACTTCTCTATTGATCAACGTACCTTTCTTGTTCTCTATGTTGATGACATTACTATCACTGGACACAACCCCAGTAGTATTCAACGACTTAAAACTCATATTTTCAAAAACTTTCTGACAAAATATTTAGGTCAACTCAGATACGTCTTAGACATTAAAGTTGCACAACCTTTATCAGACATTGCAATTAACCAACGTAAATATGCAATATACATCCTAAGTGAAACTTGTGTGCTTGCATATCGTCTTATCGATACTCTTGTGGATCTCAATGTCAAGCTTCTTTCGAGTTAGGGGGAGACATTGAAAGACCCATGAAGATATCAATGTCTTGTGGGTAGACTCAATTATCTTACTGTCACCAGACCATATATTACATCTACAGTTGGCATTGTGATCCAATTTCTAAACGCTCTTTGTGATAGTCATTGGAACACATTTATTCGGATTCTCAACTCTATAAAAAATGCATAAAAAAGGACTATTATATGGACGTAAAGGTGATGCTAAAATCACTTATTCATATGCAGACTGGGCCGAATCACCTTCAGATAGGATATCCACTTTTGTATATGGTGTTTTTATTGGAGGAAATATGATCTCATGGAGAAGCAAGAAACAAAACACATTTTCACTTTCTAGTGTTGAATCTGAATACCGTCCTACGACAACAGCCTCAACGAAGCTCGCATGACTTAAAAAGTTACTCTTAAAGCTCAGGTTGGGAAATCTTCATGCCCCAAAATTCATATGTGAAATCAAGTGGTACCCCATGATGCATCTAGTCCAATTTTCCATGAATGGACTAAACACATAGAAATATACTGTCATTATGTAAGAGATAAGGTACTTTCAAGAAAAATAATCACATATGTCGTCAAGTCTGAAAGGGGGTGTTAAGAATCAATCATTAAGTATCTCAGAGGTTTTCGAGTGAATTACATTTGTAACAAACTCGACTCATATGACAATATATGATCCAACTTGAGGGAGAATGTTAATAATCAATCATCAATATGTATAAATGAGAACCAATTATATTTATTGTATTACCTTATTGTATACAAATGGATAAAAATATATACCCTATTATGATCTCATTAAACACGCAACATTATACAAAAACTTTTTCAATAATACCCTTTCCCATTGAATGCATTACGTACACCGTCGTATCAGAGTTTTTTTAATGCTATAATAACACTTGAAGGAAAAAGTCTTAGTAGATAAATAAGGACCAGGGTCGGCCTTTATAATTTTATATCGGTTTATTTAAATATAGGTGTAAAATAATATATTTTAAGTGTGTTTTTTTATTTATAAATTTAAACCTATTTTTTAAATTAGAAGGATCTTCGGACTAATTAGATTGGCTCTGATAAGGACTTACAAGTATCCAATAAAAAACTCTTTATCCAAATAGGAACTAGTTTAATAGACATAAGAGTTTTCTAATTTAAGTACCACTTAGAACTAATGTGTTATCTACAAAATGTGAGATTCATGTTAGTGGGAAAACAAAAGGTGGACAAAAAACTGCACCTACATGAAATTGTTTGGGAGAAAAAGAAACAGTCACACATAAGGTCCCAAACGACATGTGGCTTTAGGCAGTGACCACCAACAACCAAAGAGTAGTGGGATTCTTTATTTTTGTTTTACACATGTAAAGGTAGATTAAATGAATGAATGGTCCCAAAATTCAGTTGAATAATATCAAATGGGTAGTTCTGAATTGTGACTCAAGTACACAACATTTAATTGTGATATATTACGATGATGTTGCTGTCTAGTAGTGGCTGCAGGTGTACGTTTTGAATAATGAATTGAATGAACTGCTTACTTACTCACACCTTGCACATCCTATCATATCATATCACCACCTTTAAAGCTAAGTCAAATTAGAAAGCAACTAATACCTCACAGTCACAACTCTTTCTGCGTACAATTTCCGCCTCTCTTTTTTCTTTTCTTGTTGACACTAACACATATTAACATGGTTAATCTTTGTTAGGTCATTAAATAAGCTACATTTCTTTTTCAGCCTTTCACGCCAATTTTCTCTTTTTATTATTCATTTTTTACTTGTTGAATGTTAAGTATGCATTCGATAAGAATTGGTTAATACTTCAATTGAAATCATACTAGCGATTTTAAGATTAATTGAATGTTCTTCAACCAATAGCAAGTAGATCGAACAAGAGTCAATTGAATGTTTTTTAACTCTCTGAAAGTCTATCGATATTGGCAAGACTATCGACTCAAATATAATTAAAATATAATATTATTTAGAAAAGATTAGTATATATAGTTACATGCAAATAATGCTCACAATATATCACTACACAGTCCACATGTCGTTCTCGGTAAGTCTTTTACAAATATATTACTACACAATCCCTCAAACACAAGGACTTGTAAAGGGGAAAGTGATTAGCATTATCTTTTACGTAGTTTTGAACGAGTCTCGTGAAGGGAGACAAGTCTATTTGTTAAGGGTGAGTCCCTCAGTAAAGGGAAATCCCTAAGATAGGTGCAAGTCACTAAGTTTGGGGAAATCCATTAAGTTAAGGGAAATCCCTAAGTTGAGGGAGAGTCTTTTAGTTAAGAGTGAGTCCCCTAGTTAAGGGTGAGCCTCTAAATTATGGAGGAGTCCCTCATCCTGGGACGAGTCATAAAAGGCCTTTAATTCTTATATAAAAGGATTCTCGAGTCCCTTTTTCATTTTCTTTACATGTCTTTGTTCACTCAACCATCTGCAACTTCATGGAGCACTTAACTAACATAAAAAATTTAGTCTTGTGGGATCAAATGCTCTAGTAGTTTTAGTAGCAATAACGATGGTGGTAATGATTACTTTTTTACGTATGTGTTCCTAGAAAACAAAGAGATAATGGCTTTTGATACCGCAATGTCTAAGGGTGCCAGAGATTTTCAGACGTCCAAAAATGTTGAGGGAAAGATAATCTTCTTTTGGCAATAAGTTGATATCTCCTATTGAGATGACAAATTGATGGTCGTTTTTTAGGTTTGTTTGTCAAAAGTGATGGTTAACATGGTTGTCTCTCCTTACTCATTCTCCCTGAATTTCTGCTTCTACCTCCCATTATTAAGACCAAGAAGGTTCTTATCCTTTTTTATCTCTTTGAGGTGAGAGTTATGATGGTGTTCAACATTGCGCCTTCTCAGTTGGCGCCTAACTATTGGAGCTTAATCGTGGTGTTTGAGATTGTGTGTTAGGAATGTTAATTTTCCTTCTAGGACACGAGAATTTTTTCCAAATGGGGTCAGGTAACCATAGATGCTCTATAAGGAAAAGCCTTGTTTAAACTGTTTTCCAACCATTAGAAAAATTATAAAGACAAGTTTGTACGAGTGAAAGTGTGAAAGGGATCCTAAGTTATTGTAGGAATAAATGGCACACCTTTCTTCCCTCTTGCCTGGATGGAAAAACCGGTTGTAATTTTCAAATATGACTATAAGTACCTTGCTTTTGGTGAGGCCAAATGATTTAATTTTTTTGAAAAAATTGACATCAGGAGTCTCACGTGGTGATTGAGCGATGACAATAGGGAAACGACTTTCGTAATGAATATTTTAGTAAGCTTAGATACTTTAATGCTTTTATAAGTATCCTTTGATGGTAGGTGATCTTTTTTATTGTTTTGCAGATCAAATGGCCAATATTTCCTTAGAGGAGAAAAAGAAAAGATTGAGCAAAATCAACGCATTGTATGGGGGAAACTAGAAACCCTCATAGTAACTCAGATGGTATGACATTTAAAGGGGTGAAAAGGAATGTGGAAGGTCACACCCTAACTCATCAAGCACTAATTATCAGAAGTTGGAGGGGGAATTTTCCCCTTGTTATTGGGAAAAGATTTTCTTAACCTACTTTAAAGGAGGCGGATGTTCAAAAGTCCCCTAGTGAGGTTCTTCCTCCCTAGCCTTCCTTATTGAGCGACCCCAATGTTGATGTTGTCAAGTTTACCAGCACTTGCCTCTTATGTTTGTAAGTTTACCAGCACCAAGGTATTAGACCCAAAAGAGAATCACTTATTTAGGGTTTGATGATGGAATGTGTCAATAGGGAGAAGCAAGATCAGGTCGAGAATTATCTGAGAGCCAGGCTCGGTCATTATGAGGGGATTTACGCTAAGGGCCAGTAGGTTATTAAGTCCTTGTAGAAGAAGAAAGGATCTTGGGAAACTAAGCTATGGGCGACAGAGACTGAATCCAAGAATTTGGCCCCTTCGAGAAGGATGTGAAGTTAAGGCTTTATTTAGAAAATGGAAAAGAAAATACAAATTCCCTTGTTTTTTGAGTTGTGTTGATCGCGACTTTGTGTGTCTTAAGGAATCTAGATCGCAAGTATACAGTCATATCACGTGTAGCTTTAAAGATTATCGAATCCCAAGGGACTAAATGTCGACCTATCGCTATCTTAGGTTACTACGTAAATCTAAGGCTAATTATGTAATTGATTTGGGGGTTAGGGAACCTAACTGATTATAATCTAGTTTAGATTCAAGGGATAATATCGGTATGTAATAGTCGGACTTTAGGGATTTAGCAATTCATTGACACAATCAAATTATTAAAACAGCTTTCAGTAGAAAATATTTGTTTGAAAAACCTCTTCTCACACTCTCGTGTTTATTGATTCAGATCCTATAATTAAACCTAAGTGAGCACTCTCGCTGTATCATTTGAATTTTAAAAATAGTTTTTGGAAACAAATAAGATCTAACAAACTTAAATGTGCTCTCGTTGTATTTTAAGTTAATGCACAATTACCACTGTCCAGTTATTATCTCAAACTCTCGTTTTATTGATCCTAACTTCTATTTGTATTTTACTCTCGTAATAAAATAGTTTGGTTATTAAAATTGGTAATTGAAACCAGAAAATTGTTCATTTAAAAAGAATTTCTCAATTGATATTGCTAAACCTCGTCGGCTATATGACCTTACATACCGATAAGCTAATTTAGCCTAGCATATTATAAAATTCAATAATAGCGCAACGAGAATAAATAACATCAATCAAAATAAATAACTCAAGCATTTCAGACAATTTTGGCATTAATAAATAAAAAAATAAATTAAACCTGAAAATAAAATTGCGGAATATTTGGCTTACTTCAGGTGTCTCCCACAGGTCGGTGAGATATGCCTTGATTGTTCCAAAAATAAATGTAGAAACGAAAATAAAAGTACGATTCTAACGTAAGGTTAGAATCAACAAAAGTTCGCAGCAATCCCCGATATGGAAATTGCTACGAGAAAACAAAATCGAACTAAGAAAAGTAATTAAATCTGATCGGAAAAGGGAAAATAAAAATTGAAATAGAATTCACTAGGAAAATTGGCAGAGTGACGACAAGGTAAGCAAAAGAAAAAACGTTTTTTAAAAATGAAGTATAACGTCCTATTTATAGATGTGAATTTGGCTTGAAATTAGGAAGCGAAGAGGATTTTCCGCCTCTGGATTTGCCTCCGTAGCGATTGCTACGGACTGTTGAAGAAGACGTGATGTTCGTCACGCGCTACTTGGTAAGGAAGCTTTGCTTCCTACTTCGTCGCGACCGTTAGGGCTTGGTGGCAAGGGTGTAATGGTCGTTACCCCCTTGTGTGGACTCCTGGGTGCGCCTTGGGCTGGGCCTTGTGCCTCTTATTTCTTTATTTTATAAAGTCTTTTTACTTGTGATGCACCCCTATTTTGCCATACACCTCACAATGGCATAATTGCTCTTGTTTTGTGGATTTTAAGTACGATTTGCTTGACTTTTCTCGACTTTCTTCGCACATGCCTTGTAAATATTAAATTTCTAAAAACATAGAAAATATCGGCATAATACGAATAAAGAGTAATTTAATTAATTAAAATGAGGATAAAATTCATGTAAATTGATCCAAATATTTGATACATTTTCGGGTTATCAAACTCCCCTACACTTGAAACTTTGCTTGTCCTCAATCAAATAATAAAGTAAAATCCATTTTAACGCAAAGTCTCTGACACAATTGCACGACACGACTCGAATCGTACGTGGTTAAGGGGCGTTACATTAGAAAGATGGAACTAAGCTTCGACACTAATGATACAGAAATGACACGAAACCATAGATCATGGTCAAAAATCCTCCACCTTATGCAAACGAGTCCGAATCATGCTATCATAGCTCAACCTAATTCTTTTCATTCAAAATAAACCGCTTTCATTTTAGTGCAATCACATTAAGCCCTTTATCTTTCGTACGCACATAGTAGAGTAGCCGGTTAGTGATTCTGGTCATTCATGCACGGGGTTCTGGTAAACAAGTTGGTAACCCTTTTTCTTTCCCAGATTATAAGTCTCATGGGATTGAACCTTAGTTCTCCCTAACAAGTTCAGCACCAGATACCACTAAACTTGTTTATAGCTGGTTATTCTATTAGTTTCTTGTAGGTTTTGAAATTGTTGAATTAAATTACCTGGTGAGGGTCACCTAACTTAATTAGCGCATTCCCTATTATATCTTGATGCTTAAATTTTTTTCCTGATTAGGACCAGTCACTTATATTCATCAGATCCCTACGTAGTTTGTGGATAAGACGGTGCCGACTACTAGTATAAACTACTCGGAGTTGATGTAAAACTAAAACTTAAGGTTTTGGTATCATAAGTACTCAAACTGATCTCACATAATCTGGAAGATTTAGGTTTCAAGGCAGTAATATTTTTGTCGAATCTTTTCCAAAAATTCTAACATAGCGTGATTGTGAGCAACCCATATACTTTTCGAATGTACCGAGCTAATGCGTTGAATGAAAATTAAAATTTTTGTTATGGTTCAAGAAAAGTATGAAAGTACGAATAACTTATGGAAATGATTTCTCGATTGAAGTCATTCTAACAAAATTTTTTTATTGAATGGAAAGGGAAATAACGGAGACAAGGGAAATAACAGAAATTCAAATCTGACTTACTAGGAAATTTAAAACAAAGGTTTCTTCCCCTACACTTAAACTCAGCATTGTACTCAACGCGACAAATAAAGTGAGAAAAGAAAACTAACAAGAAACTTAAGAAAGTGAAAATACAAGAAAACAAGAAAACACAGATCACTCCTCATTGTTGTCTCTGACGTTTCTGCTGCTGGATGCTTCACCTCGTGCCCTTCCTCCACCTCTTTTGGGTCTAGTAGGTTCCTCACCAGTGTTGTAAACATAATCATGAAGGCCCTCGATACGGAATGACAAGTAGCGCATTTCATCAGTCAAATCAGAAATGTCGCGATGGTTCCAGTAGGCGGTGTCGTGTTGATCGCGTTGCAACTCTTGCATCATTTGCATCAGTTCTTGTTGACGCTGATCTTAAAGTAAAATCGATGCGTAGATTGCTTCAAAGGTGGCTGGATGAGGATCATTTCCTGTTTGTTCTTCTTGTGGCGGGACATCTGGTTGGGTGGTTGTTGATTCACTTCTGGTATTGCATTACCTACTCCTGCTTGATTATTCTTCACATTTTCTCCAACGGATGGTGCTTGAAGATCATAAATCCAATTTTCAGCGGCATCAATTCTTGTTATATCCATATTTGGCAGAATAATGTCTGGAACGACCCTGTGCTGCACCATCAGGTTGTACCTTCCATCCCTTCTTACTTTGATAATATGACCAGACTGGCAGTAATCAATATTTAGAAACTCAGCTTGACAATAAGGTATTTGATCCAACCTGTCTTGCAAATTCAGATATTGGGCAATAGCGGTGACTATGCCCCCTATACAGAAAGGTGATGTGCCGGCGTTTCTCGATAAAAGTGACTGGATGTGGTTGAGAAAGAACGGAGCAACATTTATACTAAGATCGAGAGTGAAGGTGTAGTGCAGAAATACATTTCCTTAGCATTCACCTTGTTGTTGTTTGCTCGCCCGAACACTGTATTGGCTAGAACACGATGGAAATAGCGGATGCACGAGTTGTCGACATGGGTGGTTAAAAGCTCATCCCAATCATTAACATGACTACCAGTTAAACGTTCCCAAATTTCGAACAATTTTTTCGTCCAATCTTCATCAGGAGGAATTCTATATTCCACCCCTTCACCATGGTTAAAGTGAAGTATCTGACTCAGATTCTCTTGGTTCATGGTGTACTCTATGTTGAACAGTCTGAAAGTTGTTGCGCCGATTAGATACTGACTAGCTTCTGGAGTAGGTGGTGTTTGATATGCAAAAGAACTCCAGCGTGAGGGATTCATAAGTTGGAAGGTTCATAGCGGCAATATGGTGTAGACCCGATTCATGGAGCATAAATTGCACACTTCCAAGCAATCCCAAATAATGTAAACAATCTAAATCGGCATACTTTGTTGGGACAATACCTCTCTGATGAAAACTTTGGTAAAGTTTCTCTTGCCGGTGTCCGACAGCTTCATTTCTGAATACCATATCAGTGAGGTTTGGCTCCTCTCTTTCTTCATGAGCTCTTCTGGCCATTTGGGAAAGGTGTTGGAAATGATATTTTTTCAAAAGGTAGAAGAGTTCTTGAAGAAATTTGGTGTAATAGTGAAATTCTCTTCAAGAGTTTATATAGAAGGAAGGTTTTAATGGTGAAGAGAATATGAGTGGAGGTATTGAATGGTAGTTAAAAATGATATTTATTTGTGTCGAATAGAAATGAAACGGATGAGAAGTTTGAAATGGTTTGAAATGAAAATTGAATGAGAAAACAAAGGTTGGCCGAGTTTATAACATGTGGATGGAAAATGGAGGTGTAACGGTCATTACACCTAGCTTCATGTTGAAAGCCACACTTGCCCTTTGTAACGGTCGTCACAAGACCTTGATTCCCAAGAGAATCTCGTGCCTGCAAAGATCGGTGTGTCAGCCATGCATGAGATTCTCTTCTTGTTGACAATGGCATGGCATGGATGTGTCAATTCATTGTCTAGTGGGAATAATAAATTTATCATCCAAGGAGACAATGAAGTGACAATTAGGTGTATCATGCAAGGTTTAATTTATATTACTTGGTCTACTAGATTAATCATACATGCATTTTTTTTATTTTAGATGAACATAATAACACAATATATAATAGCAGAGCAAAATGAGGAATTCATATTGATAACACAAATAAATTGAAAATAAATATTGATATTAAAAATACCGAAATAAATAAATAAACAAAATTCCGAAAAATAAATTACCAAAACAAATCTAACTAAGAAATAACAAATGATGCTAATGAAAAACTAGAAATCCTAAATAAACACTCCTCCCCTACACTAAGAAATAACAAATGATCAGTTGGTCCATCATATTCAGTCCCACTTTGTAATATAATAGCATGAGCATGGCCTTTCGAATATGGTTGAGGTTGACCTGGAAATGTACCAGCAGGTGCAGCAATAGGTGCTTGTTGTTGGGCCACTTGTGAAATATGGGTTTCTAACATTTTGTTATGGGTGGCTAGAGCATCTACTTTGTTCACCAACTGCTTGATTTGCTCACTAGTGTGAATATTTTGGTTTAGGAAATCCTTGTTAGTTTGAGCTCGGTTAGCTATAAAATTCTCCATCATTAGTTCGAGGTTAGACTTCCTAAGAATATTAGGAGCGACTGCAAGTGCTTTTTGATATCCAGGTGGTATAGCAGGTGCTTGGCCAGGCGCATACAACGCATTAGTGTTCTTATATGAGAAATTAGGATGATTCTTCCATCATGGGTTGTATGTGTTCGAGTACGAGTTTCCTTGAGCATAATGCACTTGGTTGGTGGGAGTTCCTACTAAGAGTTGACATTCAGCAGCAGCGTATCCAGGTACTCCGCATATCTCACAGTTTGGAGTTATGGCAGCCACGGTGGCTGGAGGTATTGCGGTTAGACTTTCTATCTTCTGGGAAAAAGCGTCTACCTTAGCATGGACGCTATCAAGACTGATGGTCTCATACATACCGCCTTTCATAGGTGCTTTCTCTCGAGGAGTTTTGTCTACTTGACCTCTTTCAGTACCCCACTGATAGTATTTTTGAGCCATACTTTCGATAAGTGCAAAGGCTGCAACATAAGATTTATCCATAAGTGCGCCACCTGCGGAGGTGTCTATTGTTAATCTCGTGATGTACATGAGACCATTGTAGAAGGTATGGATGATTAACCATTCTTCTAGGCCATGATGTGGACAGAGCCTCAACATGGCTTTGTATCTTTCCCAAGCATCGAAAAGAGACTCATTGTCTTTTTTGTCAAAAATCGCTTCTTTGGGATCTTAGCATAGCCGTCTTACTTGGTGGGAAGTATCGCGCAAGAAAGACTTTCTTCAACTTGTTCCAAGAGGTAATTGAGTTAGTAGGTAGAGACTGGAGCCAAGCTCGGGCTCTATCTCTTAATTAAAAGGGAAAAGACGTAGTCTTATCGCCTCTTGACTGACCCTATTAGCTTTGATTGTATCTGCATATTGCAGAAACATTGATAGATGTAGATTAGGGTCATCCATTGAACCACCAGAAAACTGGTTTTGTTGTACAGTAGAAAATAGAAAAGGTTTGAGTTTGAAGTTATTTTCCTCGATGGCAGGAACAGCAATGCTGTTATGCAGTTCTTCTTATGAAGGAATGACATACAATTTGAGCGGACGTGGTTGATCCCCCATATCTAGTTCTTCAATTGTTTCGGCAGAAGTAGAAGATTGAGAAAGGAATTGAGTTGTACGAGATACTCGTACGTGGCATCTTCTAATAATAGAGCGCTCAGGTTCGAGAATTGGTATCACTAAGTCTTCGCCTCTAGAGCGATTACTTGGCATACAATTGGGAATGGTGCCTTAGTCTCTACAGCGTCACTAAAAGAGTTACGATATCGACTTGTTATTCCCCAATAGCGGCGCCAAAAACTTGATCGCGACTTTGTGTGTCTTAAAGAATCTAGACCGCAAGTATACAGTCATATCGTGTGTAGCTTTAAAGATTATCGAATCCCAAGAGACTAAATGTCGACCTAGCACTATCTTAGGTTACTACGTAAATCTAAGGCTAACTATGTAATTGATTTGGGGGTTAGGAAACCTAACTGATTATAATCTAGTTTAGATCTAAGGGAGAATATTGGTATGTAATAGTCGGACTTCGGGGATTTAGCAATTCATTGACACAATTGGATTATTAAAATAGCTTTTAGTAGAAAATATTTGTTTGAAAATCCTCTTCTCACACTCTCGTGTTTATTGATTCAGATCCTATAACTAAACCTAAGTAAGCGCTCTTGTTGTATCATTTGAAGTTTAAAAATAGTTTTTGGAAACAAATATGATCTAACTAACTTAAAAGTGCTCTCGCTGTATTTTAAATTAATGCACAATTACGATTGTCCAGTTATTATCTCAAACTCTCGTTTTATTGATCCTAACTTCTATTTGTATTTTACTCTCGTAATAAAACAGTTTGGTTATTAAAATTGGTAATTGAAACCAGAAAATTGTTCATTTAAAAAGAATTGCTCAATTGATATTGCTAAACCCCGTCGACTATATGACCTTACATACCGATAAGCTAATTTAGCCTAGCATATTATAAAATTCAATAATAGCGCAACGATAATAAATAACATCAATCAAAATAAATAACCCAAGCATTTTAGGCAATTTTGGCATTAATAAATAAAAACAATTAAATTAAACCTGAAAATAAAATTACGGAATATTTGGCTAACTTCAGGTGTCTCTCACAAGTCGGTTAGATCTTCCTTGATTGTTCTGAAAAATAAATGCAGAAAAGAAAATAAAAGCACGATTCTAACGTAAGGTTAGAATCAACAAAAGTTCGCAGCAATCCCCGATGTGGAAATTGCTACGAGAAAACAAAATTGAACTAAGAAAAGTAATTAAAGCTGATAGGAAAAGGGAAAATAAAAATTGAAATAGAATTCACTAGGAAAATTGGCAGAGTGACGACAAAGTAAGCGAAAGAAAAAGCGTTTTAAAAAAATGAAGTTTAACGTCCTATTTATAGATGTGAAGTTGGCTTGAAAGTAGGAAGTGGAGAGGATTTTTCGCCTCCGGATTTGCCTCCGTAGCGATCGCTACGGACTGTTTAAGAAGACATGACGGTCGTCACGCGCTACTTGGAGAGGAAGCTTCCCACTTCGTCGCGACCGTTAGCGCTTGGTGTTAAGGATGTAACGGTCGTTACCCCTTGTGTGGACATTTAGGTGCGCGTTGGGCTGGGCCTTGTGCCTCTTATTTCTTTATTTTACAAAGTGTTTTTACTTGTGATGCACCCTTATTTTTCCATACACCCCACAATTGCATAATTTCTCTTGTTTTGTGGATTTTAAGTACGATTTGCTTGACTTTTCTCGACTTTCTTTGCACATGCCTTGTAAATATTAAATTCCTGAAAACATAGAAAATACCGGCATCATACGAATAATGAGTAATTTAATTAATTAAAATGCGGAAATTCATGTAAATTGATCCAAATATTTGATACATTTTTGGGTTATCAAGTGCATAATTTGTAGATTATTTCATGTACCATGCGATAAACAAACCACAAGCTCATCACTTTTGGTGCATAATTCGAACTCGAGCCTGAAGCAAAATCGAAGATGATGAAATTTGTGACGTCGTGCCGAAAGAATTGTCCCGACCCGATAAAAATCGAGCAAGTTATGAATTTTTCAATGGCAAGAAACCAAAGTTAAATTTCACTACTTTTTAACTTACGCCGGGTTTTCAGCTTATTTCGGTGTTCGATTGAGGGAAAATGGCATGAACCGAAGTCTTCTGAGCTAAATCCGTACCCGAGCCCTGAAGCAAACTTACCGCTAACACAATTTGTGGCATTGTTCCGTAGGAATCTTCTCGATATGATAAAGTCGAAGAAGTTATGATTTTTACAATATCGAGAAAGAGTGAACCAGAAATTTGTTTCAGCACACGAATAGTTAGGTCATTTGTGTTTTCGGGGGGTCTACCTCAAAGAATCAACTCTCGACCCAAACATATGAATTCAAGATGAAATTGATACGATTTCAACACCTCAAGAACTGCTCCAAAATTAATTTCCAGTCAGAAATTATGAATTTTTGAACACCTGTGAACAATTAACCAGTGATCCATTTTCGTGTGTTGTTTCAAAGAATTTGCCCTTCCGGAGATCTTCTTTATAAAATTAGCTTTCGATCTGAACATAAGAAATAAAGAAAATGTCAATACAATCTCAATGCTCGTGGTATCACTCAAAAATATCGAACCGGATGAAAGTTACGAATTTTTGAACATCCAAGAATCAAATAACCATAAATCAAATTCAGTGAGTTGTTCTCAGGGAAATTGAACTTTTTGAAGACTTTCCTCACAAAATTGGCTTCCAACCTGAACATATGAATTGAAGAAAATACCAAGGTGGTTCCAACGCCTGAAAACCACTTCAAAAAAGTTTTCCGGTCAAAAGTTGTAGATTTTTGAACTCAAACCAACAAAAATGTTGTTTCCAATCCGAATTGACTCAAATCAACGTAAGTGCCCAATTTTCTCCGCAATTCAAAGCGTGTTGAAGCACATAAGAGCTTGACATGATGACAACTTTGTTGATCATTTATTAGATAGCTTGAGAAACATGTGGAATGCATTTAAATCACGAAAAACCAAAGTTTTGCTTTCATTGCGTTGTTTGACAAAACAATCTTCCTTTGGTAGCTTCTCGAAGAGATATGCCCCGATCCCATGGTTAACGCACATATGACATGTATGTATTCACATGATGATTAAGTATAAGCCAATTAGGGTTAAAAATTAAGAGGACGAATTTTGGGGTGCAACGCAAAGGAGTACTCGACTATGTCATATTGTTTCCTGCGTCAAATAAAGGAAAGAAATGCAAACTAATAGGACACACAAACTTGAGTCAGTGTGGTGATGTTGAGGATCGGAAATCCATAATTGGTTATGTGTTTATGCTAAGCGATACACTAGTTGCTTGGAGCTTAAGAAAAGAACCTATCGTAACCTATCATCATGTGAGGCTGTGTACATGGTTGTCTCTCTTTGTGCATGTCTAGTAACATAGATGTTGAATTTGATCGAAGAAATTACAGCTGAGAATCATGGAGCACTGATCATGAACATTTGATAACTTGGATGCTATCAATTTGGCCAAGAATCCAATAGCACATGGAAGAAGCAAATACATTGAAACGGGGTTTCATTATCTTAGAGAGCAAGTAACAAATGGGAAGATAAATTGGAACACTACAGGACTGAGAATCAAATTGCATACACCATGACGAAGATTGTGCAAGTGGAATTGTTCAAGATATTGAGAACTGTGATGAATGTAGATAGCTTAGACGCAATGAATTAGTTGATGTGTTAAATATGTAAGTGTTTGTGTTAAGCATGTTTGTAATATGCAGGATTCAACAAAGTCGGAGTCAAATGTAGTATATAATAGTTGAATCAACATGCTTTTGACATAAGGTCAAACACAATAGGTAGAAGTCAAGTTGTGTGTATTTGACAGTGAGTCGAATACCGCCTGTTGAAGGTAGTTAGTGTGTCGATTAGTAATATTTTAGATTACATAATGTGCAAGAAATCTCATTATAAATATGGAGGAATCCTACAATTGTAATGAGGTGGAGTAGAGAAATTTACAATTGTAAATTCAAAGTAGAGAAAAATTTGCAGATTCAAGAATCCATCTTCTTCCTTTTTCTCCCGAGACTTAATTTCTTTTTTTATTCCTCTTTTCTCTTTCAAAGAGGAATAAAAAAAATAAATTAAGTCTAAATGTGCAAGAGAATCGTCTTGCAACCAATGAGTAGTTGAATTACTCGAGTGAAGAGTGAGAAACTAACATCGTGAACCAATCAAGAAAGCGATTGAATCTCATTTCGTCAAGAGTGAGTTCCAACAAACCTTCGGGTTCAAGAGATCGATCAAAAATTCACAAAAAATACTATTAAAACAGAATTTCTCACTCTCGTGAGATTACTCGAACCCCTAGAAATACTAAAACCTCTAACAATTCTTACTAGTTACAAGCTACTATACATTTATATTTTTTTACAAGTACAATAGCACCAACACTAAAGTTCAAAAACTGCTTCCACGGGGAACGTTAATAAATGTATCTCTAATCATCGTACCTAATTAATCATTTATGCACATCTATTATTAACTCACTTGAATCCTTTATGCGTATTTCATAAGTACTGTATATTTCAATATTTTAAAAATCATACCATAGATTACATCATAGAAGTTTTTGATTTAAGATTTAATTGATTCAACCAATTAAATATATGATCGAACCGAATATAATAAATTAATAATATGATTTTCTGGTTCAACTCTGATTTTGACCTACTATTGATTTTAAAAAATTAACCATACCAAATTCATCTCTAATTCACAATTTAATCGGTTGGATCCGATTTTTAAACATTGATATATAAGTTAAATTATTGATCCAAAAATAAAGATGGCATATAAGTGTTTGTTTAAAGATAAAAGACAGTGTGTGAGTACATATATGTTATTTAAGCATATACCTCGTGCAATTTCCCCTTTATATAATAGAAATAATCAACCAAAAAAACACAATCCAGGATATTCAAAAAATTGAGACACATTAGTGGGTCATGTTGTGAATCTTTGTTATCGTTGAAAAGGTGATTATTATATTATCTGCGTGATCTCAACGGATAATTGCTGCTTTACTTATTACATCACTCCATGGGCGTCACGATAAAAGAGGCTATAAATATCTACTTTAGTTTTTTTATGTGTGAGTATACTAACATAATTTTTAAACATATCTATAAGTGTTTTCTTAAATTAATTTTGATCAATAAATATGTTTTCTATTAATTATTTTAAATCTTTAATATGATTTTTGATCCTTAATCTTTCTTTCATATTTGTTCTGTTATGGCTTTTTGTGTTATGAATTTCTTTTGTTTTGGTTGTTGATCTTATTGAGTACTATATTTTTGGTGATGTCTAGCTTAGAATCGATCTAAAGCCAAACCCTTTCATACATTGCGCTAAGATAACCCTTCCAACTAATTAATATTTTTCTATTCTATAGAGAATAAATTTATCAAAATCACATTTGTTTATAGAAAACAAATTAACTACTCATTAATACTGTCTCCATTTTAAAATAAATGTGGGTGTAAGATTTTTACAAACAAATTAAAAAATATGATAATAATGTCATAAAATATTCATTTCATAAAATGTAGTAATAATAATGTAATCATACTTGTAAATATCAATTAATTAAAGACAAGTCAAGATGATATTCATTTCACACAAAAATGAAGGCTCTAATTCAATAGAGATTTACACAAATTCATAACTCCCCTTTGAAGGTCAAAGCAAAATTTATTTTCCCATAGATTCTGTATTATCATCATTTATCTGCGAAGTGAAGTAATTTAATACACACATCATGCTTATGCTTTTATTTATTTAATAATTTGAGAAAAAAAGAAACCGACATTGAATGAAAAGAACAGAAATGGTTATGAAACACAACAAGAGGAAGATACGTTACTGTCGACCACCCATAAAAATACAAAACCGTGACATAACACAATACTTCTAAAAAAGTATATTTCACCAACTTTTTTATTTATTATTTTCCATTTTCATGCAATTTTCTTTTTATGCCGTTGTTACAATTTCTGACTAAAACACACCAACAGCCACCATTAACATAACATAACATAACAGATCTCTTTCTTCTTCTTCTTCTGAGTTGCTTCGTAACTCGTTTCCGCATTCACTCGCTCTTGTTCTTACACGCTACGTTACACTCTTTTGCTTCACACTAACGAGTTCAACGCTTTTTGTTTTTATATTTTAACCATTGAGGTTGTTGTTTGTTTGGGATGATGAAATTATTTTCCAGCTTGTTTCAAACGTGGTGTGAGTGAGTGAGTGAACATGTTTCGTTCTGCTAAATGGAAGACTGAGAAAAACAGAATTAAAGCTGTTTTCAAGCTTCAATTCAATGCCACTAAGGTAGTTGATTCAAACAATTTCTATCAATTTTTTCATTACTCTATTTATAGTATTTCTCTGATTCTTATTTTCTGGATATTTTAATTGAAATTATGTTTTGTTCATATATTAATTTTCTGGAGAATGAAGGTGAGTGTTAATTTTGATGATATTATTAGGTTGGAAATTATTGAATTTGTATAATAAGATGAGAGATTGTGTTTTTGGTGATGAAAATTTTCAGGTGTTACAATCTGGAGTAGATGCATTGGTGTTGTCAATAATTCCTGGTGACATTGGAAGGCCAACTAAGAGATTAGAGAAAGCTACGGTTCGAGATGGGAATTGTCGATGGGAGAATCCGGTATACGAAACTGTCAAGTATTTTCAGGATCCTAAAACCGGGAAAATCGCCGATAAAATATATCGGTTTTTGCTATCCACGGTATTTATATGAATTTTCTCAGTTCGTACAAGTAATTGTTAATTTGTATTGTTTTGTGTTTGTTATGTGATTTGAGGATTTTATGCAGGGGTTATCAAAAGCTAGCGCAATCGGGGAGGTTTCGATGAACTTTGCTGATTATGTAGATGCCACGAAGCCCTCTTCGGTGTCTCTTCCCATCAGGATTCCACATTGTGATGCTGTTTTGCATGTTAGTATAATTTGCTCTCTCTCTTTTGTTTTTCTTCTTGTTTAGATGTGAAGTTGCTTGAAGTTTTAACGAAATCGAAACTTTGAGTAAAGCGTAAGTCAAAGCAATGTTGATGTCATTGAGTTTGATTTTTGCTTAATAAACAGGTAACTGTCCAAAGGATTCAAGAAAACGGTGATCAAAGGTACTACAGAAGGAAGGAATTCACATTTGTTATTTTTCCAATTAGATTTGCTATGAATTGGAGTTTTTGATGATGTGTTTGATAACATTTGCAGAGAGAAAGAGGAATGTGATGATAATGCTAAACAAAAATTCGACGATAGGAGCTTAAGGAACCAATTAAACAACGGCGATACAGATGAAAGTACTAAGAGTTATTTTTCTGAAGTAAGGATTCTTTTGTTTGTTTGCGATGAAAGTTAAAATATGTGAAAATGATTAAATTTTCTTTTTCGATGTTTAACAGGATGTTTCTGCTAAAGCAGTCACTGATAGGACGTCTAGTGGATCTGACATTACATTGTCGACGAGTTCTGATGACAGCTCTGGAGTTGATACTCCTTGTGACAATGGACTGAGAAAAACAAACATCAACCCTACCCCGAATCAGTGTGTTCCAGTTATGCACCGTGCTGCAGAATCTCCAAGTCGTGCTGTTAATACCTCGACAACGACGCGTGATTTACAACAGAGATCACAATGGGGTTGGTCATCTAGCTCAGAACTCGGGTTAAGTATGGGCGATTCAACAAATGGTTCTCATACTGTCCTTTCAAAGGAAAGTTCACTAGAGGCGTCTCATTCGGAGATTGAGAGACTCAAGGCTGAACTTGCTGCTTTGGCGAGGCATGTGGATGTGTCGGACATGGAACTACAGACTCTTAGGAAGCAAATTGTAAAGGAAAGCAAAAGAGGACAGGATCTATCGAAGGAAATCATTATCTTGAAAGATGAAAGGGATGCACTCAAGACGGAATGTGACAATATCAGGTCTTTCCATAAACGCATGGATGACGCCAAAGTGAGAAACAGGTCACAGTTGGAAAATGGAGATGTTCATTCTTTTGTCGAGGAAATTAGACAAGAATTGAATTATGAGAAAGACACGAATGCAAATCTCCGATTACAGTTAAAAAAGATGCAAGAATCAAATGCCGAATTGGTTCTTGCTGTGCAGGACCTGGAAGAAATGTTGGAGCAGAAAAATATGGATACGTGTAATCACTCCAACAAACATGAGCCACGTAAAAATTCCCAAGATTTAGAGATGAAACTCTCGAAAGGTGAAACAGATGATGATGATGAAGATCAGAAAGCATTGGACGAGCTTGTCAAGGAGAATAGCGATGCCAAGGAGACACAATTGCTTGAGAAAAAAATTATAGACTTGTATGGTGAAATTGAAATGTATAGGAGAGAGAAAGAGGAGTTAGAGATGCAGATAGAGCAGATTGCTCTAGACTATGAGATATTAAAACAGGAAAACCACGGCATTGCGACTAAGCTAGAGCAAAGCCAGCTGCAGGAACAGTTAAACATGCAATGTGATTGTTCATCTCCTCCTGCTGCTATGAATGACATTGAAAATCACATTGAGAATCTGGAAAAAGAACTCAAGGAACAGTCGGGAGATTTCTTGAATTCTCTAGCTACCATTAAGGTACTAGAAACCCATATCAGAAGATTAGAAGAGGAAATGGAGAAACAAACACAGGGATTTGAGGCTGATATAGAAGCGGTGGCACGCGAAAAAGTTGAGCAACAGCAAAGAGCCATTCAAGCTGAGGAAACTTTGCGAAAGACCAGATTAAAAAATGCTAATACTGCTGAGAGGCTTCAAGAGGAATTCCAAAGGCTATCATTGCAAATGACTTCTACCTTTGATGAAAACGAGAAGGCTACCATGAGAGCACTGACAGAAGCGAGTGAACTGCGTCTACAGAAAAATCTAGTGGAAGGAATGCTGCTTAAAGTCCAAGAAGAGCTTGACTCAATTAAAGCTGATTATGAGGTAAAAATGGGTGACCTTTCAAACCAAATGGATACAATGACAGTTCAGATACAGCAGATGGTGGTGGAAATTGAAGACAAGTCCAAGCAGCTCGAAAATCAGAAGAAGCTTGGGGAACAAGTTAATAGAGATTTCTCTGAGGAGTTCGAGATGCTAAAATCAGAGAATGGAAAACTTAAAGCGGAAATATTGCAGATGTTGGTGGAAATTGGAGACAAGACCAAGCAGCTCGAAAATCAGAAGAAGCTTGGGGAACAAGTTAATGGGGATTTCTCTGAGGAGATCGAGATGCTTAAAGCCGAGAATGAAAATCTTACAATGGAGATTTTACGCTTAAATGAACAAGTAGAAGGAAAAGAAATCTTGAGAACTGAATTGGAACTTATGAAGAAATCTATTGAGGAATATGAAACACTGTTACATCAAGGAACCGTGAAAAGAAATGAACTTGTGAGTACAGTTGCATTATTGAAGAAGGAAGCGGAAAATTCCCTTAACAAGCTAAGTAAGATGAGAAATCTCAAGGATGAAAAAGAAGAAGAGGCTAGACTCTTGAAGTCAGAGTTGGAAGCTATTAGAGCTCAATGCAGTGATTTGAAACAATCACTTTCCGAGGATGAGGCTGAGAAAGAAAAACTAAGAAAGCAAATTTCTCAGCTAAAGAGCGAATTAAAGAAGAAAGGTGATGCATTAACAAACTATGAGAAGAGGTTCAGGGATAGTAACGGCCGCAACCAACATTCTGATGGAACTAAAACCATTCCAATCAACAAAAGAACTGCTTCCAGTCCTCAGAATTCAAAAGAAATGGCAAGTCTCAGGGAGAAAATAAAAATGCTCGAGGTAACTATTCTAGCATCAATGATATGAAAACTTGAATTTTGTTTTCTCTAGTAATATTTCAAAACATGTACTATATATCCATCATATTTTACCCTTTTTATTTTAATACAAGAGAAATGTTTATGGCAGGGACTAATAAAATCAAAGGAAACTGCATTGGAAGCTTCAACACTTTCATCTTTAAAGAAGGAAACAGAACTCCATAGTAGAATTGCTGAGCTTGAGAGCAACATGGAGGAATTGAATCGGAATGTTACTTTACACGAGGTAGATAAAAAAAACAATAATGATGAATGAACACGATATTTTCAATATATTGACATTGATATGCCCTTCAAATTGGTTTTTCAGGAAAGAAGTATTACAAATTCAAATGAGACATCGGACGAGTTAAGAAATAGATTGGAAGACGCAGACGACAATCTTAGTAACGTGTTGACTGAATTGACGTCATTGAAGGAAAGAAACAAATTAATGGAAAATGAACTCAAAGAGATGCAAGAGAGATACTCAGAAATGAGTCTCAAATTTGCCGAGGTAGAAGGTGAAAGACAAATTCTTGTTATGACTGTAAGAAACCTCAAGAGTTTCCCCAGGGGTTGAGAGTTTCCTCTTGATATCATGGAGCCTGCAGTGTATAGTCGTATAGCAGGTGTATTTTGCAACAGTGAAACACAATTTATAATGAATAAATTAATGTTTATAATGGTAAAATGTGTGTGTTCTCCCTTCTTGATTTTTGCAATGTGAACTTTTTAGTTTTTTACTTTTATGCAAAAGTGATTGGTGTTGAGGTGCTTTCAAAAGATGCACCAGAGTTATTAATATGTTATGTTATTACTTCCAAATAGTCCAATACTTTGCTTAACATGGAGAAGCATAATCCATTTGAAACATGTTGATAATTGCATAAGCTTTTGTTGGATTTTTGTACTTGCCTAAAAGTTCGAGTCATGGATTAAATTCTCCACCCCTTGAAGTTGAAACAACCTAGTGTTCCTCTGTCTCCTTAATTTCCAAGACTCCCTCTCAAGTCCCAACACAGTTTTTCTTTTACCCATTTGTGACGTGACTTGGAATGTAGCATTTTTTGTTTCCTTTGGTCAAAAATCTCCATTGTCATCATCTTCCATCACTTCGGTATCTAGATAAGACCGAACTTGCAAACAAACGGATGGAAATCAGTGTGAATCAATGTTTTTACTAGTCGAACGAGATCGGGTGAAAATCAGTTTTATCATGTTTGATATATATTTTGAGCCGGCCTTTAACACAGTTTTATCATGTTTGATATATATTTTGAGCCGGCCTTTAACACGAAACCAATTGTAAGGGCCCAACCCAAATTGTCATCACGGAAGGCCAGCGAACTGATGGAACCTCGCTTGATAGTCGAGCACCTGATTTAAGCTACCTATGCATTATTTGCCGTTAGATCTGATCAAACGGCTCCCCACGATCCACGCTCGATCAAATAAGGGCGTTTTACCTTTCTACCATATATAAGTCGTGCAACACGTCATAATAGGTAGGTACAATGTCATTCTCACTCTTACAAGTTACTTCTTTATTACTTCTTCTTTATTACTTCACTAACGTAAGTGTTGGAGTGTTAATCTTGCAGGTCCGTCGCTCCACCACACTAGAATTTCTTGCACCATACCGAATGGACTCTCTCCCTTCATCTCAGCATTCTCTTGTTCCGCAACTAAAACATTGATGTCATCCGTATGAATGAATTTTGATTCCTACCAATTATCATGAAAATTCACCATCTCTTAACCTATGCATCAAACCAACCAATATTTCTTCCGTTTTGACCTTGGATCAACTCTGTACAAACAATGGTGGCGTGTAAGTTCACTCAGCGTAACGCCAATGCCGTTGTTGAGGTGACGTTTAAATTTCCAACAATCACAACCTCGAGTCTCTGGACCAGATATGCTCCAAAGCCTCAAACAACTCCAAGCCAATCTAGGCATGCAAGGGGAGAATGAAGTGCTCACTAAAGTGCTCACAGAATAGAAGAGAACATGCAATGTACCTCGCCTCAAGATCACTCGTCATGTGAAAAGGAACTATGCAATAATCGTTGAACCACGCCTTAGTCGATCCTCGTTGACACTGTCTCTCCGTATTGATTTGTTCTTGGTTGGTCGAAATGTCACATTTATCGGATATGCCAGTCTCATCCACATGACTCAGGTGCCAAAATTGAGAGTCATACTTTCCTGGAATGACATCATCCTCAAAAATATCAATTATGCCACCCTCGAGGAGGAGACATGCCAGACATTGAAACACAAATTAATGTGAAGAAGAAACCTACTCTGTAGGCACATTCTTCATAGTCAAATCCCCAAATCCCTTGAAAAGCCTCTAATGATTGATAGCTATGATGAGACCAGTGATTCAGATGAACATGTTGGACACATATGTTGGTGCACAAAGGTTGAAACTGAAGATGAAATAAAAGAGAGAAAGAGAAGAGAGAAAAGATAAAAGACCACGCTAACAAACATATTGAGAAAGAAACTCTATTCAGAGTTCCATTACAAAAACCTAGATAAAATTTGTTTAAATACATAAAATAAACTGTCATGCAGGCCTAACAAAACAAATTAGGACTCCATAAGCTAAACATGCTTATGGATGCAACCTCTAAAGCTTCTTCTTTTGACTAACATAAACACTTTTCAATATAAATTACTTCTAACATCATCTCTTAATTCATATTCAGCTAACTAAATTCTACAACACCAATTTCATTCCTCAAATGGATAAAGTGTTCAGTCTTGACAGCCTTCGTCAGAATATTTGCAAGTTTCTTATGAGTGCTATAGTACACAACTTCTATCACTCCATTTTGGACTTGACTTCTCAGAAAATGGAACTTCGTGTCAATGTGTTTGCTTCTCCCATACAACACAGAATTCTTGGCGAAGACTTATAACTGATTTATTGTCAATCATAAAGTTCAGAGGTTTGTTCACCTTGATCTTCAGACCCTTTAACAAATTCTTCATCCAAACAGCTTAACATACAGTCAAAGCACATGAAATATATTCAGATTCACAAATTGAGAGTACAACCACAAGTTGTTTCTTGGAGCACCAAGAAATAAGACTTTCTGGATACTTGAAAAGGTATCTATAAGTACTTCTTATATCAAATCTATCTCCACACCAATCAGAGTTTGCATAACATATAAACTATGCGTTAATTTTAACACCTGAATAGAACAACACTCTATACCTCAGAGTCCCTTTAATATAGTTCAGAATCCTGACAAAATCTGGGTCATGTGACCATTTTTGCTTGTTCATAAACCTACTCACCATTCCAATCACATAACAAATGTCAGGAATGGTGTTACACAAATACCTCAATGATCCAACCAACTATTTGAAAGTTGTAGCATATACATCATAACAAATGTTAGATCTGGTGTTACACAAAATTCAGCAGGTGCAATTGTAGTCTTGCAATTTATTAGTTCAAATCTCTTCAGAAGCTCGAGTTTATACTTCAGCTGATGCAAAATGATATCCTTCTCATAGTACTTAATCTCCACCGCTAAAAAATATACCATATTTCCCATATCAGTCATCTCAAACTCATTCATCAGCACCTCCCTGAACTTGACTATCTCTTCAAGACAGATCCCTGTTAGGAATATACCATCAACATAGAAACGCACTAGAATCATTGGGGTTTATACTGAACATAAACACCATACTCCATCTTACAATTTATGAATCCTTGCATCTTGAAAAATGAATTAATTTTCATATTCAAAGCTCTAGGAGCTTGTTCAGTCTATACAACGCTTTATGTAACTTGAACACCATTAATTCCTGGTTCTTTTTCATAAATCCAGGAGGTTGTGACACGTATACTGTAACACCCCTTTTCTATCCCCAATTAATCATGGTATAAATCAGAGTAAAATAAAATGCACGCATACAAAGGGTGTCACATGTTATTTTCCATACTTAGGAAAACCAACAAACAAACATTAACATGCACCTGGTCATACTCATAACACATATTTGAATTTTATGCTTTAAAATAAAACTATGCATTTCACAGCGGAGTATTTAATATTTCAAATACTATCAATGATTACATCTCATACTATAGTCATTGGATGAAACAACAATGAATTCATAACATAATAAAGTCATAAAGATTCATACATCGGTACCACGGCCACATCAACATAGTATCTCAACATACGAATACAAAATATATGAGAATACATAACATACATCTCATAAAAGCAGAAATCCAGATAATCCTCGTGTTACATGACCAGAGAAATGACTCACTACCTAGTATAAGGAATAAATAGATAAACTCCTCAACTAGTCTCGGGCGAAACATCGCTATCCTCGGAACCTGCACATTACCCACATAGAGGCAACATCGTAACATAAGGGTGAGAATTCAAATCATTATCCAAATATATATAATTGGAAGCAATATAGAATAAGCATATATTCATGAATTCCACACACTTCAAGTGATATTCCAACATAATATGATTATACAAACATTCCATGTATAACATATTTTCATTTATTACAATTAACATAATTGTCATCAATCCAAACAATCCAATTGTTCACATAATCAAGTATCACAATGCCAATACACATAATTCATATTCATCAATGACTCATGTGACAACAATGCAATGTGATTCAATATGCATGTGGTACCATTGGGAACATTTCGTTCACCCTACTTCGGATTCATTAACTTAGAACCAAAGTCACGCTTCCGGTCCGGACAAGACCAAAGCCACCATTGTGAACTCACCGTTTCACCGCTACTTATCCATTAAAGAATCGAGTCAAATGTGAACCCAAAGTTTCACCACCTCAATTTTCAAGGTCAACCAATGGATGCATGTGCAATTCATCGAGCAACATATGCAAATTAAGATTATCCACCAACCTCAATTATTTAAGCATATCACCATAATTCAACTCATGTGAATTATCCACCAATTGCACAACATCATGATTCATCGACAACAAGCAATGCACATAGCATATATTATCATCACACATCACAAATAACATATAGTATTTAAGCCAACACTTGTTATTCACAACATTCCATCCAAAACATAACATACATACACTAATTCAAGTAGCATGTAATCGACGAAATCACATTCAAACATGATTCAAAACTCATCAATACAATTATTAGAAATCATGTAAATTAAGGATAAATCATAAGCAAGAAATCCCCTAAGCCATTCAAGCATAAAACAGAATTATTATTTTTCTGCATACAGGTAACCGCGCTCAGCGGCCCCCCGCGCGCTCAGCGCCCTTCACGTTTTGTAGAAATATCTGCTACGTGACAACACTACCCATCCACGAAATTTCATCTTCAAAACAGTTTTAATGCTTATTAATTATCATTTAAACATCATCTAACATGTATAAAATATAGGGAACCTAATCATATCATCAAATCTAGTTTTATTCATCAAAATCCCCAAATTATAACTTCAATTTGAGAATAAAAAACCTAGAATTAGAGATACCCAATTCTATAGCATGTTACTAATCACTACCCAACAACATACAAATGCATAATAATGAAGATTCTCCCCTTACCTCTTGAAGATTTGACTTCCTAGAGTTTCACCTTCTTTTCTCTTCTTCTCCTCTTCTCTTCTCTTCTTTTTCTTTCTTTTTCTCTTTTCTCCAAATGACAACACTAATTATCTTTTTCCTTCTAACCTTTACTAATTAGTAATGTCTTATTGGGCTTAATACTTAACACCTCCTTATTACTTCTATTCATAATCTTAGGCCCAAAAGCAAATAACCACAATTCTACTCATAAAACTCAATTAATTAAATAACACACATATTCAAATATTCATTTAAATCGCACAATTAAATCAATTATCACATAATATAATATCTAATAATAATTAATAATTAGCCATTAAAAATCGGGATGTTACAACTCTCCCTCACTTAAAAGATTTTCGCCCTCGAAAATTACCTCAAACGAACAACTCAGGATACGAATCCTTCATCTGACTCTCAAGCTCCCAAGTCACATTACATTTAGCAGGACCTCCCAAAACCATTTTCACCAAAGCGATTTCCTTACCTCGAAGTTGCTTAACTTCTCGATCCTCAATACGCATCGGTAAAGTCTCAACCGTCAAATTATCTCTAACTTGCACATCATCTAGCGGCACAACATGAGATATATCTGGCATGTATTTCCTCAATTGAGATACATGAAATATGTCATGAAATTTTTAAGAATAAAATAATTATTATCAAACTAAATATATTTTCTTGCAATGTTTACGTATTATATATACATACATTTATTTTGCTTATATATAAAAGGAAGAATCAAATTACACCAATTAGTTACACTAATTATTACATTCATTATTAATCATTGATTTTATTTTGATCTAACGGTTATTATTTAATTTGTTAATGTTCATACACTTATTAAAATAGTCTCATCTTATTTTAGTAATCAATCAATTCTATTTATAAAATCATAATATCATATATTTATGAAATACATTTTTTTCTCAATTTTTCTAATCACTCGTATAATTCCTCATATCTATTTTTTTTTTAAAGAATGTGAATCTAAATATATATATATATATATATATATATATATATATATATATATATATATATATATATATATATATATATATATATATATATATATATATATATATATATATATATATATATATATATATTTAAAATAATAATTTGCAATAAAAATACTTTTTAATAAAATAATTTTCTTTTACCTAAAATAAGTTGATGAATTTTTAATTAGAGTACAAAATAATACTTAAATTGACTATAAAAATAAATAAATAAAAACAAATTTGTTGTGAAATTAAACTAATAAAAATAATATATATAAATAAGAGAAAATTTACCAGATTCATTATCCATTTTTTATTTTTCTATTTTCCAGTTAACTAGTTTGCATATATATATATATATATATATATATATATATATATATATATATATATATATATATATATATATATATATATATATATATATTAAAATAATATTAAAAGAAATTAAAAATATATAAAAATAATATAAAATGCATATATATATATATATATATATATATATATATATATATATATTATTTTATATATTAATAGAGTATAAAATAATATTAAAAAATTATATAAAAAAAGAAAAAAACTAAAATAATGAGTGCATAGTAATTAAGTTGTAAATTAAAAAATAAATATAAAGATGATAATGAACCTGATTAATTTTCTCTTATTTATAAATCTCCATTTTTATTTTTTATTTTAATTATTTTAATTTCACAACTAAATTGTTATACACTCATAATTTATTTATTTATTTTTATAGTCAATTTGGATATTGTAATCTAATTAAAAATTCATCAATTTACTTTAAGTAAATAGAAAAGAATTTTATTTAAAAAAATCTTTATTAAATAATAAAAACTATTTTTTATTATGTATTAAGATTATTGTTTAAAAATATATTTAGATTTAAATTGTTTATAGCAAAAAATATATACGAAGAATTATACGAGTGATTAAAAAAATGTGAGAAAAAAATTTTATTTCATAAAAATTTGATAGTATTATATTACCAAAATAAGATGAGACTATTTTTATAAATGATATGAGCATTAACCAGTCAATTAATAATCGTTTGATCAAAATAAAATTAAAGATTAATAACGAGTGTAACAATTAGTATAACTAATTTGTGATTTGATCTATTATATATATATATATATATATATATATATATATATATATATATATATATATATATATATATATATATATATATATATATATATATATATATATATATATATATTAATGTTATCAAATTATTTAATGTTTTGTAATAAAAATTTAGTATTAATCGATTGTGGAGTTATTAGCATTATTAATCTCAAAAATATATGCTTCTATTAACATTAGTACTATTTTGTGTAGTAAACAAAAAGAATGAACCAAATGTTATATTTGTCTGGCCTACATAATCATTTTTATAAAATACAATTATCTTTCTTTTTTCAATATCAATATATTTCAATGTTAAACAAATATATTATTTAAAATTTAGTAGTCAAAATTTACTTATTTTTATTCTTTTTAATCAAATATTCATGTTCTATAATTCTATAGATGCATCAATATTAAATAACTGTAATATTTCATATGAATAGTGCTGTTTTAAATTGAATTTTTCGATAATTTTATAATATTTATTATTAATAGTGCAATTTTAAAATAGATTGGTTTTAATGGAGTATCATTTTCTTAATTTCATGTCCAATCAAACTAAAATTTACAATAATATCTTTAATTATATTTGATGAATCAACTATCAATACTAAATATTTTTTATTTAAATTAAGGGTACAATAGTAATACAAACATTAATTAGTTTAAAGATTAATAACTTTTGCGGGAGTATATACATAAAATAAAAACAAATCAATTATTATTTCTGTATTTTTCTTCATATTTTATATATTTTTATCACATATTCATTTCTCTGTAATTTTATAAGTACATCTATATTAAATAATTTGTTGCTACAAAAAATCTAGGATAAATATTAAATAGGAGCCGTGCATCGCACAATCAGAGATCTAGTAAATATAAAAGTGCCATTTAAAAACGGATAAACATAAATTTTAACCTAAGGCTAAGAGAAACACTTTTTATCAAATAATAAATGTTTCATTTTATATCTCTTATTGTATTATTATTCTTAATGGTCTTATTTATTAAAAAAAATTATTTTTAAAATTAATTGAATAAATAATATATCTTATTTATATATTATTAAAATAAACAAGTTATTCAATATATCAAAAAATAATTCTACATATAAAATAAAAGAAATAATTTTTGTACTCAATTCAATATTTCAAACATTTGTATTTACACGCTTTTCATGTATTTGTCACCGAAAACTAATATAATTGCCAAGCGGCAAATAACATAATTGCTGTCAATCATGAAAAGGACTCATAATTTTGATAGTGACCTAATTAACTAAATGAAAAAAATAAAATAAATCTAAATCTAACATTTCCTATACAAAAACAAATCAGTCTATCAATTAGTAGTAATTTTGATTAATTATTATACAAAATAACCAAATTATTTCCAAATCTAAAATCTTAATCATTTGTGACCGAATTGGACCACACACAAAAAAATTGTGAGGACCAAATTGAATTTAAAAACCTATTATATTATTATTTTAGTGAAACATGTAGATAGCTCTTTCATCCTCTTTGAAAGAAAATGTTATTAATGCAGAAATTGAAGAAGAAACATCCTCTTGTTCTCAGTCATGTTCCTGTTACTCTTTACACTTCTCTTCTCTTCTTCCTCATCCTCCTCACCGCTGCTTTCACCACTTCCCTCTGGGTTAGTTAGTTAGTTAGTTAGTTATTTCAGCTTATTACACAATCGCTTATTTGATTAATTTATTTGATTTCATGCATGCAGTCTACACTTTCTACAAATAACACTAAACCGACAACACAAACAGTCGCAAACCAAACGTTAGTAGCAAATGTTCCAAACAGAGAAACAACGTTACTGAGTTGTAGCAGAGGTAACCAAACAATATGTTCAAGCAATTATCCGACAACATCGGAAACAGAAAAAAACGAGGCTACATGTCCGGAGTATTTCCGGTGGATTCACGAGGATTTAAAGCCATGGAAGGAGAAAGGAATAAGCAGAGAGATGGTGGAGAATGCAAAGAAAACGGCGCATTTTAGGTTGGTGGTGAAAAACGGAAAAGGCTATGTGGAGAATTACAGAGAATCGATACAAACGCGAAGTGTTTTCACGATTTGGGGGATTTTGCAGTTACTGAGGAGGTACCCTGGGAAAGTTCAAGACATGGAGATGATGTTTGATTGTAACGATAAGCCTGTGGTGCCCGCGGGCTTGTATGATGGGCATGGGCCGAGTGTTATAGGCCCGCCACCTGTTTTTGGGTATTGTGTTGATCGGTGGACGCGGGACATTGTTTTTCCGGATTGGTCTTTCTGGGGTTGGTATGTTCCTAAATCCTCTATTCATTAGCTGTTGTTATTGCTTGTATTATTTGATTTGGAATTGTCAATTTTAGGTTAATCATTGTTGTTTGGGCTCGTCATGACATGTCTCACTATGTTGGAGTTTTCTTTAGTACTTTTTGTTGTTATGGGAGATGTCAACTTTACTTCTTTCATCCCATGTGATCATTTTTTAAAGAAATTTTACTGTATACTACTGTGTGTTCTTATTTGACAAAATAAGATTGTACTTATATAAACTCCTTTTCAAATTACGAAGATATATTTATTGGTCATTTCATAAAATAAATGTAAACTAGGAAAAAATATATATTTTGAGAATGATGTAAGTTGTAAAAAATTATTTTTTATACATTATTAATGTATTTGGTCTATATACCATCTAAATACATTAAAAGAAAATGGGTGATGCATTCACCATATAAATTAATTTTACTATCTATCAATCACGATAAGTGGCGGAGCCAGGAATTTTAAGTAGTTTGGACAAAAAATTTAACCGCAAATTTTTTAGTTCTTACACCCTATTTTTATTAATTTTGCTCATAATTTTACTAACTTTGCTCTTAATTTCATGTAAAAAAATCGGTTATTGGATTGGAGATAATACAAAGAAAATAGGATTTGAGCCCGGACGCGTGCCCGGACTCGCTGGGCCGTGGATTCGTGCCTGATCACGATCATGTATCAGAACACAATATCATGTTATTTTTATAAAAAAATTAATGACATGATAAACCGTTTGGTTTACTATTAGATGATAGTACATTGTCCCGTGCATATTCATTAAACTCATACATTAATTATTCAATATATTTAAAAAGTAAATTTTTTATTCAGTTATTTAAAAGTGATGATAAATAAATTAACTGTTACATTAGAAACCAACAATCTTGTTTAAAATAAAAGTTTGTTGCAAATGTGATTCTTATCATGACAATCTTGTTTAGATAAACATTTGTTGCAAATGTGATTCTTATTGTGATAAAAAAAATATAAATTAGAGATGTCAATTTGAATGTGTGCAAGGGAACTTCACCAGGGACTCCCCCATTTAGAGGTAGGTGGGGAAGGGTGATTCTTGTATGAGCACAACTACAAATTAAAATCATTGGCACACTCACAAAAGTACACACTATTCAATTATTTCAAAATTAATAACTAAATCTTATATTTTTCTCTTTCTTACTTTATTCCATATATGATTGCGTCTAAATAAATTGAATTTGTAGTTGTGACCAATAAGTCTTGTTCGATTGGAAAAATCTTGTCAGGTGTAATTTCTTCTACTTTGCAGAGACTCTCTTATTTTATTTAATTTAGTCCTTGATCAGTTAGAAGTTAGTGAAATTATTTGTTAGGTGTTATAACTAACTTTGTGAATAGTTACTAGTTATGGAAGATGAAGTGCTTAACATATTAAAGAAGTTGAAACCTTGGTTGAAAATCAAAAATAGAAGACAATGAATACATGGTGTATAGATTAATAAAATTCTCTATGGCTTAAAGTAGGGACCTAGAGCTTGGAACAAAATAATATGTAGATGACTTTCTAGTGCATCTAGGCTTCAACAAGCGTAAAACTGAATATGGTGTGTATATGCAAGAACCAACATCAACTATAACTCAGATGTGCTTGTATATTGATGATCCATTAGTAACTGGAAGCAACAAGACTAAAATCAGAAGGTTCAAGGATATCATGATGTTTGAATTTTAGATGATTGACTTGGGTATAATGTTCTATTTCTTAGGAATGAAATTTTTATGAAATTTCTCAGTTAGGAGTTATAACTAACTTTGTAAATGGTTACTACCTATGAAAGTTAGTTAGTTTTGAGAGATAGTCTATAAATGCATGTACCCTTGTTTGTATGATAACTCAATCACATTGTATAAAATTTACTATTCTTCTCTCATCTTTTCATCAACATTTCCTTCCTTCTCTTGTCATATTAGTTGTGTTCATTTAAACTGATTAATCTTGCATATAATTATATTCAGGCCTGAGATTAATATAAGACCATGGGAGCATATACTGAAGGAGATAAAAAAGGGAAATGAAAAGGTGAAATGGAAAGACAGAGAACCTTATGCTTATTGGAAAGGAAATCCTTATACAGCAGTAACACGACTAGATTTCCTCAAATGTAATGTCTCAACTGATCATGATTGGAATCTTCGAATATTCACACAGGTACATACATGCATACATATCTATATCTATAGATTCTCTTATTACGTTCAACAAAATGATGATATACTATTTTTCCTTTAACATGTAGGATTGGATTAAAGAGTCTAAACAAGGTTTCAATCATTCAAACTTGGCAGACCAATGTACATACAGGTACTTCCATTTTTCTGACATGTTATGTATTTTTTTTATCTCAAAGTTCATATTAATGTATTTGATTTTTTTTATATATATCAGATACAAAGTTTATATTGAAGGGTATGGATGGTCTGTGAGTGAGAAATACATTCTTGCATGTGATTCTCCTGCATTGTTTGTGAAGCCTCGTTACCAAGATTTCTTCACAAGAAGTTTACAACCATTGCAACATTATTGGCCAATAAAGGAAAATGACAAATGCAAATCCATTAAACATGCTGTTGATTGGGGCAATAATAATGAGCAAAAAGTGAGTCTCGCTCATTTATTGTCACTCCTTTTGTTGAAATGCAGATATGATAATGTGTAACAACTTGACAGGTACAAGAAATCGGTAAAGCTGGGAGCAAGTTTGTTCATGAAGAGCTAAGCATGGATTACATTTATGACTACATGTTTCATTTACTAAATGAATATGCGAAACTTCTCAAATTTGAGCCAAAAGTGCCTGAAGGAGCTGTGGAGTTGTGCCCCGAGTCCATGGTTTGCGCCCGATCATATTCGGTGGAGAAGGAATTTATGAGTGAATCCATGGTTAGGGAGCCTTCCACGAAAGAACCTTGCTCGTTGCCGCCTCCATTAGAGCCCATGTCGCTCAGAATTTTCTACGCAACGAAACAAAATTTAATCAACAGAGTTGAGAGGTGGGAAAATGAGTATTGGAAAAATCACCAATGAGCAAATACACACTGTACACATTTAAATTGATTAGTTTGTATCAAATCTTAATAATTAGCAATGCTAAGAGTAAGCAATAGTAACAAAGTATTGAAATTAATTGATTCTAAAGAAACCAAAACTTAGTACATCAAGTTTTTGTCTTTGATGAGTAATATGATGAAGATTATGTCAATTTTTTGTTTGGCAAACACTTTCTACGAGTTTGCTAGACAAACTATTGTGCTGAGGTTGGCCCAACTTAGTTCTCATATTAATAGGATCTTATCTGATTGAGTAAATTTTTTGTCCATGCAAAAATAATGTTGGCTCATAAAAGTGAAGAAAATGACAAATCATTGATTCTTGTTGTGAAAATGAGAAGAAAAGGATATGAGCAATTGACTGACATAACTGAAGAACTAATGAGGCAGTTAATAATATGATGCATCACTCAGAAAATAAATAAAATAATCAACAATATGAAAATGATTTTAGCAGAGAAAAAAAATTCAAATGAGACATTTCTATAAAGAGGGAGTAGTTCATAAATCTTTCACTTCAGAAACATAACACTCGAAACTAAATTCATCTTAGCAAACTAGTGATGAATTTACCATGTTATTAAGTTGATGTGTCAATCTAGTTGGAATACTATCTTTAATATTAATTTATTTGTACTTCAATTTTTTTCTTTACAAAAACATAAAAAAGTAAATTTATGATATTCTATATATAAAAAGGAGATGGCTTTGCAAATGTCATCTCTACCCTTTTTTTTTAAATCATCCACTTCATCAAATTGAAGGCAATTTGTGCCTTCTTTCTACTTTTTTTCGAATCAGATTAGCTTCTGGTTACTATCGTTGAAATATTATATTCCCTCTGTCTCATAATAAATGTCTTATTTGAGTAATGCGTGGTTTTTAAGAAAATGATTAGATGTATTGAATTTAGTGAAAAAGTTAATGTAGTTTACTAAAATACCCCTATTAATTATAATTGATAGAGTAATTTAATAAAGTGAAAGTTAATAAATAAGGGTATAGTAGTGAAAAATAATAATAATTGATGCATGGAATTGTAAATGGACAATTATTTTGAGACAAAGAAAAAGTGCAAATGAGACACTTATTATGAGACGGAGGGAGTATTAGATTTTGATCAGGTGTCTTAATTTGAGTTTAAGATGACCAAAACGATGAAGGTTCGTCGAGCAGTGGCTGATGAGGAGGGGGTGGTGTACCTGCAAGGCATTCCGATGCTAAAGTAAGTAAGTGTTCAAAGTGAGATTAGGAAGATATAATTAGGGTTTTTAGAGTAAGAATTGGATATCTGCCCTTCAAAGATATGAGGGTTTATATCATATTCCTAGGAGTGTTCTTATTGGCTGCTATCTTTGTGCCTAGATACATGGGCCCGCGAATATAGTTGACCGAGCTGACTAGGTCAAACCGGGTGTGGGTGCCCGAAACTAGTCGTTATGTCGACCTAGAGAGGATGTTAACGGACATAGTCTAGAAGAGGAGAACCAGTCGATAGAGTCATCAACCGTCGAGCAGAGGGGTTCCATCGAGGTGCAAGACAGAAAGATGATGCCCTTTAGGGGCCATTTGACTAATGTTTGCCCGTCGTAAGGCCCAAAGGCGCGGTTGGCCCAATACTTGTTGGGGCAGTCCAGAACAAATTTGATTAGATAAATATAATCTAAGTTATGTATGTCTAAGCTCAATTAAAATTGTATATAAATAGTTATAGTGTATCGTTATTTTGTACAATACAATTTTAAGTGAATAATAAAACTCTTATTTCCTTATTATTCTCTCTTTCTCCCCTCATTAAAAGTGCATCACACACACTAATAAATTGGTAGTCAGAGCTTCTGGTTATTGTTCTTGATCAAGTTTTCAAGAATTTTACAGAGATCGTGTTTCTAGGGCAAGTGAATCAACTGTTGCAAAGATGGCTAGTGATAAGAGCATTTTGAATTCTCTTCCAATGCTTGACAGCAAAAATTGGATCCGATGGGAAAAACAAATGCAACCCTTGTTTGGCTTCCATGATATCCTAGAAGTGTTTACCGACGATGTTCCTGCGTTGGCTACAAATATAATCGAAGCACATAAAATTGTCTACAACAAAGTCAAGAAAAAGGTTACAAGGCTGCTTATTGCATTCAGACGACAATCTATGCTACTAACTTCGACAGGATTTCTCATGCTGAAATGGCGAAAGGGGCATGAGATATTTTGATGAATTATTATGAAGAGGGTGAGAAAGTCAAGGTTGTCAAGTTACAAACCTTGCATCGACAATATGAATTATTATCATTGGGAGAAGACAAAAAAGTTACAGAATATGTGTCAAAGGTTCAGAAACTCGTCCATCTCATGAAGGATTGTGGTGAAATAATAACTGATAAGATGATAGTTGAGAATGTATTGAGAATGTTGACGTGTCACTTTGATCATATTATCTTAGCTATTTAAGAATCCAACAATCTTGAAAACACAAAAGTGGAAGATTTGGTGTGTTCGTTGGAGGCGCATGAGATGAGGATTGTCAAAAGGAAAAATGTCCAGGACTCGATATAGGCGCTGCAAGCTCGGTCATGGAAAAAGAATGGTGATTCCAACAAATTCAAAGGCAAAGTCGACAAGAATCATGGAAAGAATCTGTGGTCGAATCCTCACAAGCATCATGTCGAAGATAGAGCTTATGAATCCTTGAAAAGAGGAGGAAGAAATATCGAAAAGACAAAGAAGATATAAAAGGTGTGCAATTTTATAACTGTGAAAAATGGGGTTTCGTAGTTGAAACAACCGACTGTTCATCATCGGATAACTATATCAATAAATTCGCCATCGAACGTTTTTTATCTCGCAAAAGGAGAAAGGTAAACATATCGAGAAAACCTAAAAGGGATAAGACACGGCCTTGCAACCAAGAGATAGGGTAAGGGAGTATATTACGCGAGGGAAAGGTATTAGCACCCCACACGCCCGTAGTACTCTACGGTATCCACTTCTGTTTTCTATCTAATGGGTGTGTTATATCTATTTGTTGCTTAATCACTACATCTATGTTATGCTAAGAGAAATGCATGTGAAAGAAAGAAAACAAAAATGGGGAAAAGAAGGAAGTATTTACAAAGATTTGCTCGATCGAGCCCCGTGATAAGATGCCTACGTATTCCCTTGTGCAATGGGAAAGTCAGAGCGTCGTAGTTCGGCTCACATGTTTTGGTGAGTTTTGTGTTTTTTACTTATCAAAAAGGTTTTAAACACAAAAAAGAAAGCGCCGTAGGCGAAAAAAGGTTTGCATTGGTTGGTTGCTTTTACCTTTAAGAAAGGAGTTTGAACCATTATTAAGTGTTTTGATTTTCAAAAGAAAAGAAAACAAGTTTTAGTTTTATTACATGCAAAGATGCAAAAGAAACTAGAAAACAAGAAAGGGAAACTAACTAGTTCTACCCCTAATGCTATCATGCAAAGATGGCCCTATGGTTGAGGATAAAAGTCTAAGCTCGAAGACTATCCTAACCGAGCAAACCTGGGGAAACTGTCCTAATATCCACCTTGGTTGAAGAACCAAGGGATACAAAAGGATTAAGCAAATAAGTGCTTTGGCAGAAGCACACAAACAATACAATGCACAAACAAATGTCACACAAACGCAGGAAAAAGAGGAAGTCACATAGCCTACAACAACAAGTCGAGGGTCGAAAGCAGCCAGGAGCCAACACATTTCAATTCCCGTGAATGGTATCACCACATGACATGAATTGTAAAGTGTGAAGAGTAAATGATGCGAGTTCTGCAATAAATGTGAACACCAGGAAAGCGTGGAAAGTTAGAATAGAGAACTCTTGCCACTTTATTATCATTGACTCGATAAGGAAGCAACACGATTCACGTGTGCTCAACTGACACGGACTAGAACTGTGCAGGAGTCGATTGTGGACCCTTTTCGCATGCCCATCATATCATCATCATATAGAAGGAAATATAAAAAGCGGGACCTTGCTTGGTGGTGCCACTCTGGGTTGCCTAACCACTCTGACCTATGCAAGCACAAATGTAAACACTTACTGAGAATTACCTCCTTATGCACGGTGGAGGATTTTAAACAAATCACATACAAGTAGCACACATAATTTCCCTAAACAGATCTTTAAATAAACTAGAGGGGTTCCTGAACATGCTCCAACTACGAAAGCCCCATCATGCATCTCTATTCCTACTTCTCATGGCAAAGAAAACGGTAAAACCCTACTTCTCATGCTCTCTAGAAAAACGGTAAAATAATGAGATAAAAAGGTATAGAAAATACCAAACAAATAATAATCCGTAAGCAACTGCCAGCTAAAAATACTCCAGAAAACTTCATGTACTACTGACACGCAATAAATAAATCCGGTGAGCAATGTGCGGAGGCACCAAAAGCATGATCAGAATATGCGTAGATACATATCTGAAGCAAATACACCTGCATAAGATCACAATCCAGACAATACAGACAAAGGATGTGCATTAATATGCACGGTCAAGAACGTGTGTCTATACACATTCGACGTAGATCCAATGAACCTGCAAGAAACTATCCAGAAAATATAGACAAAGGATGTGCATTGATATGCACGGTCAAGAACATGTGTCTATACACATTTGACGTGGATCTAATGAACCTTCAAGAAACTATCCAGACAATACAGACAAAGGATGTGCATCGATATGCACGGTCAAGAATGTGTGTCTATACACATTTGATGTGGATCCAATGAACCCACAAGAAACTATCCAGACAATACAGACAAAGGATGTGCATCGATATGCACGGTCAAGAATGTGTGTCTATACACATTCGACATAGATCCAATGAACCTGCAAGAAATTACAATCCAGACAAAGCAGACAAAGAGTGCACACATATGTGTGCAAGAATGAGATATGGATACTACACATCCGAATCTCAAGTATAACCTGCAAGAAATGGTAAAAACCAAGCAAGCAGAAAAAGAGTGCACACATATGTGTGCAAGAATGAGATATGGATACTACACATCCGAATCTCAAGTATAACCTGCAAGAAATGGTAAAAATCAAGCAAGCAGACAAAGAGTTCCCACATATGTGTGCAAGAATGAGATATGGATACTACACATCTGAATCTCAAGTATAACCTGCAAGAAATGATAAAAACCAAGCAAGCAGACAAAGAGTGCCCACATATGTGTGCAAGAATGATATATGTATACTACACATCTGAATCTCAAGTATAACCTGCAAAAAATGGTAAAAACCAAGCAAGCAGACAAACAGTGCACACATATGTGTGCAAGAATGAGATATGAATAATACACATCCGAATCTCAAGTATAACCTGCAAGAAATGGTAAAAACCAAGCAAGCAGACAAAGAGTGCACACATATGTGTGCAAGAATGAGATATGATTACTACACATCCGAATCTCAAGTATAATGTTCAATGTACCTCGCATATGAAACAAAGTGTCAAAAATAAGAAGGAGGCTTTAAAGAAAGCAAAAGATGCAAAAGCGATTATTCACAATGAAATCGAAACATGAAGGATAACTTCCTAATAGGGGCAGCAACTACACATCCTAATTCTTACCTAAACATCTCTATAAGGTAGAGGAAAATATTGCAAACAAACATGCAAGAGGAACCTAGAAGAACTATACAAGTATCTAACTAGTTTCTAAGAGTTATACCGCTACGGGTTAGCTTTGAAGTTCTACTTACAACAACTAAGGCAAGGTATACATTTAACTACAACCAAATTGAGAGAAATGTCCTAAATTTTCTAAGAGACACATGGTATTATACTCCTACAACTAGTCGATTCAAGTGACGAAGGAGAAACATGCTTTTAAACCACTCGACATAATTGAAACTTGACAATCAAGAAACTATTGAATCAAAATAGATATGGAACCTTATAAGTCATTAGCTAATTCATATTCAATTATCTCAAACAAAATATACAAGAAAAATCATGGTTGAAACATAATAAGCGCAAAATTAAGTCAAAACAATCAATCGTCGCTCTAAGGGTTAGTTGTCATGGTACCCTAATCATATGATCAATTATAGATTCTAAATTAAGATTAAAACTACCTAAACATGTAAACATGTTAGTCAAGAAGTTATTTGAGGGTTAGAATATGTATTAGACATTATATGCAAAGAAATTGATTCCTAATTAGGTGAACTAGTAAGCAATTGTGCATCTTTGTATCATACAAAAGAAAAATCGGATAAAGACTTAAAAATATCTAAAAAATTATTATAAAAATACCTAAAGGCTCCTAATACATCATAGAATCAGAATATTAGCTTTAGGAATTTTTATTGTTAAGAAACAATCAAAGATCGCATCAAAATGCGAAGTGTTATGAGAAAAATCGCTTCTAAACACGTTATCGAAAACAATTAAAAGATGATTGAAATTTGATTGAAAAAATTCCCCAAAAAATATGAAAAAATTACTAGGAGTCTCTAAAGTCAGGAATATATTTATTCGGATTTTTATCATCAAGAAACGATCAAAAACCACATCGAAATGTGCAAGGTATCATGAGAAAAATCGTTTGAAACTCATGTATTTTTCTTGCGTAACAACAATATAAAACACACGTATTTTTATCCTTGTTCGTTTGAAACTCAAACTACTCCAGTCCATACGCCAAGGTGATTTTGCCTCTCTCAACGAGGACTTAATCCACTATAATCAAACTGATTACAAGTGCACAACCAACTGTTGTGACTAACAATATAATGCACAAGCCAACTACAAGTGACTAACACGTCTAAGACTTTCTAGTCCCAGGCCTCTCGAGAAATATGACCCAATTGGTCTCTCAAGGAACAATTACAAAATAACTTCTAACAATAGTGTATCAGTTTGCTTCTAATAAGCTTTATCACAACTGTGATTTTTCACAAAGTTTTAAGCTCAATACAAATGGTAAACTCAATACTCAAATTGTTCTTGCTTGCATGAATTAAGCTTGAGTTCACTGGTGGGATAGCGCACGTTATTTCTTTAAATAATTGATCTTCTATATATAGCTTCAAGAATTTGTCTGTTGCTATCTTGAACAATGAGAACACATTTAATGTTGCTTGTCTGCTTGTACTTTGTGTTTTCAATGAATCTTGAACTTTGTTCCACTTGAGTGCTTCATCCTTTTTAGCTTTAAATGTCTAACGGTACTGTAGTAGAACTTGTCTCAGAACTTGAAGTTTTGACTCTTTATTTCTCTTTATCTTCTGTCAGACTTTGTTAGCTTTTCTTCTATCAGAGTTTGCTTTCAGTGTGCTTCTATCAGAGTTTGCTTTCAAAGTGCGTATTCAGAAGTTGCTTTTCATCTTTAGAACTTCTAATTCTTTATCTGCTCAACGTAAGTTAATATTTCACTTTCCAGAGTGCTTGAGTCAGAACATCATCTGAAACAAAAACATTCTTATCAGAGTATCATTTTTACTATACAAAATTTATTTCATTTGTTATCATCAAAACTCTAAGATATGATTAGAACCAAACTATGTTCTAACAGGGACTGCCTATAAATTTATTTCTTCTTTTGTAATTCCTATTCCTTTAGGTATATATGAGATTTAGGCTGAGGTAGAATTAAAATGGGTTGCCAATTTGGATACTCTTGGTTGTCAATCTGGACTAGTTGGGTGTATTCCTAATATGGAAAAAGTTGATGGCCATAACCCATCATTTTCTTGCTTCCAAAGGCCCTTAAACACTAAGGGAGTTGCAACTCAATAGTGAACTTGAATAAGTGAGATATCAAACTCAGAAAGAAGAAAACTTTCGTCTTTCTTGAGAAATATCTTCTAGATAATATTCAATTATTGGATGAGGAAATAAATCAGATTGAATTTTTGGTGGCCATGAATGTTTGAAGAAAATAAAACCATGGAGGTATAACTCTTGGTATTGAAAATATGGCCTCCCCAACACGAAAATGAACTTCTAAAAAGGAAATTCGACCAAGAAAAGTTTTTGAAAGGCTGAAAAAGAGAGTCACTTCATTAGCTTTGGACAACCTAAAACTAAGGAATTACCACTTGGAAGCTTGTATTTGGTTTGAGAGGAGAATTTATAACATGAGCTCTAAAGTCCGCCAGCTTGGTAGGGTGTCTTCCAAATTTGACGTAGCAGTTTTCAATGCGAGTGTACACAGTTTCAAGTGTTATAGCTCAAATTCATGTTTTAAACCAAGAAGTCACCTTGGTGACCTCTGGCTTGGATCCTAGTAAAAAGGATGAAGGAAGGCCGAATTAAATGAGAATACTTTAATTGTCATTGTGTAATATTTGCAAAACAACTTAAGTTAGTATATGCCTTTGTTATGTAATTTAATAATATGTGACATTTTTTCATGGTTTGTAATTGATGATAGTCTTTTCCTCTGGTTTTCATTATTAGTGTTTGGCCTTTTTTGCTCTTTGGGTTTTTTCGGTTGAGACCAATACTTTATATCTTATGATATGCAATCTGCAATAGGGATGTTCCGAACCCAAGAATACCCTTTGCTTTGCCCTTACTAAGGCCCCGACCTTGAGAAAAAGGTGGATCATCTTTAGATGAATTTATTCTTTCTAGTGGTGAGCTAGGGAGTGAGGTCCATTTTGGTCATATCTTCCTTCTTTTAGAAAGCAAAATTGTACTTTTTATTGAGGTTCACCTTTATTAAAATTGTACTTTATATTTGTCCATGTTTACCTTTGGAGGGAAGGTAAAATATTAGATACAAAATCATCATCGTAGATAAAAAGAAAGGAAAATTCTTATTTCATTCAAAGTACTTGTAAACATAAGATAAAGTTTCTAGATGGATAAGGTCATTCGTTCTATACATAGATTTAAACAAAATTCCAAAGAATGATTTCTTAGGTGCTTAAGTTTCCATATAGTGGTTGGATAACTTCTTAGTGGTGTCTTAGTGTTGTATTTATCAACATTTATATCCCTTTGTGTCAGCCTTAACTCTTTTCCATATGTCCTCTAACTTGACAATGGCTTGTTGTGGGTCTTTTGCCTTTGTTTTTCCCTTTGCTTTTCCCTTTATCTCTTCTCTTTAGGATCCTTTTTATGTGTGATTGACAATGATTCTTTGTCTCTGGTATTGATCATTTCCTATTGAATCTTGAGAAGTGCTAAGAATCAAGACCAATAAGCCTCTAAGTTAACCTTTGTAGTAACAATGTTGTTTTCATCGGTTTAGTATTTCAAGTTAGATGAAATGTTGAAGAAACTGTTACATAGGGTAGCCAATGTCAAACATTCAATTATGGAGTTATATATGGATTTGAAATTAATTACTAGAAATTTAATACTCACTATTTTAAAAATATACCATCAATTCAATGTACTCTTATGGTTTTGAGGTTGACCCATTGAACCCTTGAAAGTTGCTTCTTCTATATGGAATGTAACTTTATCGAGTTATGTGTAAATTTTCCAAATGATTGGCATACATGATGTCACATAAGTTTCCTTGGTCTAACAAAACCCTTTTAACATCATAGTTGCCATGATTATCATCATCATAAATGGGACACAAGAGTTAGGTACTTCATTAATCAATTCATTATTATAAAATGAAATCAGTGTTTATTCTTTCCTAGATGGTTCTTTACCTCACTTTTTATCATGCAACATCATTCTCCCATCTTTATTTTTATTAGTTGCATGTATTTCCTTGTGAATGCGATAAGCCTCGTGAGAACACCCTATAGTAGTTAATATGGAATATTCTAGCGAGATTTTATCTAATTGGTCTCACATATCGTCTATTTCTCTGTGTCATCTGATTCTACCCCAATGTTAGTGCCTTTGAAGACTAAAGTGGTTATTCCTTAATGTTCATTAGAATGAGTAGTCTTTCCTATTCACTAAATGTTCCTCCCACGCTAGTGTATGCGATCAACCACTCAATTTCTTCTTCATTTTCAAAAAGTTTTTCCTTTTTAGCCACTTGGACAACTTCACTCTTTCTCCTCTGTGAGATCTTGTCAGATGGTCTCTTTTATTTGGATATTTTCTTGTATTTTTTGGAAAATCTGGACAACATTCCTTTTGTGATTAACTCTTTAATGATGTCCTTCAATTGTATTCATTCTTCTATGTTGTGTGACTGTTAAATATGTGGAAACAACTTTACTAATATTTAACAACCCCTAGACGTTCCTAGATAGTACTTGGGTTTTTGAATTGATCTTCTTGGAATTTTGCATTGATGCATTCTTGCAAGATGTATTTTTTGGATATGTTCAAAGGGTTATAATCTTTATATTTGGATGATAGTGTGTCCTTTCCATCTCGGCTTGATCTGAGATCTTTCTTAGCTTCAATTCTTTTCTCGTTTTCTTGTTTGGTCTCTTCCTCTCCCTTCTACTCGATCACGCCTTTTCAAACCCTTAACTAAATCACCTTACTTGCGGGTAGTATTTCTCTATATTGTATATATTTCCCAACACTTGGGAGTAGGTTGTTGAAATTTTTTTAGGCCTGATTCCAATACTCTTGGAAAATTTAGATCACAATTTGAGTCCAAATTTTTTTATTTCATCATCAACACTATTGGCAAGTATTACTTCTTTGTTGAACCTTTCAATTTAGGCCTATATTCGTATGTATTTCTCTTCCTAATGAATCCTATAATTTCCACTAACTTAGGATGGTTTTGAGACACTATGAAATGCACTCAAGAACATCTATGAAGTTCTCTCAGGAGTTGATCAATTTGTTCCTTAACCCTATTAACCAAGCCATATCCTTGACTTTCAGAGCGAGGACAAATAACATGCACTTCTCGGGGTATATCGCTCCCCTAAAGTTAAAAAGGATGCTAATGAACTTCGTATGCTAGTTGAGATCATTCATTTCTTTATAGTTCCCCATTCCCAATAGCTTAAGGAGCTCTCTCTTAAAGGAGTACTCATTAGTTATCTTATTTAAAACATTTTAGAATATGGTGTTTTCACCCATTTACTATCCATCGGAGAAGGAAAGTCCCATCGAAAAAAAGAATGGTGATGTATCGGTCTATTTCCTTATCATTCTAATTCATGTGGAGAATTCCTTCTCGCTGGTGGGGAAAAGGTTTTGTGCCTAACCTTGAGGTCTTCAATTCCTATAGGAGTCGCCACTTTGATTTGTAATTACATTATTATGGAGTCTAAGAGGTAGACAATGGTTAAGATATGATATCTTGATTATTTAGAGTTGCTCGTTTCAAAACCCTAGGGTTGTGGATTGTCTATTGACCTGCACTAACATGTCTCTCTGCAAGGTGTTTATTTCAATGTTTGTTATTTGGTCCTTTAGAATAAAGACCTGAGGTGTGTTGTTTCCCCTCTCTTAGCATGGTTCTAAATTTTCTTCCATCAGTGCAAGAGGTTCGCCATTTAGTAGAGGGACATAGATTGTCTCAATAGTTAGTGGAAGTTGGATTTGATTCTCAAAGAAGAGTGTTCTGAGTCCCCATTCAAAGTTGTGGTTTCTCTTACGACTTCACTAGCAACATATCATGGATGATTGAAGTTATTACGAGTTGTGCTCTTTCCCTCATTTCCTAACTGCCACCTCTATAGACGATATCAATGACCCTTCTGGTAAGGAATAATTCACTTGGTTGTGAAGTTTGTCAGATGTCGACGGCTCCGTAAAAAGATGGTGGACGTTGTCCATCAATCTGAATAGGAGAAAGTGGTATCCACAAACGCTCTGACGCCAAAGTCAACGACTATTAATGTGAGAGGTATTTAAGTTAGAAAATTGTGTCCACCTTGATTTGAGCTTTGTGATTCTTTATATATGAGCTTTATATGGCTTCTGGAGGCCTAAAGTCTTTGATTGTAAAATCGTCGTTTATATAGACAAATATTAAAGTATAATTTATTGTGTCAGCTGACGATCATGCTTCAATCACTTGTCTAAATCAAGTATTATCTTAGGACAAATTCACATTTATTCTCAAGTTTCTATACCTTCATTTAATTGACAAAATATGATAGTTTTTTGCTGACACCAATTTTTTATTGATTCTATACTTTTAGACTTTATATGTTTTTAGACCGTGAGCATAATCATGGTTTGGCATAAATATATATAATTTTATATCAATATTTGATGAATAGTTGATTAGAAGAAATTACTAATAATTGAATATAAAAGTTCAAATAGATAGATGACACGTACATATTTTTTTTTTTTATATATGTTCTACCTTGGAAGAGGTAAATCATTTTCCTTTTCTATCTTTTTGGTAATTTGTGATTGCCAATAGACAGTTTTATTTTTTACACTTTGGTTTTTGAAGATGGATGTTTCCGTGCAATATTGAGTCAAAATCATTAGTTTCTATTTCCTTTAAACATACTCCAACATTTGGAATGTCTTGCTTGGAAGCATAGTTAGAGAGGCCTTTCTTAGCTTAATAAATAATATGCAATCATATACTATATCCATGTTTGTCTCTTGCTGGTTCCTACCCTTCCAACTTTGTCCCCACACCATTTTAAAAAATAAATAATCAGAGCAAGAAAAATAAGAAAACAAATTAATTGTTTAAGAGATAAAAAATGATTAAAGAGAGTATCTCTAATATATATAAATGCTTAAATTATTTATTGAAAAACACTCACACCAGCAGACATAAACATGAAGACAGAAAGTAATGAAATAAACAAAGTTAATTTAATTTCATAGATGCATGATTAGGTATAAGTGACCTCTTGATATTCAAAAAGCAACAATCTATATATATAGAAAACAGAAAAGGTGAAGTAGGGTTTGTTATTGGTGTTGATGGAAAACAACTGTAAAATATGCAATAGCCTTTTCTGCCTTTTAGCATTTAAAAGAGTTTTTATTTTATTTCATTTTTAATAATAATAATATCTAAAAAAACATCAAACCAACCAGTAATCACGGAAACAAAAACAAAAAGAAAAGAAATAAATACTCAAATACATTAAAAGTCATAATATAAAAATATTTATTTATAGTATTAATTAATTTAGCCAGGCCAAAAGTTGAACCAAATGACACTATATTCTATTTTGAAATGATGATATTAACAACCCAGTGACATGAAAAGCAGGGAGGGAAAAGGACGAGACAAACAAAAGAAAGCAAAGCAATAAAAAACAACATGAATAAGGAATTTATTTTTAGTTATCTTGACAATGATTTTTCAGTTAATAATGAAAAGCCGTAAATTCTTCTTTTGAAAAGTTTGTTAAATTGTCAATTTGAAATTAAAATCTATACAATAATCAAATTGGATAAGGGGAATTTCAATGCAATATAAATCAAGTTGTAAAAAAGAATGTCTTTATCAATTACAAATTACAATGAAAATAAAAATTGTAATATTGGTAATATAAGTAGTTATGTGATTTAATCAATTTTCATTTTAAACATATATTTTTCATTTTAAAAATTAAGTTATTTTAATGTGCGGGACGGTAAATATTGAACAAGTAATATTTAATAAAACATTATTATTAAAATTTATATAAATTAATATAATTCACTGAAAATTTAAAATATCATTAGCATAGACAATAAAAACTTCATAATAAAGAACAAATCAAATGTTAAAGTGTATTCAAATTATATGACTATATATGTTTTATTTAAGAGATAATGTTATATCTTCTACTCTAAAAGGGATATAATTTTAAAAATTAATTTTAATTGAGATTTATTTTTTAACAAATAAATATTTTAAACAAAATATTTTCTTTTTTATGATATTAATAACTATAAGGATAAATTTGTAAAAACAACATATATTATAAATAATTTATTTATAGATTAATTTTTATAAGAAAAAACTTATATTCAGTTTTTTAGACGTGATTGTTACTATTTTTAATGAAGATATGATAAATATACTATTATAATCTAAAGAGTAAAAATAATAGAAAATCATATATATAAATATATATATATATATATATATATATATATATATATATATATATATATATATATATATATATATATATATATATATATATATATATATATATATATATATATATATATATATATATTTTATTAAAAAATTGTAAAATTACACCTAAATAATTATATTTAAGTTTTATTTATTTTTTGTATTTATAGGATGCGAAAAGAGAATTATAATAAATGACTTAATACTATTTAGAAATCAATGTTTTTTAAATATTTATGAATACTCTAATACTTGAAATATTTGTCTTTTGCAAGAAAATCAACTTCGGTAGGCTCTAGGAGAGGAAATCAGTCATACCAAATAACATAGGTGTATGACCTAGCCAATATAAATCAAAGTTAATTGAATTTTTTTAAATAAAATGAATATGCTTTTTTTATAAGTCTATTTTGTTAAATAGACCAGAGCAATTGCAATAAAAAATATTTTAAACTTATCGATATAGCATATTTTAAAAAATAAGAATAAATTTATTATTTTTTATATTAAATTTTGTAAATTATATTAGAATTAAAAATAAAATTTAATTATTTTAAAATTTTTTTTGCAAAAATCTTATGAATAATGTCATAATTTATTTTCATAAGTTACCTTAAACAAATAATATTACAAAACTTATGCTAGTATGTTAAATAAGTCAATATAAATAAATATTTAATCTAATTGTACTTTTAATTCTCTAATATATTTAAATTTTAAACATTATTTAAACTATTTATTTATATATTTTCAAATGATATAAGCTTTTAAACAGATTAATAGACTATTCAGAATTTCGAAAAAATCATTCAAATTAAAAAATAAGTTTATGATAGATCATATGTCAGACTTCAATACTTCAATTTTAAAATATTAAACAGATTAGAAACTTCATAAAATCTAAAACGATTGAGTCTATTATCGTCCTAGTCGACTCTATATAGAAAAAGCTCCTCCCTTTATTTTACACTATATTTTTATATATATTTCTAAAATATTTTTAAAAAACTATCACCTTAAATTTTTTTTTGAAGAATAGAAATTTATTATTTAGAAAAAAAAAACAAGCTACAACCAAAGGATCCAAGCAACCAACACTACAAAACCACTAAAAAAATCACCTTTAGTTTAAATATAACTTTAATTATTTAATTAAAAAATAATAATTCTAAAAAAATCACCTTTAATTTAAATATAACTTTAATTATTTATTTAAAAAATAATAATTATAATATACGTCAATGTAAAATATTTTACACAATCACAATCATCCTTTTTAATTTACAAATACTATTTTATATGAGATTTAAAAAAAAAATCACGCTTCTATAAAAATTTAACCGCTATTAAATAAAAATATAAAATTTCTTTATATCGTTAATATATTTTAATTAAATTTTAATTTAAATATATTCTTAATAAATATCATACTTGTCATTTCCAAATTATTAATATTTGTTATATTTATAATATTAAATATGCAAAAATAATTAACATAAATAATTGAACAAAATCCCAATTATTTTATCATATTTATTTCATTTTTTAAAATATATGTGAAATTAATTATGTAAGTAAAAAAAAAATGTATCAAATTATCAAATACAATAAATATCACTAACATGAAACTAAGAAACTAATTAAAACTTTGCACAAACAATGTTGTGTTATTAAAATAATCCATTGGAGCTTGAACCCATAGATTATTTGTTGACTATATTTTGTTAAAAAATCGTTGGGATGTCTATTCCTGTTTCACCAAATTCCTATAAAATTAAGAGATAACTATAAGCAAAAAAAAAAGCTCTTTTTCAATTAAAATAAAGAAAAGCTTTTTAAAATAAATTCTATGTGCCAATGGCTTAATCAAAATAAATTCTTGACATTAATTTGTTAGCTAAACTGAACTCTCTTTGAATCCAAGTTTTCAAAATTCCAATAATTTGTCTTTTTTTTCTTCTTCACAACTTGTTCCAAATCTTGCATTTTAACTCTTGTTTCTCACTTTTTCATTTGAATTTAATTCTACCTTTTATGACTTTCTTGGAAACTGTTGTTTCAATTTTGGATTTTCTTTAGTTAGTTACTTACATTGAACTAAAATTGAAGTGAAATTAGCACTTGGGTACTCAAAAAGATGAAATTTTTCACTTCATTTTTGTTTCTCTCTTTGATTTCAACTCTCTCTCTTGTGGATTCTGAAACTCTACCTGATAATGAAGGTATTTCTTATTCAGATCTCAATGGTTTTGCTACTTATGGACATTTTTAGTTTTGTTATTCTTTTTGTGTTTCTACTAAAAATGAAGCATTTAATGGTTTTTGTTGTTAGTTTGGGCACTTACAAGCTTTAAAGAAGCAATCTATGAAGACCCAAATCAAGCTTTATCAAATTGGAATATGCTAGAATCAGATCTTTGTAACTGGTTTGGTGTCACTTGCACTGTTGCTGGAGATCATGTCACTAAACTGTAAGATAATTCATTCTTCTTTTTTGTGTCAACTGTATTGCTGTTATGCTGTTTGATGTAATGCCTTATAGAAAAATTGATGAAATTATTTTTTAACTAGTGCTACAATTTGGGTTTTTTTGCAGAAATATATCGGGTTCGTCGTTGAAGGGTTTTCTTGCGAGGGAGTTGGGACAAATTACCTATTTGCAAGAACTGTATGTTTGTTTTGTTGATTTAATTTTTGTGATTAATGTGTGTTTTGTTTTTAATTCGGAAGCATTGTGGTTGAGATTAGTTTGTGGCTTTTGTGTTTGTAGAATTTTGCACGGGAACAATCTAATTGGAACTATACCGAAAGAATTGTTCATGTTGAAATCTCTCCAGGTGTTGGATTTGGGAATGAATCACTTAACTGGACCGATTCCTACGGAGATTGGAAATTTAACTCTACTTGTGAACATGTAAAAGAAATTCAATATGCTAGTTCTTATTGGAAATTATTTCCTCTCTTGTTTACTCACTTACTCAATTTTATGTATTCTTATAGAAACCTGCAGTCCAACGGGTTGACTGGTAGATTACCTTCTGAGCTTGGAAATTTGAAATACCTTCAAGAACTTTGGCTCGATAGGAACAGGCTTCAAGGACCCATTCCTGCTAGTGGAACTTATAGCTTTGCTTCAACTATGCATGGAACGTGAGTGTAAATTTTGTAATTGAATTGTGTTATAGTGATAATTGAGGGGTGGTTTGTTACTGTTATTGGGTATAGACGAAATTTGGATAGGGTGATTTATTTTTTGGTAATGATAAATGTCATGTTTTCAGTGTATTTAGTAGCCTTTCAATGTACAATAGGATTTTTTTAAGGTGTCTTAAAACTGATATGGCTAAAAATCATATAATCAAGTTAAGTATAGATACAATGTCAAGTTATTACACCAATCAAAGTTTGGATTCTGTTAATTTATCTCATGGTTTTTATAATTTCTACAGGTATGTTTCAAAAGAGAACGCAACTGGCTTGTGCCGTTCACCTCAGTTAAAATTAGCAGACTTTTCATATAACTTTTTAGTCGGTAGCATACCAAAATGCCTGGAGTATCTTCCGAGGTGCTATTTCTGGTTCCCATTTGATGTTAGCATTTGTCTCCTCAACCTTATTTACAAAACATATATACATACTTTGTCAATATAGGCAAAACTTTCAAGGGAACTGCCTCCAGAGCAATGATCCAAAGCAGCGGCCTTCCACACAATGTGGCGGTGCTTCACCTGCCAAGAGTCAGCCCGTGGAGAGCAACCAACAATACCACCAAATAGCTGATCAAGCACGCAAGCATCACGGAGCTTCGGAACCTACTTGGCTTTTAGCTCTAGAAATAGTAGCAGGAACTATGGTCGGTTCTCTCTTTCTGGTTGCGGCTCTCGCTACTGTTCAAAGATGCAACAACAAATCATCTATCATTATTCCTTGGAAAAAATCTGGCAGCCTGAAAGATCACAATGCAGTATATATAGGTTCAGTTTCTTTGCTTTCTACTTTCTATTTATGTCGAACAGTTCGAGATCTGTTTTGAACTTAATAATTGGACTGCAGACCCGGATATGTTAAAGGACGTCAGAAGGTATAGCAGACTAGAGCTCGAAGAGGCGTGCGAAGACTTCAGCAACATAATTGGGTCCTCACCGGACAGTGTGGTCTACAAGGGAACCATGAAAGGCGGACCTGAGATTGCTGTAATTTCCCTCTGCATCAAGGAGGAAAGTTGGACAGGGTATCTGGAACTCTACTTCCAGAGAGAGGTAAATGGGAATATTTCAATGCTTACCGCACTTACAAATTCACAGACAAAATAGTTGTCGAAGTCTTTTGCTAAATATTTATTTATGCTGTTATCATTGCCATTCAGGTGGCGGAATTGGCAAAGTTAGACCATGAGAATACTGGAAAACTACTGGGATATTGTAGAGAGAGCAATCCGTTTTCAAGGATGTTGGTTTTTGATTATGCTTCAAATGGGACTCTTCATGAGCATTTACATTGTTGTAAGCAACTTTCTTAGTGTGTATGTGTATATGTTTAATCAAACCTTTCAATTCCTTCAACATGCAATTTTGACCGCGTAGATGAAGAAGGGTGCCAGTTCTCCTGGACTCGGCGTATGAAAATTGTCATAGGCATTGCACGTGGACTCAAGTATTTGCACACAGAAATTGAACCTCCGTTCACTATCTCAGAGTTGAATTCTAGTGCTGTATACCTTACAGAAGAATTTTCCCCTAAGGTATGCCCGCTAGTTAGGTCACTTCAAATCATAAAACTCGGCAAGTGTGATTTTTTGCTTGATTTCTTATGTCAGTCAAGAGTGAGCGGAAATATAGAAATAAACACCTATGCGATTGTTCTGTTGGAAACTGAAAAGTTTGCTTAAGATTCTCATTGTCATGAACCTAAATTTGCAGTTGGTTGATTTTGAAAGTTGGAAGACAATTCTTGAAAGATCAGAAAAGAATTCCGGAACTATTAGCAGCCAAGGTGCTGTTTGTGTCCTTCCAAACTCCCTTGAGGCACGGCATCTTGATACCAAAGGAAACGTACACGCTTTTGGAGTACTTCTACTAGAGATAATCAGTGGGCGGCTTCCACACTGTAAGGAGAAAGGTTACTTGGTGGATTGGGTAAGAAACTTCGTCAAGGTTATATTTTAAAATTAAAATTATCATTTAACGGTTTTATGCAACGTTGAAAGAGTACTTTTTATTATGTCGCTATATTTGTTAAATGTATACATGTGCTGCAGGCGAAAGACTATCTTGAAAAGCCAGAAGTAATGTCGCATTTGGTGAATCCAGAATTGAAAAATTTTAGACACGATGACCTCAAAGTAATATGCGAGGTGATAGCTCTATGTATCAATCCTGATACAGCCGCGCGTCCATCTATGCGAGAACTATATAGCATGCTGGAGAGCAGAATCGACACATCAGTTAACATAGATCTCAGGTCGTCGTCTTCTTTGGCTTGGGCTGAACTTGCACTTTTATCATAGTAACAATAATATAGCCACACTCAAAACTAACAATTAAATCATAGATACACACAAGTAATAATTTTCCTCTTCAATTTTATTTCTATTGTAAATGTTTGCTCAAAAAGAGTATGTGTTAGGCTTAAGTACAGCAAGGTCTCATTGTATAGCAGTAGCCTATTTGTAGAACTTGCAGAAATTGTTAAATAGAAGAAGATTGTATTGGACAAGTGTTTTCCTTTTATGCACTAGATTGAGCAGTATGTTATATACTTTTAAAGAAGAGACATGAAATCCTCTTCCAAGTAAAACTAAAAAAAAGTAAAAAATCCAAGTGGTTTCATTAGCAACTTGGCAGAGTTTAAGGAATAATTATGCATTATAGCAATAATACATGAGATTTTTGGATTAGTTGTTTGTTGAATCCAAGCTGAAAAAACAATAACAGGATGTTCCCCTAAACCTTGAAACAAACAGTGAAGGAGAGAGGTGAGATTAAGTCGAAAAGGGGGCGCTCAGAGAGCTCGCCCTTTCACAATGTCCAAGCTCATCTCACTTGGATCAGTTGCTTGCAATTCAACTTGAATGCCATCCAACTCTCTCTTGAATCTATCCTTGGAACTTGCATACACCATCTTCATCCTCACCCTTGAAATTTCTGGTGACCTGCATATCATTAAACAGCTTATTCATGTGTTAAAAACCTGATGTTCGAACGCTGATGAATGAGAAAACACTAATATAGCATAAGAATACCATGCTATGAAGTAGATCTTGCTTTTCTGGCAATTCTCTGCAGTTGTGAAATCAAAATCATAGACGGCATAACGACACTCATCAGCTGGCAAACTGGCCTGAAAATCGTCATAGGTTTCCGTCGGTTCCCCTATTTTGTCTATCACGACTTGTTGTTGCTCAATTTTGAACACAATGAATCGATAACTCCTCTTCGCTTTAAGCTCTTGGAACTTCAGTTTGCAATCATCATGCACTGCCATTCCGGACGCCGCATTTGCCTGCACCATAGTTTTTTCTCATGTCATGAACCTCCTATCCTATCCATAATAACTATTTCACATTCCCAACTTTTTACACCCGTTTTTCAAAGGGATATGTGATGTAAGGTGCATAACCTTAGTAGATTAATGCAACAGGTCCTTGAGACAAGAATATTCATAGATGTAGACAAACTCAAAATAACATGAAAACACGTCGGTTGAGTAGAAAGACTCGATACCGAGTCTATGAAACATGGACATCAGATACAACACTATCAAATACATATCGGCACCAATTTGAAATAATAGATAAATTAAATATATTAACATGTATTCGTGTCAGATATTGACATATGTCGAACATCAATCACGTTTTTGTTTAGAAGTGTCTATTTGATAGCTAAAAATGGATATATTGTACCAATATTATGATTACCTAAGAATAAATCATAGTGGATGCGAATTCCCAAAGCTATATAAATAAATTTGCTATTAGAGAGAAGAAAAAAAATGGGATGATCATTTGGTAATCATAAATTAATTATAGGGAGTGCATGTAATGTCATGGTTGTTACATGTTGGTTTTCAAGACAAACATCAGCTCCTAATTTGATAAAATTCCCAAGTTTCATCTTTATTCTGTACCTAATTCATGAGATGTGATTTATCCAAAGTTGTATATTAAGAATTGGTGATGATATAATAATAATAGCATGCAAAGTTAGATTGTTCAATAGGGTACGTAACAATAACATTGTCATGAATATAATTCATAAAACAAGAGCAATAACTTGTAATTAATGTGAAAAGAAAAGACATAAGAGAAAGTACCATTTTGCCAGCAATGAGGAAGAAGCTCCCTACGAAATGTGAATGAAAGAAAGGGGAGGAGAGTAATAGAGAATGGAAAAATGGGAGCTAACAGATGCAATGAAAATGATGGAGAGAAATAACAAATAAAGATCCTTGATTTTTGGAGCCACGAGAGGTGCAACTTTAAGGAGACTCGGTCAGAAAACTAATGGGTGTGTTTGTTAAGATTGAGATCAATTGACATGTTCCAAATTAGCATAACCCTTAATTATCATGTTACTATTCCTATTTAGAGACAGAAATGAGTTGTCTATATATAAAGAAAAGAAAAACATCAAATATGATGTTAGGAGGATTTATATATTTTAAACTATACCTTATTAAAATATATTTCATTTTAGAGAATAATAAAATTTAAATGATTTTATCAAAATGGTACATTTTGTAATTAAATGATATATTATCAAAAACAAGTAACTTATAATTTGTAAAAGAAAAGTTAGTCAGTGATTAATTTGGTTCTTAACAATAATTTTATTTTTTCCCCTAGCAATTAAGACAATAAAAGGATGCGGATCCTTTAACTTCCACTTCTCTATTTTTATTTATTTATTTATTTATTTATTTTTAACTTTCTCTCTATCTCTCTTTTGATTTACTTTCTCTCATTTTTTTCCCTTCAAAATCAACATCATTATCTTCTTTACTTTATCCATATTTTACCTAAAGCTACTATAACGTTCTCTCCTAAAAATTAGAGAATCATTATCCCAAATAAAAGTGGCCACTTAAAATGCAGGATATTGAACTCTTTCAAAGTGAGTTATATAAGAATTGTTAGGTTTTTGAAAACTACTAAACTAATAAAAGCACACATGAATAAAAGTGAAAATATAAAGAATAACCTACGGGTAAAAACAATAGTTTGAAATATTGTGCGTTTTTGAATTGATATTTATAATGGGTATTTATAAATATAAGTAAAAGAGTATGAAATTTTATTCGTTAGACAATGTAACCTACAAAATATAATATTGTCTACCGTTATCGAGTAAAAATAATGATCTGACTATATCGTTTACTTGGAGTAAAATGATGTATGGCTGGAGACTCGTGTGAAAGGAGAGGCTTGCATGAGGCGGGTACAAGGAATGGAAGGTGAATATTTATTTATGTACACATGTGTGCTATTTGTTTCAGGGGTGGAGATTTCTTTTACATCTTTTAAAGCTAGCATTCTGAAAGCGATGAATGATGCCCCCTCAGAACTTCACCCAACTAGTTGACCTTTTGTGAAGGGATTCAAAATCCTCCGTGGCGGCCTGTGTATCACCCCTACAATGGATAATTTTTTTCTCATTTTACAATACAAATGTGATGAACAAAGGGAATTGGATCTCCATAAGCGTCCCGCGCCAACAAAGGGATACTCCCCATTTACTCACCCAACTTTAAGAATTAGAAAAATAAATTTTTCTGCTTAATCTTAAGCACGTATATAATCATTTTGTCATCATTTTTCACATACAATCTTTACAACTTACAGAACTTTTACATTGTGTTTTTTGTGAAGTCAACACCCTCACTTTTTGAAAGTTCAAAAACTCCTGTGAACAAATTTCTTTCTTCTTCAACCTCTAATTTTGATTTTAGATCTTGATAATGAGATATTTGTAATTGATTGAGGGAGACGTCGTCTTGAAACTAATCATTTTTTAAGATTTGATTGATATTTCCAGGTAACTTGTAATATTGAGGTTGTTGTCATTGGTGCTGACAAATTTCAATGAAAAGAAGGAGGTTAGTTTCTCCAGATTACCTTGGTAGTGACTGTATAGAAGGTTACAAACAAGGTGGGGTTCTTCTTAAATCTTCAGACAATTCATTACTTAAGAAATTAGTTGGATCAAGGGGTGATGACCATACACGAAGATTTTGAGCATATTGATGATACTGGAAGATTCAAGAAGCGAGAAATAAGTAAAGATTATGCAGAAGAGTTTGACATTACATTGCATACAAGTCAAAATCCAGATAGGATGTTTATTTTTCTTAGCATCATTATGGATTAAGGATTGTATGAACTCTAGCAATATATGTCATAATAAAAAGGAACAAAACAGATTTCAATGGGAAACCATTGAAGAGAGGAGTAGACAAAGCGAGGACGAATGTGAAACCACTATATATACCGGTGTACTCCTTCTCTCTCATTTTATTTTCATAGGATATTGCATGCTTATATTTTCAATTCTTAGCGTAATTTATCATTTATTTAATTGGTAGCGATTTATTACATAAGGTTGGATTTTTTAGAATTGGTGCCTAATTGAGCTTTAGTGGTGATTAAATTCCAAGAAATTAGTGTCGCTAGAATTCAATTATAATTGAAATATTGTATTTGACACATCTCGTGTAATATACGATCGTTCAATTATTCATTATTGAACAATTGTGAGTTTTGTGAATTGTGTATTTGTCGACGTGATCAAAATTCCAATAAGAGTATAATATTCATATTTTCAATTTAAACCTTCTGCGCGCAATTTCAAAAAACCTCTGACATTCTATTTCTTAAAAATCAGTCGAAGTTTTTGTAAAGAGTATATTCACCCACCTCTAGACTGTTTTCCTATTCCATGTTCTCACTCAACATGCGAGATGCACTTCTAGTGAGTACAGTAGAGGCGACTCTACTTGTGATAAGATAAGCAATAGGTCTTGAGGATTCTGACATTATGAGAAAGTAACAAACTGACCTAACCTTTTATGTAAGTATATATAGCTCTAGCCATCCCCTAAAAGGCCCTAATTCATCTGTCTATTATAACACTTATGTGCAACATGACCTCGACTTACTTGGATGGTTAGCCAAAAGATATTTCTGGTATAATAGTGAAATTTTCTGGTATGGACGAAATTTTCGGTAGTTAATTGAAATTTTTGGAATGCTTAGATTTCTAGTAGTTCATTTAAAATTTCCGGCGAGGGTCAATTTTTTTCCAATTGAATCGTCCCTACCCCTGGTCCTCATTGAACCGTTGTTGCAACGGTATAGCGGCAAGCAAAAAGTAAAGTATTATTTTTACCGGGTGATATAGGTTATATTGTATCGTGTCCACAGAGATTGGTTATTGTTTCGTCGTTCGACAATTCGTTCATTAATGAGTTCGGGGTTAAATGGGTTGTAAAGAAAAAGTATAAACAGAAATTAAATGCAAACAAAAGTATAAAAAGGATAGACAACTTTTCTGGAACGAATGTACACTACCCATCACAGACTTAAACTTATCGTCCAGTTATACTCGACCTACAATACTCGTCTATTTCATCACGTATCTCTCACAACCTAAGTTATTCCTAACCCAAATTGAGAATCCTACTACATCACTTTGGTAGTGATCCCTCACCTACCTTAACAACACAGAAGTCAACCGTGTCACTTGTATCGATGATGTCTCGCCCGACACAACCAACACAGAGGCATTAATCTCAGATACCCATAATAAATGTCAGCTCTAAATCTATGTCTAGCGTTCAGAAACTAACAGATAATCATCCTTGGTAAGAATCTAAGCAGTATATGTCTATTGTAACACCCCATTTCTACCCAACGTTTATTATAAAATCAGAGTGCGGAAATTTTAAACTAAAAACATGGGATGCCACATTTCAACATTAACAACACAAACAGATAAGATACATAACACTTTTTAATTCGGAGGATCTCATAACAACTTGCAATAACTTTCAAACAAAATACTTTTTATTACTACGCAGCAGAATTTATAGTTATACAACTGAATATATTATACTAATAACAACTTGAAACATGTTATTCAACTTTCAACATACTTAACAACTTTTTATTTCACAACATCACTTAGGATTCAACAAATTATACTAATAACAACAAGAGTCAACAATATAAACAACATAGACCAAACGTCCCCGAGTGTTACGTGTCGAGCAAAGACACCGACTTGAACCAACAATAACTAATTCTTCCATTCTTGAATACCGCGTTACGATAAAGGCAACGGCGAAACAAATGAAGGGTGAGATATCTAACAATCTAATAAATCGTATGATAAATAATATATGATAGAATTTAGATAACGTAAATCACCACTTCGCAACTTATTCTCACAACCAACAATCACAACATAATCATCAACGTAATATAATGACAACAATTTTTCCACACAACAATATTTATCACAACATATTCGTCAACGTAACAACTTAACTCAACACAACTTAATAACAACAACTTAATAACAACGCCAACTTATAACAGCAACAACTTATAGCAACAACAACTTATATCAACAACAACACAATGACAACCACTAAACAACGAATAATAACAACAACTTTAACTTGCGACTCAATATGTGACTCAACTATGCAAATGCATGTGGTACCATTTGGAGCAGAACTCCCAACTTAAAATCATGTCAGTTTATCGAGGCATTAACAAGGCATGAGCCTTCAACTTTCAACTTGTGCCAATCCAGGCCAACGTGGGTGAGCATAGCTCCAACATAAAAATTGCCAATCCAGGCCAACTTAATAATGCAATGTATGCCATGCGACCTCAACTTAAACAACAAATACACAACAATGCGACAACAACAACATCATACAACAACAACTTAAATATGCATCAATGGAATCAACTTAGATCAACACTGGTCATTCGACCTACAACTCAAACTTGTCCATAAATTGGGACGAATCAACATTGGCCATAGGCCTACAACTTCATCAACGTATCAATAACAATAATAGTTTATCAATAAAATTAATACGAGAAAACAACAATCAATTTCATCACAATCTGCAACTTCGCAAGTTATTAACAACAACAATATCAGCAAACCACAATAATTCAACGGAAACAACACGACACAATTTTATCACCTGCAAATTCGTAATTACGGCAAACATATAACACACCGAATCAACCAAAATAAACTACAAACAAACCATGTAATTGTTTGGACTATTTCGACTATTTTCGATTAAGTAATCTTCTGCTAAATTACTCAATTTTTCTACTTTGAACTACTATTAAACCACCACAATTCCTACCACTCTAAAATAACTCTAAGGTGCTCAAAATCTAAAATAACTCTAAGGTGCTCAAAATTGCTCTACCGACAACTCTTGTATATAAAATAATAATTATAAAAATAATTGATTAATGGCCTGACTCAAGTAATAGAAAAACAACTCTAAAGGGTCAAATACATTTACCTTTAATTCTACGGCTTATTAGATTTAATTTTAAACGACTCGAAAACAACGTTGACAACTTTAAACATATAAGAATTACGCAATACAAATAAAATATAACCCTTAATAACTTAAAACAACTCTGACAACTTTATTAACATCTCTAACAACTCTATTAATAACTCTAACCAAATTAAAATTAATTTAACTTAATAAATTATCTTAATTATTGTCTCTTACTCAAAACAAATTAATTTAACTTAATAAATTATCTTAATTATTGTCACTTACTCAAAACTCTTAAATTATTATGTTAATAATATTAAATTATTATTATTATTATTATTATTGTAATGAAAAATGATACATTCATAAACTTGAAACGTGATACAGTATGTTACCCACCCTATCAAATTATACATTATATATTTTTAAACATAGTAATACAATAACATATTATATATTTGTAAATATAGGAATATAGTAACATAGGAATGAACTCTCCAAGTATTTAAAACACATGCCGTTACAGTAAAAGGAGAACGAATTGACGTGAAGCAAAAATATATACATGATAAACGAAGTAGCTACTGCATTTGCATATCTCAATTATCAAAGCCATATATATCTATATAAATGAAAAGTAGACATGCGAACACCGATACAAAAATTATATAAGTTAAATCATACAAATTTAACGGTAATAAAATTAGCAACACACTGATATCAAACAATTTCTCATCAAATAAAACAACCACAAATATATAGTAATTTCTCCATTATCCTAATTCCCACATACTACTCATCATACAACCCATTAGAAAATTAGAACCCCACCCTTACCTTGAATTGAAGGTCGCTCTACGGAGTTCCGGTCGAATTTTGGTTTGCCTTTCGGTCTACAATTTTCTCGCGACGACAGTTTTCTCCCAAGTCTATTCCTCTTTTTCTTCCTCTTTTCACGTATACTATTCTTTTTCCCTTTTCTTCTCCTTGTTTTCTAACAACCTTTCCAAAAACATAATTTCTTATTATTTATAATAACTAATAATTATATTTCTCTTATTGGACCTATTTCTCTACACCTCTCTTTCTACTAATTTCAACCATCTAAGCCCAACAAATTATTCTAATTTTATTATTATTACTAATAGTCAACTATTATTATTATTTATCGGCTAATCAACAATTAATCCAATTAACGCCTCTTATAATAATTCCGATAATTCCCAACTTCGACTAATTCCAATAAATAATTTCTTATATATTTAATTAAATAATTAATTAAATTTCCGGGCGTTACATCTATCACAACTCAAATTCCTAACACAAGGTAAAAACCTAAGATAACAACCAACACATATTTGTAAAGCAAGTTTTATATAACGCCACGAGCGACAAATATACATGAGTTAAGAGTAAATATACATACAAAACCCAACTAAAAGAGATTACACAAAGAGGAAGAGAAATGAACCATAAATTTTTTTGTTTGTCAACTCCAATCGAAGAGAAATCCACTCCGGATCATCCGTATGCAAGATCCATAGTTGTTTTCTAAGTTAATCTACAAAAAAAATGATCTTTGAAGGTTTGGGATAGAAAATTACCCAACCCATACCTAAAAAAAGTGTTTTTGACCTAAATATAAGTTTCTGCCCAACCCGCACCGCCTGGTGCTCAAAAACCACTGTCGGGCGCTCAAAACTGCGTTTTCAGTGCATTTTCACGCTTCCAGAGCGCCTCTCCACCGTCAGGCGAGCTCGGGGCGCTGCTGAAAAAAACCAGAAATATTAATTTGCGTCCGATTTGATGCGTTGGAAAGCTTATTCAATGACCTATCTTACCATGACAAAATATCAATCAAATTGATGATTTTTTATTCTTTTATTTTGAGCCTTATTCATTGATGAGTTGCTCAAATCGCGCGTTTAAAGCCGTGTCTTTGACACTTTATTACTCATGCTCTAAATACGCATCAATACCTATAAAATGAATGGAAAACTATTAAACAATATAATATTTACACAAAAACATGATTATACTCAATATGTACAAATACACTCGCAAGTTGAGGTTTATTCAAAGGATTACAACAAAATGAGTCGATAAGTGCTACTAAAATATACACAAATATAACGACTATTTTGCACTTATCAACCACTCTATCAGTCAATCTGCTCCCAATTGAACTGCTCTATCAGTCGATCTGCTCCCAATTGAACTGTCCCTACCCCTGGTCCTCATTGAAAAAATTATGAACTACCAGAATTTTCAAAATATCCGCTAAGAAATATCAAAAATTTTGAAATTTCCGTGAAATTCTCCCGAAATTCCGAAAGACTATTAAAAGTTAAATCTTTAAGGCAAATGGACCGAGACTATTAAAAGTCTTTGCGATTATGTCTGAATAAATCAAATATGAACTAAGAGGATTTCTTATTGCAGTCTATATGGTAAAAATATCCTACGGAATTCTAAAAACGCCTCTTAGATTCCGAAAATGCATTTTCGGACGCGCTCCACACAGGGGAGTCCCGAAGGGTGTTCGAGAGGAGCGGTCGCACAGGACCCCAATGTTTTAGGGGCCCCAAAATATTTTTTTAATTATATATGCATATGAACTTAACTATTTATTTGATACATATGACTTATTAATTTGGTAAAAAATATTATTAATTAAGAAAATGGCACTAAATTCTTAATTTCGACAGGACACTCAAAATTTCAGGGACGGCCCTGACTCCACACACATACAATTTATTCGTTTTTGAACTACACTATATTCTATGACTAATTTTTTCCTTCTAAAAATACACTTTCAAAATGTCTTCGAAAATATATTTTTGAAAAATACTAATAAACGTGACATGAACACGGTCATCACCCCTCGAAATACGAAAATCACAATAATAATAATACATAGATAAATGTATATATACAATAATATAATAAATCACAAAAAAAAAAAAAAAAACTTCAATTTCTATACCATCACTGTTCACGGTTTCAACATCAACAATTCGCATCATGTTTATTTTTTCCTTCTTTCCCTTAATTTGTCTCTTATTTAGTTTCATTATGGCAAAAATTCAATATGTGAATCAATGTTTTAGTGCCTTTTTCGTCAATCAGGATGCTTCAGGGATTGAGTTTCCCAACAATTGGAAAACCACACATTCAGAGTATTTATCATTGTTCTATTAAGATCATACAATTTTAATTTAAATTTGATACTTTAAACTAAAATATAAAAATTAAAATACGTATTATTCTAAACCTTCAGGTATTGATCGAATGGTTATTAGAAGTCCGAATGCATGAACTTGGTGAATGCAATGGATTCAATTTCGCGATAGTGTTGCTATTTAAAGTCGATGAGTGTGCTTTTCTCATTAAGTTTCAAAAATATATTTCTGGAATAAATTTAGTCGTAAAATAACTCAAAAATGAATGAATTATATGTGAGTAGTGTTCGAAAATACATTTTCGTAATCTGGAAACATTTTCAGAATTTTACGCAATACATAAAAAATTATAAGGTACATTAATAAATTTTTGTAAACTAAATTGTGTGATTGCTAGTGACACCCTAAGCTTATGTAGGGCTTTCTTTTTTCAGTTTTAAAAAATAGTTTTTTATTTTTATATATTTTTGAAAATAGATTTTTCAAAATCGTTTTTCAAAATATTAGAAGTTTTAATATTTTTATTTTTCTAAATTGAAACACTAATTTTGATATCCTATAACATAAACATACATTATTGAAGACTAACAAATAGTCAAAATTGCAAATTTTTTAAAAAGTTGTATTTTAAAAATAATTTTTATGAAAATCTATTTGAAATACCTTCAAAATGAAGTGATTTTTTGAAATTTTGATATCCAAATTTTTTTAATAAGAAGATACAATATATAAAATGACATTTTAAGAACAACTATTCAAACCAAATTTTTATTGGAAGCTTTTATGAAAAAAAAATTGAAACTTTTTTTAAACAAAATTATGTAGTACTATATAAATTATTTTTAAAAAATTCAAAACAAATGGTGTGTCTTTAACAAAGATGCATAATTCTACACTATATATCAATATTCCTAGTGTAACTCTCCCAATAATGTTTTCAATCATTTGACTTCTCTCTATCTAACTTACGTTCAAACTATAAAACCTACTTATTTTATCTTGAAATGTCTAAAATCTAAGATGAGTTTTTACTTGCTCTAACTATCAGTTTGATGGGTGTTATTCTTTTCTTTTTTTTTTTTACAAAAGAAAAGCTAACTCATATCATTAATAATAAAGTTATGTATACATGTTGGGACATCAGTGAAAATATGAAAACTAGCAAAAGATGGAGCCACCCGTGTCAAACCATGAGCAACCTCATTAGCTTATCTCCTAGCGAACTTAACATGAGAGTTCGAAAACAGAAGGGTCAGAAGACGATTACATTCTTGAGTAATTATACCGAAATCAAAATCATTTAGTTTCGAGTTGTTCACACTATCCACCACAATTTTGGCATCAAGTTCAAATCCATATTTTCAAAACCCAGCTAGTGCACCCATTTAATTACTGCCAAAAGTCCTAAAGCTTCTCCAGTATCAACTTCAGTGATAGGAGAAAACCAATCCATTCGGGCTACAACAAATCTACCATCTTCATCTCTAATACAAGCACTTGTTTCTACTTTGTTCTGAGAGAAAGATGCATCAATATTACATTTGAATCGGTCAGTCGAAGATCTAATACACTTGGTTATGATATTTGTGGGATTCAAATTAATGATGTTGCCACGTATTTGCAGAGCTTCTTTCCACCCCCGTCAACAGATGTGTAACTCTATTACAGATAGCAACTGAAGATTCAAGAATATTATTCAAATGTGATTATTCCTACATTTCCAAATACTCCACAAAGTAATAGAAAATATCGCCTGTTGATCTTGGTTGAAAACTTGCATGAAATAAAAAATAACAGTAGCAAAAGTTTCTCCATTAACCATCAACGGTTGTAAAATTTCCCATAACCCCGTTCTTTCTCAACATCAACACTCTTCGGGCACTAAAGAAATATATGATAATTATTTTCTTCAACATTACTTTGAGATATTGGGTCGAACTCTATTGGGTAAAAGGTAGTATCTTGGTTCGACGGTTCGACCGAGTTTAGCATGCAGTCGAAGATTGCTCACATGTTGTTGTCAAAGTGTTACAAGCTTAGTCGAAGAGTGTTCTAGCTTGTAGTGTCGAAGGATGCTAGGAATGTTAGCATCGAATTGGGCCTGTTTGTTATGTCCAATTGGTTAAGTTAGCTTGTACCCTAAGTTAACTAATAATGGGTATTTGTGATTAAACCCCATTAGTTTAGTATGTTAGGTTTATTACAATTAGCATACTAGTCTCTCATCATTGCATACTGCAAATCCTAATTTAGGGTGATAAAGTTATTTGTTATTTTTGTATACTCGTAATCTTGATTTGAAGATAAAGGAAAGAATAAAAGTTAATAACCAATCCCTTGTGTTCATCGTGTTCCTCATATATTCTACCCTTGTTTGTTTCTTATCATTAAGCAACAAGTTTATATTTTGTTTCCAAGGCATCCAATTCACAACAAATTGGTGCGGTGAGCGTGGAACATATGCCTTCAACAAAGTATGAGATTGAAAAGTTCACTGAAGTGAACGATTTCGGATTATGGCGCTTGAAGATGAAAGCCCTACTGGTTCAACAGGGTTGTTTGGAAGGGTTGAAGGGAGAAGCAGCCATGAATGATACGTTAACTGGAAATGAGAAGACGGTGATGATAGAGAAGGCACACAACACAATTTTGTTGAGCCTCGGTGATAAGGTTCTTCGACAGGTATCAAAGGAGACGACGACGGTAGGGTTATGGGTGAAACTTGAAAGTTTGTACATGACCATATCGTTGGTGAATCGACTCTACCTGAAGCAAGCTTTGTATTCATTCAAGATGATTGAATACAAAGTGTTGGCTGAGAAGTTGGATATGTTCAACAAGCTGATTCTTGATCTTGAAAATATTGATGTGAAGATTGATGATGAAGATCAAGCGTTGTTGCTGTTGCGCACCTTGCTCAGATCACATGCTCAATTCAAAGAAACTCTCTTATATGGAAGGGAGTCCCTGACCTTTGAAGAAGTTCAATTAGCCCTGTATTCGAAGGACTTGAACGAATGAAAGGAGCATAAAAGTTCGACGTTTGGTGAAGGTTTGGGCGTTAAAGGAAAATTCTTGTGAAAGGATAGTAAGTTCGATAAAAAGAAAGGTAAAAGTCAGCATAAGTTTTACAGTGGTGAAACATCTGGTATTCGATGCTATCATTGTAAGAAGGAGGGTCACACAAGAAAAGTGTGCCCTGAACGCCTGAAAGATCATGGAGGAAAGGATAATGGAAATGCAGCTATTGTTCAAGATGATTTCGACTCATCTGATGTTCTTGTGGTTTCGAGCAAAAACTCGTCGAAGGAGTGAATTATGGATTCTGGGTGCACTTGGCACATGACTCCAAACAAAGACTTGTTCGAGGAATTATGTGATCAAGATGGTGGATCTGTATTGCTGGGAAACAACAAAGCTTGCAAGATTGCGGGTGTTGAATCTGTGATATTCAAACTCCATGATGAGTCAATAAGGGTATTGACTGATGTCAGGTATGTACCTGATTTGAAGATAATTTTGATTTCTCTTGGTGAATTCGACAAGAAATAATATGTTTTTAAAGGAGAAAAAAGTATCCTAAGAGTCATGAAGGGGTCAAAGGAAGTCTTGAGAGGCGTGAAGAAACAAGGCTTGTATACCCTTGAGGCTGAAGTTGTAAGTGGTTCGACAAATGTTGCATCCACGAAACCTTTGTCGAAGACAGAAATTTGGCACATGAGATTGGGCCATGTCAGTGAAAGGGGTCTGGTCGAATAGGGGAAGCAAAATTTTCTTAGTGGAGACAAAGTCGAAAAGCTAAAGTTTTGTGAACCCTGTGTACTTGGAAAATCTTGCAGAGTGAAGTTCAACAAAGGAAAACAAAGAACACATGGATCCCTTGATTACATCCATGCTGATCTTTGGGGGCCTACAAGGTGTCCATCATATTCAGGAGCAAGATATTTTCTATCCATAGTAGATGACTATTACAGAAAGTTATGGGTATTCATTCAGAAGACTAAGGATGAAACTTTTGAGAATTTCAAAGGTTGGAAGACTTTGGTCAAAAATCAAACTAGAAGAAAGGTCAAGAGGTTGAGAACAGACAATGGTCTTGAATTTTGCAATGAGGCATTTGACAGCTTTTGTGCTGCCTCTAGTATTACAAGGCACAGAACTATTGCATGCACTCTACAACAAAATGGTTTGGCTGAAAGGTTTAATCGAATCATTTTGGAGAGAGTTAGATGTATGTTGACTAGTGTTGGGTTAAAGAAGGTGTTTTGGGCTGAGGCTGTTTCGACAACAACGTATTTGATAAATAGATGTCCTTCGACTACGTTAAATATGAAGACACCTAAAGAAGTTTAGTCGGGACATCCACCAAATCTCGACAAACTCAGAATATTTGGATGCGTAGCCTATGCTCATATTAGGCAAGACAAGGCCAAACCTAAAGCTCTTAAATGCATGTTCATGGGATACCCTGAAGGAGTCAAAGCTTATAGGCTATGGTGCCTAGAGTCAGGTCAAGGATTATCAACAGTCGAGATGTTGTTTTCAATGAAGCTGAAATGGTTGTCAAGAAAACGGATGATGTTGGTCGAAGTGCAGAAGTATCTGACAAAGAGTTGGAACAAGTAGAGATGCTTGTTGAGGTGGAGCATGTTGATGTTGAATTGCATATCCCAGATAAAGTCGAAGAAGCAGAGGATGCTGATGAAGTTGAGGAAACTGTCGATGACTATCTATTGGCAAGAGATAGGACACAAAGAGTCATCAGGCCACCTCAAAGATTTGGGTATGCAGATCTTATAGCTTATGCCTTAATCTCTGCAAGTGAGGTTCTAGATGAAGAACCAAAAGACCGTAAGGAAGTTATGATGAGTCGAAATAAGACTGAATGGCTGAAGACCATGTATGATGAGATGAAGTCTCTTCATGATAATAACACTTGGGAATTGATCAAGAAACCTGCTGGAGCTAGGTTAGTCAGCTGTAAATGGATTTTCAATGTTAAGGAAGGAATCGAAGGAGTGGCGTCGAAAATATACAAGGCAACGTTGGTTTCAAGGGGTTTCACTCAGAAAGAATGTGTAGACTTCAATGATGTGTTTTCTCCTGTTGTGAAGCATAGGTCCATTCGAATCTTGCTTGCCATGGTGGCACAGTTCGATCTTGAACTGGAACAAATGGATGTGAAGACTGTGTTCTTGTATGGTGATCTAGACGAAACAATCCAGATGAGGAAACATGAAGGGTATGTCGAAAAGGGAAAGGAAGATTATGTGTGCAAGTTGAATAGATCTTTATATGGGTTGAAACAATCACCTCGACAATAGAATAGGATATTCGACAAATTTATGGCACACATAAGTTTCGTTAGAAGTCAGTTCGACCACTGTGTTTACTTCAGATTTTGTCCGGTAATTCATTTGTTATTTTGTTGCTTTATGTTGATGATATTCTCATAGAAAGTAACAATGTCGAAGAGGTAATGAGGGTGGAGGATGAACTCAAGAAGGAATTTGAAATGAAGGATCTGGGAGCAGCTTCTAGGATTCTTGGGATTGACATTCGAAGAGATAGAAAGCAGTCGAAATTATGCTTATCTCAAGAGACATATTTATGGAGGATTCTCGAAAAGTTTGGTATGTCGAATTCGAAACCTATTGTGACTCCAACAAACCCTCAATTCAAGTTGAGTATTGATCAATGTTCTAGTACTGAGGTCGAAAGAGCTTATATGAAAAGCATCTCATATGCTAATGTAGTAGGATCTTTGATGTATGCTATGGTTTGTACGAGATCCGACATAGAATATGCAGTAAGTCTTGTAAGCAGGTACATGGTGAATCCTGGAAAGGCTCACTGGAAAGCGTTGAAATGGATTATAAGGTATATAAATGGGTCTCTAAACAGAGTCTTAATTTATGGTGGAGCCTTGGGTGAAGATTGTAAATCAGTAATCGAAGGATATGTCGACTCTGATTATGCAGGTTGTATGGATTCCAGAAAATCTATTTATGGATATGTTTTCACCATGTTTGGTACAATAATTAGTTGGAAAGCAACACTTCATAAGGTTGTTGCATCATCAACTACTGAAGAGGAATACATTGCTTTAACTGAAGCTGTGAAAGAAGCATTGTGGCTTGAAGATTGTGCCAAGGAGCTGAAAAATTCAAGGTGAAGTTATCACTGTTTAATGTGATAGTCAAAGTGCAATACATTTGTCGAATAATTCAGCTTATCATGAGCGAACCAAGCACGTCGATGTGAGGTTGCATTTCGTCAGAGGGGTAATCGAGCGAGGAGAAGTCCAAGTGTTGAAGGTTTCGACAGATCATAATGTTGTTGATATGATCACCAAGACATTGCCTAGTTGCAAGTTTTCCACTTTATGCAGTTGATAAAGCTGCATGAAGAAAACTAGTTCGTTCTTTGATAATAGAATTTGTTCTAAAGCATCCAATTCACAACAATTACTACAACTAACACAAGTACCAGGACGTCTTTGTCTAAAAAACGTCATGTAGTATACACACAATTCCTACAAAGCATCCAAAAGAAGTTTTTAATTCTTGGGGGTGCTTTAACATTCTAGACCAGACTCCACCTCTCATTAATCTTAAAATGAGAAGTATTAATGGCTTCAATAACACAAAAACAATAAACACTATTCATTTCAAACTTCCATTATAACTTATCTTGGCGAACCATATCAATCCATTTAGTATTGTCATATATTTAATATAATACTTTTTATCTGGCGAACCATATCAATCCATTTAGTATTGTCATATATTTAATATAATACTTTTTATCTAATGTGTTTATTTTATTTTAGTATCGATATTTTAATATCTAACAGCCGTTGTACAATATCATTGATCATCTAATTGTATATTAAACATTTTTCTTCATTTTGAATGACATTATTGTACCACATGAAATAATTGATGATTTTCTTCCATTTCAACAATCCAATTTAATTTCTACCGTTTATATATATTTCCATTTTTTTCCCACGAGCTATGTATCATAGACTCTGAATATTAAAGTGTGTAACTTATAGCGTAATCCTATTTTCTCCTTTCCACTTTTAAGTTAGAAATACTTCACATTTTATTAAAATTGCATTTCATATACTTCATATCGCTCTTATTTATATAAAAACTACATGCTTCTACAATTTCTTCAACTCTTTAATTTTCATTTAATTTTTTTTTTCGATCCTTCAAACAAAACTATATGATAAGTAAAAAAAACATGAAAACTAATGTAATAAAATAAGAGTTTAATGATGACCTTAATGTTACTTTTATTATTTAATTTTAAACAAGATTGATTGCTCTCTTAATAAAAGATTGTTTGAAGATGTATATGGTCGAATAATAGAGTCAGGTTCTCACCGATGAAATCAAGTGTCCAGGTGAGACACTTAGTTAAGTTTTTTTTTTGGCTTGTTCTCATTGTTTTAGCCTATTGAGTCAGTGATTAGGCTCTGCTAAGATGATTAGGACCCAAGTAATATCATTTGGACTGTGGGCCTTAACATATGGGCTTTATTGAAGCCTAAAGTCAACTTTGTAAACCAATCATGAACGTAACCCATGACGTCTAACACGGCCCAATATAAACAATAATAATGAGACATTGACTCAAAAGTAAAAACAAATCTGGAGATGATGATTCCAATTAACAACAATATCCCATATACCTTTGTTCAACTCATCAGGATAAATATAACTTAATTTTAATTTTGTTTAATTTACGAAATAGTTTAAAAATTATTTTTGTTTTCAGCCCTATGATTAATCTAATTTAAAAGTTAGTTATGATATTAAGTGGTTTTAACCCGTCAATTACGATAAAATTCAATATAAATTTGTGAGATAAAAAATAATATCAATAAAAATAAATGGTCTACAATAATAATAACTCGTATACGAATAATATAACAAAATAAGGGAAGTAAAAAGACGAATGTTTGTTTACTCAGTTCGACCAAATGGTCTACTCTCGAGGAGAGCGCAACTCTGCAATTCACAAATGAGTTACAAACAAATAGTCTTCACCTTCAGGTTCCCAAGAACAATCTCGAAGGTGCCCAAAAATTTCACTATTTTCTACACATCCTTACCTCTTGTGTAAACAAACCTTCGATATATGAGTTACTCAAATCCAAGATGTAAATAAGTATTTTCTAATTTCAAAGGTTTCCAATAACCATTGTCTTTCTAAGATTTTCCTTGAGAATAGCCAAATTCTTATGTTATGCCTTGCTTTGCCTTTAAACCACCGCTCTCCCTTGTTGGTGTAAACTCTAAGATTGTCACACCTGCAAGGATATAAGAGATACATATTTATAATAACAAATACCAACAAATAAAGCCCAAAATCACAATCCAATTATGCATGGATCCATGGACCTAATCGAATAAGCCCGAAAACTCGAAATCACTATTTGTCGTATGGACATCACTATTCATCTGTACGAACATCACTATTCATCCGTACAAACAACACTATTTACCCGTATAGTTTTTCCTGATTTTTATTTTTCAACTTTTTGTCTGATTTTCATGGTAATGCAATCTCCAAAATATTTTTTCTTTCTCTTTCTCAACAAAGGTTTTTAAGACATATTTACAACAATCCCCACCTTGACTTTAAACCGTGTCGATACTAATTTAACAATCAACAATATTGTTGATCTCTACCAGGTTGAAACTGTAACCAGTAACCTTGATCAAATTCAAACAACCATTGAATCTTGATCTTACCACTTGCATCCACTTGTTCCAATTACCTTTTTTCGCCTAGGTAATTTAACAAGCCTACAAGTATGATTTTTCATCCATCATTAACTCCACCTATTTTCAAATGTCTTCCTGAAGGTTTTTCTTCTTTTATTTTATAGTCCTTTAGCCACATTAAAAACATAATATCCAAGGTTAGCATAAACGTCCGTTTGAGATGCTACAGTAATCCTTCTTACCTTATCATGAGTCAAATGTTAATCAGAGTTCTCTGTAACCGTTCCCCCACTACTGCTAACATCTATAGTAGGAAACTTCACATCAAACTGAGTTTTCTCCGTTATAGTTTTTACCAGGTTTCTCCATTGTTTTTGACTATTCTATATCTAAAGAAATTCTCTATTTCCTGAGTAAGTTGTCTTAACCTCAGTTTTTCTCCAAAAAATCAATAACAACTCAGAGGTAACATGCATTTTTATCCCTTGATTTCTGCAAAATTCTTTATACTTCTCTAAATCTTTCTCAAGGCAATAATAACGCCTTAAACTCAAATCTCATAGTTCTTTCTTATCATGAAAACCTCCACTAGTTAACATTGAATGAATAACAACATTTGAACCTTCTAAAATATATAGGTAACATATTTTAGACCCTATAACAATAATCAATACATCGTTCGAAATTTTCAACACTCTATGTTCAACTCTAGTACAATAGCCTAGACCATTAAACATACTTATAGATAACAAAATTCGCTTGATTTCTAGAACATATTTCACATTGTGAATAAGAAGTTCACGATCATCAAACATTTTAAACTAGGATTTGTAGTATACAATAATGAGAGACTAATATGTTATTTATAATAAACCTAACATACTAAATTAATGAGCATTTTTCAAAATACCCATTACAAACTGGCTTAGGATACAAGCTAACAAACAATTATCCACAAATAAATAAGCCCAATTTGACAATTCCAACAACCCTAGAATTTTTGACAACTGCATGCTCGACCATACTTCGACTACAACATACTACTTCGACACTATCAAGTTAGCGACCTTTGACTGCGTGCTAACCTCTGTCAAACTTGTCAAACCACAAATCTACCTTTCGATCCTATAGAGTTCGATCCAATATCTCACACTCTGAAATTAACGTTGGTGAGACTAATTGTCGTAAGTTGCAACATTGATGTTAATTGGTTTATTAATGATTTCGATGCAATGACTCCTTAAATAATTGAGCAAGCGTGCGATGACAGGTTATGGATGTCTTATTAGATAACTATGTGATACCGATAAAATGAGTTGGATGCCGTGCAAACATTCCAGGTACAATTTAGATGAGTTAGATGTCGTGTAAACATCCCAATTACAAATATGTGTCTTTGAACTATTATGTTAAAACCTATTCTACATAGTAGATTGTGTGTTTTTTATGTGTATGACACCCTTTGTGGTTGTATTTATAATTAAATTTATGCGCGAGAGGATATTACAATGCATCCCTACCCAATGAGCAACTAAAACTATCAAAATGGGAAGATTTTCTAGAAATGCCAATTGGGATTATAAGATATTGCTCTATGCTTCCCAAGAATCACAGTCAGTGCTCTAGATACCAAATATTGGAACAAAACTAGCATGAACAATAACAATAACCAATATTCACTCAATTGATTGATTAACCTTCACATCACTCTTCACTCAAGTGATACACATACAAGGTTTGAAAGATTCAAGCTTTTTCCCCACACTTTGTAATAGAAAATAAGAAAAAGATAAAATTGGAATAGAGAGATATGAGGAGGAATAATAGAGTTTATTATTGTGGTATTTTTCAATTACAATGAAGAGTGATATTTATATACACATTAGCCACCCAAATCAAGTTTTAAAAACAAAATGTCTAAAAATAATGATATACCTACCTGATTATATGATATACCCACGCGAGTATGTCCTTAAAAGTCAAGCAATTTTCTAAAAAACTTTCAAAATAGAATTATGTTACATAATATAATTTTAACCACTAACCAACTTGTTACTTGTTTCCTAAATAAGATTAAATTGACACTATAAATTACACTTTCAACACACCACCTTATTCATCGTTTCCTAAGTAACATTCATCATACTTCTAAACCTTTTGAAAAAATCAACTTGGTCAGCTTAGGTCATGATGTCAACTATTTTATTTTCACTTTTACAATGCTCCAAGTATAGCTTTACATTTGTTATATGTTCTTTAAGATTGTGGAAACTCATTTCAATGTACTTTTTTTTCCGTGTGTTATCGGGTTCTTGGCCAAGTTGATATATAGCATACATGTTATCAATTCTCATAGTCATTGATCCATGATTCGTGCCTTTAATATCATAAATTAGATTCATAATCCACGCTTCTTGATAGACATAAAGATAAGCATCTATATATTTTGCTTCACATGATGATAATGCTACAATCGATTCTTTTTTCGAGCTCCAAACAACTAATGCACCACCTAACATAATCACATAGTTAGCTGTAGATTTTCAATCATCAGCATCACCACACCAACATGAGTCAGTATATCTCACAAATATGCATTTCTTTCCTTCATATGCGACAGGAAACAAAATTTCATAATCTAGTGTTCCTTTAAGATGCATTAGTATCCACTTGGTGACTATATATTTTACTTCACATGATGATAATGCTACAATCGATTCTTTTTTCGAGCTCCAAGAAACTACTGCACCACCTAACATAAACACATAATCAGCTGTAGATTTTCTATCATCAGCATCACCACACCATCATGAGTAAGTGTATCCCAAAAATCTGCATTTCTTTCCTTCATATGCTACTGGAAACAGAGTTTCATAATGTAGTGTTCCTTTAAGATGCCTTAGAATCCTCTTGATGACTGCAAGATATGATAATTTTGACTTATGCATAAACCTACTCACCATACCTACAATGTAAGCTAGATCAAACCTTTAGTGATAAAATGTCTCAATGATCCAATAAATCTTTTATACTGTACGAGATCAACATCATCTTCATTTGAATCTTCTGTCAATTTTAGTCTTGGTTCAATTGGCGTTGATGCACAATTATAATACTCCATCTTAAATCTTTTGAGTATCTCCCTAGCACTATCTTCTTTTGTGCACCATCAAACCTCTACCATACTGAATTCAATCCAAGAAAGTATGAGATGTTTCCATGATCATACATATCAAATTCCTTGCTCAAGTCAACTTTAAAGTCTTCAATCTCCTTCTTGCACCTACCTATTATTAGTATATCATATACATAGAGACAAAGTATTAGCAACTCACCTTTGTTTCTTCAAACATACACACCATGCTCATTTGTACATTTTCCGAATTCCTTTTATATTAGAAAACCATTTATCCTCTTATTCCTAATTCTTGGAGTTTGTTTCATCACATAAAATGCTTCATGCAGTTTGTACACCTTGCTTTCTTGGTCTTCTTTCTCAAAACCAACGAGTTGTGACACATAAACTTCTTCGTCTAAAGGATCATCCAAAAATTCACATTTCACATCAATTTGACACATTGACCAATTGTTCATGTTTGCCAAAACCAACAACGAACCTTATTGTTTCAATCCTGGCAACTAGTGTAAACACTCCATCAAAGTAGTTTCCTCCTCTTTGAAAAAATCCCTTGACCACAAGTCTTTTTTTTGTGCCTGGTCACTTCTCCTTTGGAATTTAATTTCAACTTGTACACCCACTTCACATCAATTGCTTTCTTTCCTTGTGGCACCACTACAAATAACACTTGTAATGTCGGACACAAAATGCGTTTAACCTCGATATCAGAAGCGAGGTAAATAAGGTCTTCATGAAAAATAAATACTTATCACCTCGTTTTTTAAAACACCGAGGGGTATTTTAATAGCGCATGGGTTCAATCCACAACGTGTGCATTTTTATTATTTTCAATAATAGCGCCCCATTTATCTCGGTTTTTAATAAAACTGAGGGGTAAATTAGTAGTATTTTTTTATAAATTTAAACTAGTTACATTGTTTACACGAAAAAAATAAAATGTTTTATTTATAAAATACAATGTTTACCTAGAATATTAAACTGGTTACATTTTTTACACAGAATATCAATAAAAAATTTAATTTTTCCATGAAGAACCATATATTGGATCTTCAAATCCTTCATATCCTGGAAAGATCAAATACTGAAAACAATAGATAAATACAGGGTTAGTTGAAAAAAGGGTTAGATGAAAAAAGAATTAGATGGAAAAGGGTTAGATGAAAAAAAGGGTTAGATAAAAAAAAGGTTAGATAAATAAATGATTAGATTAAAAAAAGGATAAATTAATATTTAAGTAAACAAACCTTAAACGTAAAATAATTTTATACTCTTGAAATTCATCATAGAGAACACTTCATAACAAAGACTTTTTCATATCTTAAAGCGGAGGATAGTTTCAAGCGCTTCATATAACATTTTGTTATCAATTTTTGATATTCAAAATATTTTTATAAATGAAGTTAACCTAGGTTTCACGCGGATCACTAATGGAAGTGTCTTGGCCGTTGATAGTCATGAAATGGACGACATTAATTTAATTAAGGGCGGTGACAAATACCATCAACTTTAACGCTAACATATCTCCTCAGTTTTATGGAAAACCGAGGTGCAACTATTTTTTTTAATTACATTGTATACAAAGAATATCATAAACACAATTGATTACAATAATTTTCGACTACTGCTCAAGGCTTACTGAATTTAACAAACTCATAGCCTTTATTCAGTACAGTTCTGCAAATTAATAGTAAATCACACAAAATCATCAATCATCATTATTTTTAACGTATAAACACTGATTGTTCTTGAGAAGGAATTTGTTAGTGTACCTGAAATCTATTGGCAAGTAGACAAAATCAAAGGAGAAAGTGTTTTCAACAACAAATCTTTGGTGGAATCCAAATTTTGTTGCATACCTTTTGTTGTAAATCCAAAAAAATCCATAACTTATCCATCTTCGAATAAGTTATTTTAATTTCTGCACTTGCAATCCATCTCTGAGATCTGTTTTTAAGCGTATCTAGTTCAAAATATATCATGTCAATGGACAATAGTAAATATTTCATGTATCTGGTGCGGCTACATATAAGTTGGATTTAGGGTAAAATCTGATAAACGATATTCATATTAAAAGTTGACTACTTTACCCCTCTGATTTAACTTAGGGTTAAATATATTTTTGGTCCTCATAAATATAGTGGTTTTCATTTTTAATCCCTCTAAAAATTTCCTTCAAAGAATGGTCCCTTTAAAATTTTCCATCCATGCAATTGGTCCCTGACGTTAAATGACACTAACGGAAGATGACGTGGCATGACAGGTGGAATAAAATATTATTTTTCTTACAAAAATCTTAAAATGTCTTAGATTAAGGGGGGTTACAAACCTCCTCTAAATAAACTAAAAAAATTCTCAAAGGTTTTTTCTGTCTTGTCATCCAACCCAAAGAATGATGCAATTTGGAGTTTGGTGCAGCTACAAATAAGTAAGGATTAATGTAAGCTCTGTTTGCTTTTTATAGTGTAATCTGATTAGTTAGAAACCAAGGTAGTTTGATATTTTTCTAATTAAAAAACTATAATACATGGCGCGCCTAGGCTTAATATCTCATTGTTTTTCTAATTGACGTGAAAGTTCCGTTATAAAATATGTTATTTGTTGTAGTGTGGCAATTCAACTAATGATCAAGTTTTGTCAACTTTTATGAGAGATGATATTTATTTACACATTAGCCAGCCAAATTAAATTTTAAAAACAAATTTTCTAAAAAACTTATATACTTACCTGATTATATAATATACACTCCCGAATATATCCTTACAAGTCAAACAGTTTTCTAACCGACTTTAAAAAAGAAATTGTGTTCCAAAACGAAATTTTAACCGGTAATCAACTTGTTATTTATTAATAATAATAAACTTGTTAGTGATACTCTCTGGACACATTTATAAGCAATAAAAGTGGTTCAATTCTTAGTCACTATTATAAACAAAAATTAATTATTATTAAATTTTTTAATGTTATAATTTTTAATATACTCTTCTATTTCATTTTTTAACATTCTATTAAAATCTAAAAAATTTATTATATTTGATTGAATTTCTTAAATAATCATAAAAGCCAATTTTGTTGATCATCAATGTTCGGAAATATATTTTCTGAATAACAATAAATTGATACTATGAAATACACTTTCAACAAATAACCTGAAAAAAATATATATTATCTTTTTGTTTGGACAAAACATTATTCATAGATTGAGTTCAAGTCGTCGGTATTTGTCAAGGTTATCGTACAAGCTACTACACAACAAAAAGACAATTGGATATATTGGCTCCAAGTCAACAAAAATATATCCTAGGAAAACAAACAATAGTACACAATTGTTATATATGTTTTTTTCATCTGTGTTTTTCGAGCCTTTCAAACGTTATTTTTATAACTTATACATAGGGTCTTCCAAAAAATAACGTCGTTATCTAATGTCATTAGCATGCATTATATTTGGTAGATGTCAAGTATTTGAGTCCTTTTCTAATTGAGTAAAAGTATGAATGAATAATATCATTTTACAAGAAATTCTAATCATTGATAACAACGAATAAAGAAAAAAGAAGATGGTAATGGTTCTCTACGAGTGGAGTTCCTCCAATACTTTTTAGATTAAGAGATATTTGCATTACTTTAATTTGTATGCATAAATATTTTATTAATATTATAATCTATTTAAAAATAAAATACTTTTATATTTTTTTATTTAAATTATTGTAATACGAAAGTATATTTTTAGATATTGTGAGGATCTCAACCCATCCACCATAATGTTGAAAACAAGTGTGAAGGATGGTAAGAAATAAGTATAAGATAATACCCACCATTTAATAAGCATAAACAAATGGAAATTAATCATAAATTTCTAAAGTGGTTGCGTGCATGCACTCCGTGATCCGTCACAAGTTTAAAATTTTAAAATGATATATACATAATTCAATCCAGCTTATTAAAATGAAATTCAAACAAGGTTATATTTTTTAAAACTTAAAATTTCAACTTTTTACACACTATTTTCTCCATATTTTTCTCCATATTTTTTTATGGATCAAAATAAGATTTTAGACACCACTCTATAATATATCCGTTTCATTATTTTAGAGAATAGGTAAAGTCTGCATGTCTACCTTTCTTTGCTTTGCATTCATTTTTTTTCAACAGACCAAAAATTTAGAACTACATCTTCAAAAAATACGTTCTATAATGGTATTTCTTCCGTAATGACTTATAAGTAAAATTAATTATTTTAAATATTTTAATAATTATTATATATTATCTATATATGAATTAGATATATTAATTATTAAATATTAAAAAAAATTAGTTATGAATGATTACGAAAAAAATACGTTATATTTTTACAGAGTTTTGTATGACAAATTTAATTTGCCCTCTCCTAATGTTTTCATTTACCTCCACCAAATCTAAAACTCCGGCCAAGTGCATTCCCAATTCCCAACTAATATAAATAAAAGCCAGATTAGTACTTAAGTTAATTAAATTGGTTTTTATAGTGATTAAGGTCGCGTTAAACCGACGTAAACAAGGACCCACCAGCCAACAAGAAACACAGGCCGCGTAAAGTTAAATAAAAGTCAAAACCGAATCTCACCGTTGGATGGATCAAAATGAAAGTAAGACAAAGACGTAACTATTTTTAAAACCGTTTGGCGCTACGCTACGCTACCCATTACAAATACAAATCCAGTTTAAATCATATTAACAAATTTCATACTTTGCTGGAGGCAAAAAGAAATGGCGAAACTATTATCCTTAGCTTGTTTTCGAAACGAAGGATGGCACAATCTCTCCGCTCGATCTCACTATCCCTCCATGCCTTCCTATCCCAAAGCCGAACCCGGTACCACCACTTCCACCGCCGCCTCCCCCGTTAGCGAGGCTTCCAACGTCACCGGACTCTTCTCCGTTCACGGTATGACTTGCTCCGCTTGCGCCGGATCCGTCGAGAAATCCATCAAACGCCTCCATGGAATTCAGGAAGCGGTTGTTGATGTCCTCAACAACCGTGCTCGCGTCATCTTTCATCCCTCCTTTGTTAACGTAACTAACTTTCTCCATTCCATTATTACATTTAAATGATATGGTTTTCAACTTTTCATTTCTTTTTAATTTTTATAGGAGGAGGCTATTTGTGAGGCCATTGAAGATGCTGGATTTGAAGCAGCGTTACTAGCGGACGTTACGAATGATAATTCCATTCAAATATGCCGTATACAAATCAAAGGAATGACATGCACGTCCTGCTCTACTGCTGTGGAATCAACACTAATAGCCCTCGCCGGAGTCGTTGAAGCTCGAGTAGCTTTAGCAACTGAAGAAGCCAACGTTCATTACAACTCAAACATAATTAATCATAGTCAAATCTTGGAAGCTGTTGATGATGCTGGATTTGAACCCATTCTTATCAGTTCCAGTGAAGATTTAAGCAAAATAGATCTTCAACTGGAAGGTGATCTCACTGATCATTCCACGATGAAGCTTATCGAAGACTCTCTTCGATCACTTCCCGGGGTTTTAGAATTACACACGAGTCTTGAAGTCAGTAAAATTTCCCTATCTTATAAACCGGATTTAACAGGACCAAGAGACTTCATCAATGTGATTCAAGAAACTAGTAATGGGAATTGGAAGGCCAAGATATTTCCGGGTGAAGGAGGAAGAAGAGATGCTCATAGAAACAAGGAAATAAAAAGTTATTATAAATCTTTTCTATGGAGTTTGGTGTTTACGGTTCCAGTTTTTCTTACTTCCATGGTGTTTATGTATATACCTGGAATAAAGGATTTATTGGATAACAAAGTTGTGAAAATGCTTACTGTTGGAGAGGTTATTCGTTGGGTGCTTGCAACACCCGTGCAGTTCGTATTCGGGTGGAGATTTTACGTTGGTTCTTATAAATCATTGCGCCGTGGCTCTGCTAATATGGATGTTCTTATTGCTCTTGGAACAAATGCTGCCTATTTCTATTCTGTTTATTCTGTTTTGAGAGCGGCTACTTCTAAGGTTTTTGAAGGTACTGATTTTTTTGAGACTAGCGCAATGCTTATTTCGTTTATCCTCTTAGGAAAGTATCTTGAGATTTTAGCGAAAGGGAAAACATCGAATGCGATTGCTAAGCTCATGAATTTGACACCTGATACTGCTATACTGTTAAGTTTGGATGATGAAGGAAATGTTGTCGGGGAGGAAGAGATTGATAGTAGGTTGGTTCAGAAGAATGATGTGATTAAGATTATTCCGGGTGCAAAAGTAGCATCAGATGGTTTGGTTGTTTGGGGACAGAGTCATGTGAATGAGAGTATGATAACTGGTGAGGCACGTCCCGTGTCTAAGAGGAAAGATGATACTGTTATTGGTGGAACATTGAATGAGAATGGAGTCTTGCATGTTAAGGCAACAAAAGTTGGATCGGAAAGTGCTCTTTCACAGATTGTTCGACTTGTTGAGTCTGCACAAATGGCCAAGGCTCCTGTGCAGAAGTTTGCCGATCGCATTTCCACATACTTTGTGCCGCTGGTAATCACTCCCTCCATTCACTTTTAATTATCGTTTTCTTGTAGGTAGAAGAATTTTGTTCCTATTTATCTGTCATTTCAAAGTTATATGTAACATTAACTATTGTTTTGTCAATAATAGTCTTGACTGGTTACTGCAGAGAGATAAATAAGCTGAGTGGAATAAATTTCATCAAAATAAAATTTATCGATTATCTTGGTACATGTAAATAACCTTAAAACGACATCTAAAAAGTAACCGAGAAAACATATACAGTTTTGTTTGATATGATATGAACTCATTAAACATTTTTTCTTTCAATTTTATTGATTTAATCTATATAGAAGACCTATTTCTATCTCTATTTTAAGAAAAGTCTTCGTCGTAAAGGCACGTCAGTATAATCTCGCAGGAGATCTTTACTACTGTATAATAGTGATATATGTCTTCTACTTCTTTGTAGGTGATTTTGATCTCATTTTCAACCTGGCTTGCCTGGTTTTTAGCTGGAAAATATCACGCCTACCCAAAATCCTGGATACCGTCTTCCATGGACAGCTTTGAGCTTGCTCTGCAGTTTGGAATATCTGTGATGGTTATTGCCTGCCCTTGTGCTTTGGGTTTAGCCACGCCTACTGCTGTTATGGTTGGCACTGGAGTTGGGGCATCTCAGGGTGTTTTGATCAAAGGGGGGCAAGCTTTGGAAAGTGCTCATAAGGTCAGCACTTGTCTTTAGAATTGGATTATCTCCTTAAATTATGGTATTTCTTTGTCAATGTTGGTTGGCTTTAAAATTGAACAGTGATTGCCATTGTTGCTAATTAGTGCAACTGTCAAATATGTTTAGGAAAAGAGTTATGTTAGTTTATACAATGTTCGTTTGGTATATGATGAACTGGTGTTTGTTATGCTGCATGAAAGGAGACGATGTTATTGGATATCAATATGTTCATTCTATCTTTCACAACTTTGTATATTGTTAAAATGAAAAAAAGTGTTCCTGGGATACTTGTTGCACCTTATCAAAAGTACCTATAAAAGCATTCATTTCATGGTTTTACTTTTATGTGGGTTTGCATTTACATTTGAATAATTTTATGACTTTCTTGCTGTAGGTAAACTGCATTGTTTTTGACAAGACGGGCACTCTTACTATTGGGAAGCCTGTGATAGTAAATACAAAACTATTGATAAAAATGGTACTCCGGGAGTTCTACGAACTTGTGGCTGCAGCGGAGGTAAGCACCTATCCTCCATCTCTTACTAAAATGCAAAGCCTCAGTAATAGTTTTAGAAAACAGTTGTTGTTTTCCAGTAAGTTTTTTCTTATAATTATTCTGGTCATTCCAATTCAATGTATTAATTGCTCAATTATTTCCCAATTCCTGGACTATAGGTGCATATTCATGTTATAATTGATTTCAATTGATCTTCTGCTATTTGCATATCTCAGGTGAACAGTGAGCATCCTCTAGCTAAGGCCGTTGTTGAGTATGCCAAAAAATTTAAAGATGAAGAGAACCCTTCATGGCCAGAAGCACGGGATTTTGTTTCCATTACTGGACATGGTGTAAAGGCCACTGTTCGTAACAAGGAAATAATGGTGGGAAATAAGAGCTTGTTTACTGACCACAATATTGCAATTCCCGCTGTTGCTGAAGATCTACTTGCTGAAGCTGAAAATTTGGCTCAAACAGGAATTGTAGTATCTATAAATGGGGAAGTAGCTGGTGTTTTAGCCGTATCTGATCCATTGAAATCAGGTGCTCAAGAAGTTATTTCCATTCTCAAGTCTATGAAGATTAAGAGCATCATGGTGACTGGGGACAACTGGGGAACTGCTAATTCTATTGCCAGGGAAGTTGGAATTGAAGATGTTATTGCAGAGGCGAAACCAGATCAGAAAGCAGATAAAGTGAAAAACTTGCAGGTGCAGTAAAATATTGTGATACTTCATACTTATATTGATTCTTAACAGGTTTACATAATAGATATCTATACAAGTCTGATAAAAAGTTTAAAATGGCTTAATCTATCTAATCTTATCTCACCTAACAACTATGATCTCTTAAAATCAAGTATTACTCCTTATCTTGTGCAGTGGCTATGCAGGATTTTAATATATCACTTTTCTTCCATTTATTTTTCAGGCTTCTGGGTACACAGTGGCTATGGTAGGGGATGGCATCAATGATTCGCCGGCACTTGTAGCAGCAGACGTTGGAATGGCAATAGGCGCTGGCACAGACATTGCTATTGAGGCAGCTGATATTGTCCTAATGAAGAGCAACTTAGAGGATGTCATAACTGCCATTGATCTTTCCAGAAAAACATTTTCCCGTATACGCCTTAATTATATTTGGGCTTTGGGCTATAATGTGCTTGGCATTCCAATAGCAGCTGGAGTTCTTTTCCCTTCTACTGGCTTTCGATTGCCACCTTGGATTGCTGGAGCTGCTATGGCTGCTTCTTCTGTTAGTGTTGTTTGCTGTTCTCTGTTGTTGAAATATTACAAGAGGCCCAAGAAGCTGAACAGCCTTGACATAGGAGCCATAACAATCGAGACATCAAGTGATCCTTTGATCATACACGACGATTGAAGAGAGTTTTGAATTAGCTATTCTACTACATGCAGCTAGGTGTTGAGGGCTAGCAGAGCATTATAGGAGTGTGAATCTCTCAGATATGGGAGGCTTCCATTTCATAGAAGAAAAATAAAGGCAGAGAGAAATGGAAAGGATCCCTCATTTTAGTTGGTTTTGTAAGTAGATAGATGTGTGTGTGATATAGATTTATGTAATAATCTGTGTATAGAAATGGAAATGTTTCTTTTGTCTTCACAAAAGCTTTTTAGCCCAACAAACAATTTCTCAACCGGTTAACATATACGATATTATTAAGATTCGACAATATATGTAAATGTTAAACCTAAATATGCGTTTAAAGTTTATCATCTAACAAATGAAAATATTTGATCTAGTTAAGAAAAGTATATTTCAATATCATTTCAAAATCATAATCAATGTGAAAACGTCAGCGTTCGGCTTGTAAGGTGAGAATAGCCCCCACTTATAAACACATGTTCAAGCCATATATCGTCTAATGTGGGACTCTTAACACCTCCTCTCACGCCCAGGTATAGAAATTGCGTCTGGAGCGTGGAACTAAATGGTGGGTGGCCCAATGAAACTTAGATGAGGCTCTGATACCATCTTAAGAATTGTGGTTGGGCCTAACTCAACCCTACAAACCGACTTGTTCATGCTTGAATCAACACCAATCTCATGGAGTTCAAATAAGAAAGGAATAGTGACTTTGTCTTTATGTGAGGCAGAGTATGTTGCAGCCTTATATGCTGCATGTCAAGCACTTTGGTTGGAGATGTTACTTGAAGAGTTGAATGTGAGCAACTGTGTGCAAATAAAGTTCGTGGACAATCAATCAGCAATTGACTTGGCAAACCATCCTATGAGTCATGGTAGGAGCAAACATATAAAAAGAAGAGACCATTTCCTTAGGGATCAAGTTTGTAAAGAGAGGTTGAGAATTGAATATTGTAACATTGAGTTGCAATTGGCCGATATCTTGACTAAACCCTTGAAGCATGCAAGATTTGAAGGCCTTAAAGGGTTAATGGGAATGAGGAGCTTAAAGAATATGAATTAGGAAGGATATTAGATGTGATTTGGTTATATACATTGTTGTTCGTGACGGTTTGAAAGTACAAGTAAACAATCACACCTTGGCAGTTTTATTTAATTAGTTGATTTTGAGTTTTCTGTAAATAAATAGAAACTAGTACAATAGATCGGATGACAGAGATCACCCTACCGTCAATCACTATTTGACGACAGAGAATCGATTTCCTTGTTATATTTACAATTAACACAATGATTATTCAATCTTAATACCATTCATCTCCAACTTCTTAAGCATGCTTGGTCTCTTATATTTCTTTAACAATAGAGATGAGCAAACAACACTGATAGAAGATGCAGCCATTGCAGCTCCAGCAATCCAAGGTGGTAACCGAAATCTAGTAGATGGGTAAAGAACACCAGCAGCAATAGGAATTGCTAGAATATTGTAGCCAAGAGCCCAAACATAGTTTAAACGAATGCGCAAGAGAGTTTTCTTTGCAAGATCAATGGCAATTATTATATCTTCCAAGTTACTCTTCATTAGTACAATGTCAGCTGCTTCTATAGCTATGTCTGTTCCAGCACCAATTGCTATTCCAACATCAGCTGCCACTAGTGCTGGTGAGTCATTGATCCCATCTCCCACCATTCCAACTGTGTATCCAGCATTCTGCAAGCAAGTCAGTCAAATCATTACTGATACCAACATCGGATACGAAAGCTTTTTTACTAGTGTCGTGTCAGTGTCATACAACAATATGTGTCTGAAACTGGACATGCTTTCAATCTGAAGTGTTAGTATGAACATGGTTTCATATAATATAATAACATGTATTATTTTTTTTACAAATTTAAGTTAATCAATGGTTTGTGAATTAGTGACCATGATTATTGTTTTACCTGAAATTCTTTTACTTTAGTAGCTTTGGTCTCAGGTTGAGCTTCTGCCATGACAGTTTCAATACCAACTTGTCTAGCTATAGAATTTGCAGTTCCCCAATTATCACCTGTCACCATTATGCTTCTGATTTTCATGGATTTTAGAATAGAAATAACTTCTTTTGCATTAGGTTTCAGTGCATCAGACACAGCCAGAACTCCAACAACTTCTCCATCTAATGATACTAAAATTCCAGTTTGAGCCATAGTTTCAGCTTCTGCTAGTACTTCTTCAGCTTCTACTGAAATAGCTATGTTATGATCTAGCATCAGTTTTTTATTCCCAACTATAATTTCCTTGTTTTGAACAATTGCTTTCACTCCATGTCCGGAAACAGACACAAAGTCTTTTGCTTCTGGGAATGAGTGATTTTGTTCATCTTCTATAATATTTTTGGCATGATCCACAACGGCCTTTGCTATTGGATGCTCACTATTCACCTAATCATATAGATAGAACAACAAACATTATTGAATAACTAGAATGGACAATTCACATTCAAGACGCGTCCAGTGTTCGTGTTAGTATCAGTGTTGTGTCCAGTGTCATTATTTGTGAATATTTTATAGTTGAATAATAATGTTACTTCAGACATTCAAATAGTTATGACCAATAGAAGAAGTCTTGCCTCTGCCGCAGCCACAAATTTATAGAAATCTTTAACTGATATGTTTTTGAACAGTTTTGTAGTTACAACCACTGGCTTCCCAACAGTGAGAGTTCCTGTCTTATCAAACACAATGCAATTCACCTGCGAAATTGTAAGCCGCAAGTGAGTTTTCTACGTATAGTTTAAATGGTAACTTGAGAGGAAAGTTAATGTCTAATAAAGACATTCACAGTAACCTTGTGTGCACTTTCTAATGCTTGACCACCTTTGATCAACACACCTTGAGTTGCACCAACTCCAGTACCAACCATGACAGCTGTAGGAGTGGCGAGGCCAAGAGCACAAGGGCATGCTATAACCATCACTGAAATTCCAAACTGAAGTGCAAGCTCAAAACTATTCATTGAGGATGGTATCCATGATTTTGGATATGTATGCAACTTTCCAGATACAAACCAACAAATCCATGTTGAAAAAGATATCATAATGACCTGAAAAAACAATCACTATTAAGCATATGGAAAAGCTAAAATGATATATTAGATTGAAAAACACACACATAAGTTTAGTCTTACTATAGGAACAAAGTATTTGGAAATCTGGTCCGCAAATTTCTGAACAGGAGCTTTAGCCATTTGAGCAGACTCAACAAGTCTAACAATCTGAGAAAGTGCACTTTCTGATCCAACTCTTGTTACCTTAACATGCAAAACACCATTCTCATTCAAAGTCCCACCAATTACCATATCACCTTTTATCTTAGCAACAGGCTTTGCCTCACCAGTTATCATACTCTCATTCACGTGACTTTGTCCCCATATAACAAGACCATCCGACGCTACTTTCGTGCCCGGCACAACTTTGATCACATCATTCTTTTGTATCAACCGGCTATCAATCTCCCGTTCGCCGATCACATTTCCCTTATCATCTTGAGTTAATAACATAGCTGTATCAGGTGTCAAATCCATAAGTTTAGCAATAGCCTGTGATGTTCTCCCTTTAGCCAACACTTCCAAATACTTACCAAGTAGAATAAAAGAAATAAGCATGGAACTTGTTTCGAAGAAATCATTTCCTTTAAAATGCGAAGAAAAAACCGTTCTTCCAACAACATAGACAGAATAGAAATAAGCTGCATTTGTTCCCAAAGCTATCAACACATCCATATTTGCATAACCTTTTCTCAAAGCCTTATAAGCACCAACATAAAATCTTCTACCTATGATAAACTGTACCGGCGTCGAAAACTCCCACTTTAAGAGCAATCCAATGTTCAGCATATTAACAATTTTGATTTCTAAAACATGTTTAATCCCAGGTATATACATAAGAACCATAGATATCAGAAAAACCGGAATAGTAAAAGCCAAACTCCATATTAATAACTTGAAGTGTCGACTAATCTCGTCTCGCTTATGTGCTTTACTTCCTCCATCATTTGAAAATATTGTGGCTCTAAAACACCCTGATCCTGTAGACTCAATGGCTTCAATAAAGGTTCTTGGTCCAGTTATATAAGGTTTATAAGTTAAGGTGATTCTATGAATGTCTTGATATGTGTCTATGGTTTCAACACCTTGGAGTGACCTTAGAGAATGTTCAATAATATTCATTGATTGGTCATTTTTGATGCCATCGATTTGAAGTTCGATTTTACTAATGTGTTCTCCTTTGCTTATTAATATTGGTTTGAAACCTGTGTCTGAAATAGCTTCTATTATTTGATTGTAGCTTATGATGTTGGGATTGTAATGGATTTCTGCTTCTTCTGTTGCTAAGGCTACTTGTGCTATTTGGACCCCGGGAAGGGATTGAAGAGCTGATTCTATGTTGGAGGAACAAGAAGTACAGGTCATGCCACCTATGTGTACTCGACATATTTGTAATGAGGTGTGGTTTGAACTCTCCCCCATGGATTTGGCTTCGAATCCAACATCTATAATGGCTTCACGTATCTTGTCTTCCTGTGTAACAAAATATACGTGTTGTAGTAATATATTCGACAATGCGTAAAGAGAGTTTTATGTGTGAAAAGTGATATCTGAGATTGAAATGTGTGTGTGTAGGTAGGTAGGAAGAAAGTGGAGCATATCATATAATTAATAAAGTGAAACAATGACAACCGATAACGATAATCAGCCAAAGAACTTTATTTGTATCGTGAGAGGGTAGGGTAGGAGACTTTATTCTTTTAAAGAAATTTGAGAGATCTATTTTGATAGACACAAAAGTTTACAATCATTTTTTTTTTTTTTTAATTTTATTTGTGGTGAAACCCATTAAATTTTTTTAAATAATGATCTATAAAATCATACCTATGATTCTATGATTCTAACCCAGAGTCGGAGTGAAGTTTCATTCATAGAAATAGTTACTCTTATTGAAGAGTAATTCAATATTCAGAAGTTGTTGTTAATTAGAAGTTCTGATGTTCTGATGTTGTTATTGTTGTTTGTAGTAGAACTTAGGTTGTTGCTAGAAGTTGTTGAGTTGAGGTTTCCATAAGTATGCTTAACTTGTCGGTTCTTTAGCGTAGCCGTTAAGTTTAACTTTAAGGGTATTTTAGTATTTCCTAGTTTGTACTGTTTGCTTAGTTACTAAGTTTATCTTTAATAGGGCCTTTGTGACAATTTTATTCTTGTATAAATAGACTAGTAGAAGATGTCATTTAAAAACAACAATCCTTATTTCTTTCACTCTGTTGGAAGCCGTCACTCTATTTTATTCTCCCATTATTCCAATCACCTTTGATTCTTGTGCACCAACAATAGAAGTTGTTGTTAGTCAGAAGCAGAAACTTCTGAGGTTGCGTCCAGAAGTATGCTTAACTTCTGAGTTCTTTATCATAGCTGTTAAGTTTAGCTTTAAGGGTACTTTAATATTTCCTAGTTTGTAATGTTTGCTCAGTTACTAAGTTTATCTTCATTAGGGCCTATTTGACAATTTTATCCTTGTATAAATAGACTAGTAGAAAATGTAAATTATAACAAAAATCATTTTTCTTTCACTCTTTTGGCAGCCGTCACTCTCTTTTATTCTCCCATTATTCCGATCATCTTTGATTATTGTGCACCAACAAATTGGTATCTAGAGCATCAGTTATAAACACAAGGAAACACGAGTGAACATGAGTTTGTGTTGTGTGATTGATTTTGTTTCTAAGTTCACGTTGAATTTTTGAACAAAATTGTAACAGAATCACATTTTCTGATTTTGTGGGTTGGGAAACACTGTGAGTGAAGATCTGAGTGTACTGTTCAAGATAGAAGATGAACAGAAACGATAATATGAGTACCGAACTTTTAGTTTTTGATGGAAAGAACTATAACAGATGGATGATTCAGATGCGCGTGTTATTTGGGGCTCAAGATGTTTTGGAGCTTGTTACTGATGAGTATATTCAGGTTGCAAAAGATGCAACAGAAGAAGAGAGAGGTGCAGAGAAGCAAGAGGAAGAAAGATCAAAAGGCGTTGTTCTTCACCCATCAGTGTGTGAATGTGAACGTGTTTGAGAAAATTTGTGATTCGATGACGTCAAAGGAGACGTGGGACACACTGGTTAGATGTTACGATGGTGACGCATCAGTGAAGAAGGTGAAGCTTCAGTCCCTGAGAAAGCAATATGAGAATCTCAACATGAAGAACAGTGAGAAGGTTTCAAAGTATATCTCTAGAGTGATTCTAATCACTAATGAGATGAAGGCTTGTGGAGAAAATCTTTCTAAACAAGTAATCATAGAGAAGGTATTGAGGTCACTTACTCCTTAATTTGATTACATTGTTGTAGCAATAGAACATTCTAAAGATCTGGAAACCATGAGAATAGAAGACCTGTAAAGTAGTCTAGAAGCGCATGAGTTGCGTCTGACTGAAATAACTTCTAAGAGGGAAGTTGTGCAGGCTCTGAAGGCTTCTTTTGTCAAGAAGGACCAGAAGCTAAAAAAACATGGTAGGTCGCAGAAGTCAGAAGTCTTCTATTATGATGAGAAACATCACAAGAGAAAGGAGAAGTATGACAAAAGAATGGTTCAATGTTACTGTTGTAAGAAGTTTGACCACTTTGCTAGAGATTATTGGTCAAACAAAGAAGAAGCAAAAATAGCCATAGGCGATTCAGATGATGAACCTGTGCTATTGATGACTTATAAATCTGACGAGGAACCTGTGAGGTTGTCATTTTGTGATTCTGAAGGGGATGAAGATGTCTTTGAATATTCTGATTCAGAAGGAGTGTTTCTTTATGAGTATGAGTCAGAAAATGACATTGAAGAGTCAAAAGTTGAAACTTCTGAAGAAGAGTCAAAAGTTGAAACTTCTAAAGAAGAGTCAGAAGTTGAAACTTCTGAAGAAGAGTCAGAAGCTAAAACTTTTGAAGTAGAGTCAGAACTTGAAAGTTCTGAAGAAGATTTAGAATCAGAAGATGATGAATCTTCTGGTGACTTTAAAGATGAGTCAGATAGTGAATCTGATTCTGATCCAAAATCTGGTGGCAATCATGTTTCTGGAAGGGAAAACTCTAAAGACGTAGGTTTTGGACGACAAGCTTTTGGAGATGATCATGCTTTTGGTGGTAATCATGACTCTAAAGGTGGATCTTCTGAAAGAGGAGCTTCTAAAGGCAGTCCAGCATCTTATGATGGTCATGATTCTGAAGGAGGAACTTTTGAAGGTGATGGTTCTGGACAAGGTCCAAAAGTTAACAAAGGTGGAACTTCTGGTGGAAGTAAAACTTCTGAAGAAAGTCCAGAAGGAGATACGGTTCCAGAATGGGAAGGTGATTCTAAACAAATGAGTATTGGAGAAGTTCTCAAGAAGAAAGTGTGGCTGAAGGCCATGAAAGAAGAACTTGAGGTTTCAGAAGGAAATAAGACTTGAAAGTTAACTGAGCTTCCAAGGGAGAAGAAAACCATCAGCTCCAAATTGGTTTTCAAGGAGAAATCTGCATTTCTGAATGGAGTATTGGAAGTTTCACACTGTAGCAACCAGAAGAAACTTGCAGAAGTTCTGATGAAGGATGTCACGACTGAACACCTTATCCGTTTGAGGGATGTAATTGGTGTTGTAGATTTTGACTAGCTGCATATGAATTAAGGGATGGTATTGAAGAGTAATTCAATATTCAGAAGTTGTTGTTAATCAGAAATTCTGATGCTCTGATGTTGTTATTCAGAAGATGTTGTTGTTCAAAAGTAGTATAACTTCTGAGGCTGATTAGCTAGAAGTTGTTGTTAGGCAGAAGCAGAAGCTTCTGAGGCTGCGTCCAGAAATATGCTTAACTTTTGGGTTCTTTAGCGTAGCTGTTAAGTTTAGTTTTAAGGGTACTTTAGTATTTCCTAGTTTGGACCGTTTGCTTAGTTGATAAGTTTATCTTTATTAGGGCTTATGTGGCAATTTTATTCTTGTATAAATAGACTAGTAGAAGATGTCATTTAAGAACAACAATCCTTATTTATTTCACTCTTTTTGCAACCGTCACTCTCTTTTATTCTCCCATTATTCCAATCATCTTTTATTCTTGTGTACCAACAATAAAAGTTGTTGTTAGTTAGAAGCAGAAGCTTCTTAGGTTGCGTCTAGAAGTATGCTTAACTACTGAGTTCTTTAGCGTAGCTGTTAAGTTTAGTTTTAAGTGTACTTTAGTATTTCCTAGTTTGTATTGTTTGCTTAGTTAGTAAGTTTATCTTTATTAGGTTATATTTGACAATTTTATCCTTGTATAAATAGACTAGTAGAAAATGTCATTTGTAACAACAATCATTTTTCTTTCACTCTTTTGACAACCGTCACTCTCTTTTATTCTCAGATGCGCGTGTTATTTGGGACTCAAGATGTTTTGGAGCTTGTTACTAATGGGTATATTCAGGTTGCAGAAGATGAAATACAAGAAGAGAGAGAGAGGCACAGAGAAGAAAGAGGAAGAAAGATCAAATGACGTTGTTCTTCATCCATCAGTGTGTGGATGTGAGCGTGTTTGAGAAAATTTGTGATTCGATGACGTCAAAGGAGGCGTGGGACACACTGGTCAGATGTTATGGTGGTGACACATTAGTGAAAAAGGTGAAGCTTCAGTCTCTGAGAAAGAAATATGAGAATCTCAACATGAAGAACAGTGAGAAGGTTTCAAAGTATATCTCTAGAGTGATTCTAATCATTAATGAGATGAAGGCTTGTGGAGAAACTCTTTCTGAACAAGTAATCATAGAGAATGTATTGAGGTCACTTACTCCTCAATTTGATTACATTGTTGTAGCAATAGAACATTCTAAAGATCTGGAAACTATGAGAATAGAAGAGCTGCAAAGTAGTCTAGAAGCGCATGAGTTGCGTCTGACTGAAAGAACTTCTGAGAGGAAAGTTGTACATGCTCTGAAGGCTATTTTTGTCAAGAAGGACCAGAAGCTAAAAAAACATGGTAGGTCGCAGAAGTAAGAAGTCTTCTATTCTGATGAGAAACATCACAAGGAAAAGGAGAAGTATGACAAAATAATGGTTCAATGTTACTATTGTAAGCAGTTTGGCCACTTTGCTAGAGATTATTGGTCAAACAAATAAGAAGCAAAAATAAACATAGGTGATTCAGATGATGAACCTGTGCTATTGATGACTTATGAATCTGATGAAGAACCTGTGAGGTTGTCATTTTTTGATTCTGAAAGGGATGAAAATGTCTCTTAATATTCTTATTCAAAAGGAGTGTTTCTTTATGAGTCAGAGTCAAAAAATGACATTGAAGAGTTTGAAACTTTTGAAGAAGAGTCAGACGTTGAAACTTCTGAAGAAGAGTTAGAGTCAGAAGATGTTGAATCTTCTAATGACTCTAAAGATGAGTCGGATAGTGAATCTGATTCCGATCCAAAATTTGGTGGCGATCATATTTTTGGAAGGGAAAACTCTAAAGACGTAGGTTCTAGAGGACAAGCTTCTGGAGATGATCATGCTTTTGGTGGTAATCATGACTCTAAAGGTGGATCTTCTGAAGGATTAGCTTCTAAAGGAAGTCAAGCCTCTTATGATGGTCATGATTCTGAAGGAGGAACTTTTGAAGGTGATGGTTTTGGACAAGGTCCAGAAGTTAACAAAGGTGGAACTTCTGGTGGAAGTAAAACTTCTGAAGAAAGTCTAGAAGGAGATACGGTTCTAGAATCGGAAGGAGATTCTGAACAAATGAGTATTAGAGAAGTTCTCAAGAAGAAAGTGTGGCTGAAGGCCATGAAAGAAGAACTTGAGGCTTCAGAAGGAAATAAGACGTGAAAGTTAACTGAGCTTCCAAGGGAGAAGAAAACCATCAGCGCCAAATCGGTTTTCAAGGAGAAATCTGCATTTCTGAATGGAGTATTGGAAGTTTCACACTGTAGCAACCAGAAGAAACTTGCAGAAGTTCTGATGAAGGATGTCACGACTGAACACCTTATCCGTTTGAGGGATGTAATTGGTGTTGTAGATTTTGACTAGCTGCATATGAATTAAGGGATGGTATTGAAGAGTAATTCAATATTCAGAAGTTGTTGTTAATCATAAGCTCTGATGCTCTGATGTTGTTATTTAGAAGATGTTGTTGTTCAAAAGTAGTAGAACTTCTGAGGTTGATTAGCTAGAAGTTGTTGTTAGTTAGAAGCAGAAGCTTCTAAGGTTGATTAGCTAGAAGATGTTGTTAGTCAGAAGCAGAAGCTTCTGAGGTTGCGTCCAGAAGTATGCTTAACTTCTGGGTTCTTTAGCGTAGCTGTTAAGTTTAGTTTTAAGGATACTTTAGTATTTTCTAGTTTGTATTGTTTGCTTAGTTGCTAAGTTTATCTTTATTAGAGCATATGTGACAATTTTATCCTTGTATAAATAAACTAGTAGAAGATGTCATTTATAATAACAATCATTTTTCTTTCACTCTTTTGACAGCCGTCACTCTCTTTTATTCTCCCATTATTCCAATTATTTTTTATTCTTGTGCACCAAGAATCTAATAAGAGTGATGGTGAGTCAATCATACATAATTTTAACTCCTAAAATAAAATAAAAAATAAATAATTTTTTCTCTTTTTTTTTTCTTATCACAATCACCTATTATCCTAATTAAAAATAAATTAAATTTTAAATTTTATCTCTTCTTAATTCTTATATATATATATATATATATATATATATATATATATATATATATATATATATATATATATATATATATATATATATATATATATATATATATATATATATATATATATATATATATATATATATATATATATATATATATATATATATATATATATATATATATATATATATAGTCATGCAAGTATTTCTCCTTAAAAATATATCTTTTGAGAAATTTTTTAAGTAAACAAAATCTTACACACAATTAATTATAACTTTTATTAATTAAAAAATATAAATAAATTATTTTCTCTTCTTTATTATCACAACCATCCTATAATTTCAATTAAAAAATAAAATAATTTTAAATAAATTAAAATTTTTCCCTCTTTTGAGATTGTTGTTTATAAAAAAAGTTATTTTTCGTTTTCACGCAAATAAATTTAATATTATATATTATATACACATCCATTATAAACTAATTTATCATGTTGACTATTTTTTATAAAAGTGATTAAAAACTCCCGCCTCTTCAGCTTCCTTTCCTGGTGCAATATTTATTTAACATATAAATATTCTTTAAGAGGCAAGATTCGAACATTATGAGTTGTTATTAGCGAAGATCCTCATTTTTTCTCAAAGAAATAGAGAGGCACCTTAATTATAGTGTTTTGAGCGTATGAACAAAAAAAAAAACATTCCATTGAAATGAATGCAAGTTGTTGATTCATGCTTAACATTTATTTATATATTTTCATAATTATATTAATATGAACACTTTTAAATTATATACGTTGTTGAGATTGAAATGAGTAAGAAATATGAATATACTTACATTAACTATGGAGGGATAATATTGAACCTGCGCTTTATCATTCAAGACATCAACAACTGCTTCTCTAATACCAGGTAAGCGCTTGATGGCTTTCTCAACGGATCCAGCACAGGCAGCACAGGTCATTCCCATAACGCAGAAAACAACAGTTATGGCAGCCTCTGATCGTTCCACCACTTCCGGTGACGTTCCTTTCGGGTATCTCGTTGTCGACGGATAGTGTGGCTCAGGTGACAGGTTGCCACAGCAATGCAACCCTCCATTTAAGCATTCCCAACCTTCAAACTTTTTACCCATTAATCAAGCTGCTTTTTAATTTGATATGATGTAGTGCCTTAATTCTTTGGTTCCTATTGTTGTTATATTGATAAGAGAATCCAATGATAAAGGAAGGAAAGGAATTAGAGGGTGTGTATATGGTGGGGACATATATAGTAGTGTAAGAACCTTATTTTATTCCCAATGGCCTTTGTTAATGCTATGTTAACTAACTGTGTCTTTCTCCCAACCTGTTCCAATTCAGTTACATCATCAATTGTGGCGGAAGTTTATTTTTTATATGAAAGCTATTACCATACAAAATAGAGAAGACTTTTGGACTTATAAAATATGTGTACTCAATAAATATTGTTCGGTTCGAAATCAAAATTGTTGACGTAGATTTTTCATATAGTAATGCAAATCTTTGATGGAGTTATGCGGAGTGAACTTGTAAAGTTAACACTTCAATGTTTAAGTCACTAAGTGAATAAAGAGGAGTAAAGTGGATTATGTTTAGAATTATATTTTTTTACTTCACACGTAGTGACTTATATATAATGGACAGTAATTGAGTCTATTTTGCATTACGTATGTATTCGGCTTAGAAAAGTTGACCCTTAGATTTGTCGTGGTGTGACATATGGGAAGTCCTTCAAGAAAATTGGGTTGGACTCTTTTCATCACAATCCCTGTGATGAAAAATGGAAGAGATTCAGGGAATTGGTGTGTTAAATATCAATCTCATCATTGAAAAGTTTTGTAAAATTTACTTACATGTGGTTCTAGGTTCGTAGGTTAGGATGTGACATTTTCTCTAGGATGCCCGAGTGCACTCAAGTACCATTAGAAAAATTTTGATCGTTGACTTTTATCTTCCCATTTTCTTTATTTTTGACCGTTCATTTATCTATCCAACATAAAAAATATTTTTAAGAACATGATGAATGATGGTGATGGTGGAGATTCTTCATCATATCTGATATATGAAAACCGAAACATTATGAATTCTGACCCTTTAGAGGTTAATAACCCCAACCCTAAACTTATTGTAATTAGCAATAATTATATGCCTAATGAATGTTCTATATGGAATGAAAATGGACTCCTCAGTGCCTCTACCAATGAAAGTACTGATGAATCTTTTGAAGAAGTTTGTGAGATGAACTTTGGAAGCCTTAATATAGGGGATGCAGTCATATGTCTTTCTTTCTCTATCAGGTCCCACATGGATTGCTACTTCACTAACACCTCGAAAGTGGCACCTGGCTGGGACCTCAAGGCCACTGTACAGTTTCTAATCAATATTATCTTTTTCATGACAGTAGGGAAGACATGGTTTTTCAAGGACGTCCATGTTCTGTGGAGTCAACAGACGCAAGTCTGTACTATTGTGTGTGACACCCCAAATAATTCAATTATTAAATAATTGGAATTTTAATTATTGATTTAATTAAAAATTTAATTATTGGTATTTTTGGATTATTGGATTTAATTAATTAATTAAATAATGGGAGTGTTGGGGGTGTGAAGTTGTATTGGAGGGTGTGTGGAGTAAAAGACTCTACTTATTCTAATTAATTTATTCCTATTATTTGGAATAATAAAAAGGAATAAATAAAGGAATAAGGAGAAGAGAATTAGAGTTTTCATTCTACGTGCTTTTGAGAAGAGAAGAGAAAGAGGAAAAGCCAAGGCGTTGGAAATTCGAAGGATCATCGCGAGGTAAGGGGTGATTTTGTTTGGTTAATATGCCTTATAGGTTTTGATAATCAATAGGATGATTTGATATGTTAGGAATCTCGAATTAGGAATTCTAGGTTATGCCCTAATGTTATGATCCGACGTAATATCCTCGATTGGAATTAATAAGAATGGTTAATAGGTGTAGGTGGATTGTAGATTAATTAGAAAGTGTAGTTATGTTGTTAATTGGAGGAGAAAACACTTAATAATTATTGTTTCTGATGTATTATGGTTGTTGGTGATGAATGGATCAATTGGGATTCCAAATAGTGAGAATAAAAACTGATTTTTAGTGAAAAAACGCAGCATGGATTGACACATGTTGTTATGCATCGATGCAAGTAGTCAAACGTGTGAAAAACAGAAGCTGGAATAAGGCTTGCATCGATACAAATCCCCATGCATCGATTCATGTGGTGAAAATTGGAGTTATGCATCGATACATGTGTGTTAGGCATCGATGCATACTGAAGGAAAATGGTTATGCATCAATACAAGTGGTTATGCATCAATACAAGTGGTCTATGCATCAATACAAGTGGTTATGCATCAATATATATGGCTATGCATCAATACGAGTGGGTTATGTATCAATGCAAAACATGTATGCATCGATGCATACTGATGGAAAATGGAAAAATAAATAAATTTTGAACACGTATGCATCGACGCATACGATGCTTGTGTCGACGCAAGCTAGTTATGCATTTATGCATGAGCTTATGCATCGACGCATACTGTACAGAAACAGAACATAACTTTTGAAAAACCGTTTTGGTCATATCTTTCAACCGTAACTCCGATTTAGACATAGTTGGTATCGTTGGAAAGCTTAGAGCACGTACTATCTATTAAAAACATTTTTAAAACTGAGTGACTGAATTTTGATGAATTGGTATGGCTTTCCGTTTGAAGAATTCGTGTAATTCGTGATTGTGCGTCATTGACGTTGTGTATGTTTGATAGATGTTAATACCATGTGTTGTGATTAACGTTGTATATGCATGATTTATGTTGTGCTGTTGATGGTGTTAACCATGTATGGAATGGAGTTGTGATATCATGTTCCTTATTTGAATGTTGCATGCTTTATGTTGCGCATGCATATGCATTCTGGTGGTGGTTAATTCCCATTGTGTGGAATTGGACCTGCAGAGCTGTTAAGGACCAATTTGTAGTTATTTTGTACATGATTTTGTGGTCCTTAACAATGTCTTTTTATTTAATTAGTATTATTTATTCTAGTATTTTTGTTTAAGTATGTTTTTATTTAGTTTTTGTTTAATATATATTATTTAACTTATTTCATTCTTATTTGTAGGAATTTATTGACTAATTCTCCCAAGCTTGGATTCAAGGGCACTTGAAGAGCTTTAGGGATGATTCTTTTGAAGATAATTTTGGGTGAAGGAAGCATGCTACAGGTCGCGCTCAGCGCGGTGCCAGCATGATCGCGCTCAGCGCGCCTAACCGGGCTTAGCGCGGTCTGCGAAAAAAGCAGAAAAAGGACAGAACCCATGCTTTCACTTTTGAGCCACCAACCCATCATTTCAGCTGACTTTTTGGCTTGTAAAGGAAGCAAGAAACACTCCACCATCATTATCTTTTCATCTTTGTAAAAATCTAGGGCAAGAAGTGTAAGAACAATATAGCTTTTCCTTCTTGATTCTTTGATTTTCATCATCTCTACCAACAATCTTTAGAGCAAGCAACCATGGAAATGAGTGGCTAAGCTCTTTTTGTGTCAAGATTAGAGGTAGTTGATCTATATAGTATGTATTTCTTTTAATCCATTTGTGTATGAACATGGTTGATGATTAATATAGTTGAATATCTGTGTTCTTCATCTTTATGCTTTGAGTTTTGCTTGGAAAAGAATACTTCAAAGTGACCTAGGATATTTATCCTCTAATAAACAAATGCTAGGAATAGATTTGTGTGTTAGTGTTTACAAAATATTGAACTTAATGATTATCATGTTAATAGTTGTAGTGAGGAATCATGCAAGGATTAACATTGTAACATTCACAATCTTGGTGGGAAATCTACAAGATTGAGAGGATATGTATTTATAAAAATCATCTACTATGTTCATCACTTGATTAAATGAATATGTATGAAACTAGATCAATGAAACTAATCTTGACATGCCTTCTTAATTTGAAAACAATCTCAAACTCTCTCTAATCCAAACTATAACTCTCTTTGAAAGAATTAATTTAGTTGTTGTTTGGAAACTCATGGTTCTAGTAGAGTAGATAACAAACCCTTTGGTTACAATATCTTAAAATACACTTTTCTATTGAAAGACTATATAACATACACCAATCCCTGTGGAATCGATAATTAAAAATACTTTGTTCACGGAAATATCCTACAACAAGAGCCAATACCCGTACCCAGTGGTTTAATGGTGGTGAGGTTGGATTCGTGTCCCAGTGGGGTATGGGCGAATCGTTGATTAACGCTGTTTCTGAGGTGTAAACGGAACAGGGTGTGAATTGAGTTCACGTTTGGTACCACATGCATAGAGTCTGCATTGCATGTGTAATTATAACATGTTAGGATGATTTCCAGTGTTGTAATTGCATTGATTGTTATTATGTGCATATTGATCTGTGTGATTTGTATTTGTGAATTGGAATCTGAATATACTAATGAGGGTGGGATAATGTATTGATTGTCTTATTGCTTTAGATTGTCCGCGTGTCAGTGTCATGCTCTGGTAGTTGTAACACTGGGGAACGATCGTTTTGGAATCATCGAATTGACTTGTTTCTTGTGGTTTATGTTTGGAATAATTATGAATTGAATTTATTCCGAATTTTTATGTTATTTTCCGCTGTGTAGAACATAAGCATTGGTTTTGAATTATTTAATAAAGTTCTTCAGTAAAAGCATGACATTGTTGATGAGAATTTCTGTTTTAAATAATTGTGACGCCCTTCGCTATGTTAAACTCTGATTAAATATACAATTCGCGGGGTATTTTAGAAGGGGTGTTACACTGTGTGGACCTCAAATAAGTGTAGACGATCTCTTATTATAATAGTAAAGACATAATGGAATGTGCTCAAGTAGAAGTGGTTCTGTCATTTGATTGGTCAGTTTCACATGTCGATGCTGGAAAAAGGATTTACAACTATTTTGATATGTGCTTCATCTCCTTCTACGAAGGCCTTTTTCTCGAATGAAACACAAGTTACCCTCCAACAAGTTTAAGGAATGGGCGTTAAGGCGCTTAAATATTCCTTCTTCCCAACTACACTTGGTAGCCTGGGCATTTTTTTTAAGTCTATCAGTATTGGTGTGAATACCATGACAAAGAACTATCTCTAGATCTTTTTTTAATCTTTTCACTATGTCACGCACACCACAAAGGATCCTCTATATGGACAAGGAGTTGATCTTAATGCGCCATGCATCTAAAAACCTTTGGCGTTTATATTTAAAGTTGGAAGATTTTCAAAGATCGTTTCCATCTAGCAACTCTTCACACTCTAGAGAATAATTTAGTATCATGCAGTGTCTTAGAGGTAGAATTTATCTCAATCGGCCCTTCTGTCTTAGACATTGAATAAAGTACCTATAATTTTTTAAAAGGTATTATTTTATCCACCTAAGAAGAAATAGTGAACAAATTGAAAATCCAAATTTGTCCTTCTATATTTTGGAATGCATCTTTAATGTATTTAAAATGCACACAATGTTTCATAAGCGAATCATCCACTCCATATTTGTCTAAAAATGGTGTGGAGATGCGTCTATGAAACCATCCAGAAAAATTATGAAGATGCATCTCTGGATTATTCTTTGAAAGAACATTGTGCTTCAAAAGCGAGTCATCTATCACATATTTATAAAACAATGGACCGGAGATGCATCATCGAAATAACCTTTGAAGTTTTTTCCTTGGTAGCAAGAGTCACAAATTGATAATTTGTATCCAATAATGATTATACTAATGATAATTATCCAATGATGATTACACTAAAAATATATTAAGATCATGTTAATTATACTAATGCAATTCAAGGTTGTCTGATATAAATTCAAAAGATAATATAAATCCAAATGTTACCACGATATATAATTGAAATGTTACCACAATACAACTGTTACCAAAATAAAAATAATTTACTATGTATTTTTAACCCGCTTCTTTCTCCACTACCGCCGCTTGTACCCAAGGCATTTTGTGCCTAGAGTAAGATAGTTTGTAATCCAATCATACCAAGAATGTCTTTCTCAATGTCTCCTCTCTCAATGGCATCTCTTGCAACATGCATAATACGCTGACACGTCGAGAACAAGTCCGATGTGTTGTCATCCTTAGCCCGCTCCTGTTCCAATATCTTATGATGAACATTTTAGGTGGTGTTCCCGCTGCTCTTGGTTTAATGTAAGGATGTGACACTCAATAGAACCATTTAATGTAGCCATATGCATAAGACTATGGGTCAGGATTTGGCATACTGTGTGCCTTATCTGGTGCCAGATTACTATATAAATCATTGAGTATGGTATCAAGATCTTTGCAGAGGACTGTCAGAGGAGCATACATGAAGAGAGGTCTAAGAGTAATTTAAAGAAACCTGAACTGACGCATGACCCCCTTAGGTAAATATGGATATATCAATCGTGACCCGAAACCCAACTATCAAGAGTAGAAGGCTATGTCGTCCAATGGATGTGTCTAACAGTGACTGTCGTACGGGAAGAAGCATATGCCATATGCTACAATGAGATCAATAAGCACTTGGAACGACTTTATCGATTGATTCCTCTGTACGGGGAAAAAGCACAAACACATGGCCAATCTGTAATGTAGTTCATCACAAGTTTCTACCTGGATATGCGAGGAAAGTGAGAGATGATTCGCGCTTGAAGAGTGTTTAGATAAAGTATTAGTAATAAGTGTCATACAAGCATTGAGAAATAGAAACAATAAATATAACAAATAAATTAGTGTAAATAATGTGAAGCTTCAAATCATCTGTCTTTTCTTCTAAAGACAAGATTCACCTTGTTGAAGTATAGATAAATCAAACACACTAATCTAGAACAAATAAGAGATGCATCTCCATAAAACTGGAAAGAAAAAAATTTAGAGATGTATCTCCGTTAAAAGGCGTGATAGTAGAAAATGCAGCTAATTCATTAAACATCAACAAATTTGTATGCATGTTCTAACAAATTACCTATTTTGAATGTAACTGAAAACAAATACATTTTGATCAATCTATTTTATCTAATACACGCATTACAAAAATAGAAAGAAAATAAGAAACTTACCGATTAAGAGTTGTTGTGTGAAAGCTTGAATGAGGTGAATGGAATCTGTTGAAATTGATTCTAATGCAGTTGAAGAAATGTTGAAGTTTGAAAAATGACCTTGTTGGTTCTTGTTCACAAGCTCTGAAGTTGAAATGTTTTGGAAAATGTAGAAAATAAAGAAGGAAGAGGGAATGTTTTAGCGCGAGGTATATCAGGTAAACTCCGTTCAGAGATGCATTTCTGTAAAACTCACTTAACGTAAAACTCAGTGTTTTGAATTAAGGGTGATTGCAAAGATGCATCTCCGAAAATATTTTTGAACAAAATAGGAGTGACTAATTCACTAAAGTGTTAGTGTGTGTAATTTGAGTGTGTTCAAAAATATATTTTCAAACTTCAGAGGCTTTTGAGGCTTTTCAACATGATGAATTAACACTCTTAAAGGTGAAAAAATAATACCCTTTTTTAAAAGCATGTAGACATTGACTTATTGTTAACAAACAAGACTATGATTTTTGGAAAAAAAATTATAAGAGTGTTTACCTTTTGGAAATTGGTAAACAATGCTAGTATATTGTTAAAGGTTGTTTTGCGAGATCGACTAGTGAAATTTAGAAAAATGCTTCATATTTTAAGTGTTTCGAGATAGAAATGTGACGAGTGGCTTGAATGCAAGTGATTTCGATCCGGTGGAAAATCAACTTGTTTGTTGAATGATAGATAAAGCTAAAAAGACTTGAAAGTTAAGAAAAATAGATTTGTAAAACTTAAGTAAAGTTTAAAGTAAATTTTCTTGACATGAAAGAAAAATTGGCGATTCAAACATATGTTGCTCTTGTTTGACTCATTTCTCTCTCCGCTTGTGTACTCTGAGTGTTTGCGTAATATGAGAGTAAGTTTGAATCCACTTAGATCTATTTACAAAGATTTATTTATAGTAAAATAAGGTAATTGCTTTTTTGGCAGGTTCATATTCTCTAAGCGTCATCTGTCTGCTAATTCTTTCATTTGTCTTTCACACGTTCCCATGTTTCAAACTCTACTAAGGGGCAATCTTTTCCTGCACATGTCTTCTCATAACCGTCCGTTGCGAACATGGTCTTCATGTCGCCACCATGTTTTGTGTCGACTTGTCTCTTTCCTCCTTCTAATACTTCTCATGTCGCTTTTGGCCACACTTGTTCCTTTTAACTGAATTTGATACTTTTCGAAAATTCTGACTAACAAATAGTTCATATTTGAATTTAGATTTTTATTTTTTAATTTAAATTTATAAATATTAATAATTTATTTATAAAATTTAATTAGAATCTACTTACAGTGTAAAGAAGTTTTACAACGTCAATAAATAGTAATCATTAGATTTTAAATAATGTTTGACTTTTATTTTAATTATTGATAAAATAATATTTACGGGTGATTGTAATACACTGATGATATAAATTATTTAAGTGTCAAGTCACACTGTTATTTTTAAATCAATTATATAAGATGACTAAATAATAAATTTTGATTGGATGACAATATCTACCTTTTGACGCTAAATAATAATTATTAATAAAAATTAAATTATAAATCAATAATTTACACTATTTTAAGTCAAGTTTTACGTATGAATTTAGTTATTTCCTTCGCTTAACTTTGAATTGTTTAGAATATAACATATATTTAACAAAAGTCTTTTATGAAACTCCACTCTTGATTCACATATATTATTATTCATTATTATTATGGTTGTTGAGGTTCTAATTTTTCAAAAATACATATAGATTCTTTCTTAGGGGATTTCGTGTTCAAAACAATCCAATGAGTTGACACAATAAACAATTTAATTAATTTTTTTTATGTGTCTCCTACACAATCATGCTGGGGTGGCGTTAACGTGTATGCTATTAAATTATATATATATATATATATATATATATATATATATATATATATATATATATATATATATATATATATATATATATATATATATAAATGGATTGCTTATGTTTGAGGCTTGAGCCCTTCTTCCTAATAGAATAGGAGTACATGTTGCTTTGCATTCCCGGTTTCTTTGAGTAGTTTTATTCCCACTTTTTTAAGAGGAAAATAAAATTCTTTTGTTACTCCTGTACCATCATCATATATCACACTAAGTAACAACTTGAAATATTTAGAGACGACTCCGATTATTTTATATTATCATTAATGATCTACTGCCATTAATAATGTCATTAGCATGCCGAATGTCATTAGCACTTTTTTTTAATTAAGCAGTGTCATTAGCATTATTAAAAGTAACAAGACTTATAAAATATGAGAAATTTTAAATCATTTTTATTTGTATTGACATAAAACCAGATCATTGTACATGTTGGGATGGAGTTTTTAGTTATGAAAGAAGAATTTTTTGGCATATTGGTTGGGGTCAATCCTTGCACAAGAATGCTTGCGAGCCACTTGATAGACTTATTTCTTGACGGTTGCTCTCTTAGAGCCATCGTTATGTAGCTTTGGAACGGCAAGGGATTCATTCCCCTAAACTTGATTTTTAGTTTAATTTTGATTTTTTTTTCTTTCTTAAAAATACATGGTAAAGGTCTATAAGACAATTTTTAAGATTTAGATACTATATAAATAATATATTTCATAATAAAGTTTATCTTCATTAACTAATCAATTGAGGTAAAATCTATTCTATAAGACACATTTATTTAATTTTAATTTTAAAAATATATATCACTTATTTTCTCGATTGTTAGAAAAATCAAGGGAAAAACTCATAAGAACAAACTTCGTTTCTCGGCACTAACAAATTTCTTTTTTATTTTAAATTAAAATTAAGAGTTAAATATATTTTTTCTCCTTATAAATTATTAAATTTTATTTTTGGTTCCCATAAAAAAATTGGAATGTCTCCGTTCTTACAAAATTATTATGCATATAATTGTAGTCTCTGTTGTTAAGCTGATATATATATTTTTGAATAATTATTTTGTAGACATGTTTAGAATGTTATAAAAAAATTATCGAAAAAAAATGGAATTCAAAATTAATTTCTAAGTCGAAATTTTAATTGCCTATATCAATATCTTTTGAAATTTAAAAATTTTATAATAAATTCTTCTCATTTTAAAAAAATTCTAAAATTCGATATATAAATATTTTTTATATTCTAAACACTTATGAAAATAATTATTAAAAAATTTAAGGATAACTAAATAGTTTTTAAAATTTTAGAAAATAAGAGGGTCTAAAACTGCAAGAATAATTTTTTTGTAAAAATAATTTTTTTTTTTAATATAAACTAAAAATGAAATTTGAGATATTTATAAGAATCAAAACATACTTAGTCCTAAAATTAAATACCATATTCTCTCCTTTATTTGGTAAAATCGAGGAGAAAAGTTATCCTTGTTTTAAATATAAAATACCACATATTCTCACTCTTCCCTTAAACCTAACTTATTTTTCGGCCTCATACTTCATTTTTCATTTAGAATTCATATTTTTTTCTAAATTCAAACTATATTTAATATTGTTCTTGTTGATATTATTGTTATTTCTGTTGTTCAGTAGTTGTTGTATTGATGTAGTTGTTATTTTTAGAAATATTTTCTCTTTGTTGTCATGTAAAAATTCAATAATTTTTTGCTTGTCTTCATTGACAACATTGAGACAAATTCCAAAAGCTTATGATTTTATTTCTTTTAAAATGGCGACATTAATTTATTCTATATTTAATTAAAATGTTAATTAATTATTCCCTCGGTTATTAATGTCCAACAAGACGAAAACTAATGACATCCTTATTTTTTAAAATTAAAATGTAAATCAATTACTTTCAAGAAATTTATCTTTTAGATATATTGAATAATTAATGTATTTGGTCCACATATGGATCAAATACATTAATTATTCAATGTATATCTAAAAAGTAAATTTCTCTTATAATTTGGAACGGATGGAGTATTTCCTTGGTTTGTAATGTTAACTGAGAAGAAAACTCCCAACGATATTATTTCTCAAAATCGCAACGTTAGCTCTTATTCACTTATTCATTTCTCGTAAAGTTTTTGATCCCTAGAGAACAAAAAAACTTTTCATCTTCTCCTCCTAACAAACGAAACACCATTTCCATTAACTCGAAAACACACTTCTTTGTCTTCTCCAACTGAATTATTCAACTACTGAAAAGGAATTGCTATTACTTTAAGGAAGTTAAAGAAGAAAACAATTTGTCAATCCCTTTAACTATGGTCAAATGAGCATTCGACAAATGGGAAAATCTACCCATCTCGATGGATTTCAAGGAAGACCTTCAAAAGGTTTGGGTGGCGCTCCCCATTAAAATTCACATTGGACTAAAGAAAGAAATTATTGGGGTTGTCTAGGTGAGATAAGTCTTCCTAGAACAAAGAACACTAACTAACAATATGGATTGTTTCACGTGGATTCCTTCATTCCTAAGGAGCATACTTTAATTCAATGAATAGAAATATGGGGGAGGTGTGTTGAGAATCAAGTGTGAGGAAGAAGTCACACATTGATTGGAAAAGAAAAGATTGAACACTATATAAGTGAGAGAACCCGAGCATTGTGACTCACAGTTGATGGGGAGTATTGAGAATCAAGTGTGAGGAAGAAGTCCCACATTTGTTGGAAAAGGAAAGATTGAACACTATATAAGTGAGAGAACCCACACACCTATCACCTTAAGGTTTTAGGTGGATATGTGGTGTTTTCTCACAAAGGTGTGTCCAAAGTAAATGCTCCCTCCTCGGTATTTTCCCCCTAATAGAAATTTTAAAGAAAATAAGGATTGTTGTTAATTATTAATGAAATAGAAGTACATATTTATACACAAAAAAACCCAAAACTAAATATGCCAGTAAACCCTAATTAAAACTAATCTTGGTGATCAAGCTAAACGATACTAATAGTACAAACTAACAAATACTAAAGTACCCTTAAACCTAAACTTAATAATTAAGATAAGGAACCAGAAGTTAAACACTTCTGGACACGAGCTCAGAAGTTCAACAATTTCTGAACAACACCAGAACATCAACTTCTGGACAGCACCAGAACATCAACTTTTGGACAACACCAGAACATCAGAACATTAGAAGTTCTGGATAGCCTTACTGATCATCAGAACTTATGTCTCCCCTCAGAAGTTCTGGATTGCCTTATTGAACATCAAAACTTCTGACTCGCCTCAGAAGTTCTGGATATGAATTATTCTCAACACCATCCCTTAATTCATATCCATCAAAATCTACAACACCAATTCCATCCCTCAAACGGATAAGGTGTTCAGTCTTGACATCCTTCATTAGAACATCTACAAGGTTCTTCTGGTTGCAACTCCCCGTAAGCAATATGTCATCAACATAAAGACACACTAGAATCATATTGCTTCCAGAATGTTTCACATACACACCATACTCCATCTCACATTTCTGAAACCATTGCTTCTTAAAAAATGAATCAATCTTCTGATTCCAAGCTCTGGGTGCTTCCTTCAATCCATACAAAGCTTTGTGTAACTTGTACACCATCCCTTCCTGATTCTTTTTCACGAAGCCAAGAGGTTGTGACACGTATACCTCCTCTTGTAATGGACCGTTCAGAAATGCTGACTTCACATACAAATGCATCAGCGACCAACTTCTGTTTGTAGCTAAAGCAATCACCAATATGATTGTTTCATACCTAGCTACAGGAGAAAACACCTCAAAATAATCTAGTCCAGGTTTCTGAAGAAAACCTCTGGCCACTAGCCTTGCTTTGTGCTTGCCCACTGATCCATCTGGCTTAAGCTTCACCTTAAAAACCCATCTGATGCTGACAGCTTTCTTCTCCCTTAGAAGTTCAGTTAACTTCCAAGTCTCAAGTTATTCTTTCATGGCATTCAACCATACTTTCTTCTTGATAACTTCTTCAATACCTATTTGTTCAGAATCTCCTTATGATTCTGGAACCATATCTCTTTCTGGACTTTCTTCAGAAGTTTTAATTCCACCAAAAGTTCCACCTTCAGAATCATGACCACCGTTAGAGGCTGGGCTACCTTTAAAATCTCCTCCTTCAGAAGGTCCACCTTTAGAGTCGTGATTACCACCAAACATTTGATCACCTCCAGAAGCTTGTCCTCCAGAACCTACGTCTTCAGAGTTTTCCCTTCCAGAAGCATGACCAATTTGATCACCTCCAGAAGCTTGTCCTCCAGAACCTACGTCTTTAAAGTTTTCTCTTCTAGAAGCATGATCACCACCAGATTCTTAATCATCATCAAAAATTGGATTAGAATCAGATTCACTATCTGACTCATCCTTAGAGTCTCCAGAAGATTCTTCATCTTCTGACTCTAATTCTTATTTAGAACTTTCAAGTCCTAACTCATCTTCAGAACCTTCATATTCTGACTCATCTTCAGAACCTTCATGTTCTGACTCATCTTCAGAAGCAAAATCTCCTTGAGATTCTAACTCATCTTCTAATTCTTCTTCAGACTCAAAATCACCTCAGGATTCTGACTTGTCTTCAGCTTCAGAGTCATCTTCTAACTCTGACTCTTCTTCTGAAACCTCATATTCTGACTCATCTTCAGAATCTACAATGTCATTTTCTGACTCTTCAGAAGTTTCAACTTCTAACTCTTCTTCAGAAGTTTCATCTTCTGACTCTTCTTCAGAAGTTCCATCTTATGACTCTTCTTTAGAAGTTTCAACTTCTGACTCTTCAATGTCATTTTTTGACTCTAACTCATAAAGAGACACTCCTTCAGAATCAAAATATTTAGAGTCATTTTCATCCCCTTTAGATTTAGAAAATGACAACCTCACAGGTTCCTCGTCATATTCATAAGTCATCAATACCACAGGTTCATCATCTGAATCACCTCTGGCTATTTTTGCTTCTTTTGATTTCCTTTCTTTGTTTGACCAACAATCTCTAGAAAAGTGGCCAAACTACTTACAACAGTAACATTGAACCTTTCTCCTTTCCTTTCCCTTCTGATGTTTCTCATCAGAATAGAAAGCTTCTGACTTCTGGAATCTATCACCACGTCTATTCTGCTTCTGGTCCTTCTTGACAACAGAAGCTTTCAGAGCCTGCTCAACTTCCCTCTCAGAAGTTCTATCAGTCAAATGCAACTCATGCACTTTTAGACTACTTTGCAGCTTTTCAATTTTCATGTTTTCTAGATCTTTAGAATGCTCAATGGAAATAACAATGTAATCAAACTGAGGAGTAAGCGACCTCAGAACTTTCTCTATGATTACTTGTTCAGAAAGTGTTTCTCCACAAGCCTTCATTTTATTAGTGATCAAAATCACTCTTGAAATGTACTCAGAAACTTTCTCATTATTCTTCATGTTGAGATTCTCATATTGCTTTCTCAAGGACTGAAGCTTCACCTTCTTCACTGATGCGTCACCACCGTAACATCTGACCAGTGTGTCTCACGCCCCCTTTGACGTCATAGAATCTGTAATCTTCTCAAACACATTCACATCCACACACTGATGGATGTAGAACAGAGATTTCTGATCTCTCTTCCTCTTGCTTCTCTGCGCCTCTTTCTCATCTTCTGTTGCATCTTCTGCAACTGGAATATATCCATCGGTAACAAGCTCTAGAACATGTTGAGCTCCAAATAACACGCGCATTTGGATCATCCATCTATTCTAGTGTTTGCCATCAAAAATTAGAAGTTTGGTGTTCATGTTTCCGTATCCGTTCATCTTCTAGCTTGTGCAATACACTTAGATATTCACTAACACAGTGTTTCCCAACCCACAAAATCAGGAAAAAAATTATTCTTGTTCTAGATTCAACGTGAAACCTAGAAACAAAATCAACCACACAAACAAACTCACGTTCACTCGTGTTTCCCTAAATTTCTATCCGGAGCTTTAGATACCAATTTTTTGGTGCACAAGTATAAAAATGACTGGGTTCTCTCACTTATATAGTGTTTAATCTTTCCTTTTCTAACCAATGTGTGACTTCTTCCTCACACTTGATTCTCAACACTCTCTTTCAAGTGTGATTCACAATGCTCCTCCTCATGTGAAAGCTTCTCTCCCATATACACTTATATCACCGTTGGCACTCTCCAATGGAACACCTTCTACAGTGTTTCGATACAAGTTAGTCGGTCCCTATCTCGAAACCATAGGCTCTGATACCAATATTAGGGGGGGAAATACCAAGGAGAGAGCATTTACTTTGGACACACCTTTGTGAGAGAACACCACATATCCACCTAAAACCTTAAGGTGATAGGTGTGTGAGTTCTCTCACTTATATAGTGTTCAATCTTTCCTTTTCTAACCAATGTGCGACTTCTTCCTCACACTTGATTCTCAATAATGTAAAGTTATTTGACTAAAAATCACCAAAAGAAACATCTAGAAAAGGCATGCCACACATCTCTTTCTATAACTAGGAACTAGTCAATAAAATTCTAAGTTCCCATGTCCCATTTTGACTCATGAACCAACTGCCTCAAAAAATGACTCTTAACAAACGCTATCCCCAAGAAAAGGAAAATCAATGTCAAAGCCATAACTGATGGTTAAGGAATATTATAAGGTCTCGAACTATTTTTAAGAATAACGACTAATTCCATAAATCAAAACGGGTCTTTTCAGCATGCTTTGTCCCCACTCACACGCTTTCTGGAATACTTCTCAAAAGGTCACCCATCCAAATTCTACTCCAAGTCAAGCCTCTTTAACTATTTAGTTCTTATTTGTTACTGAAAAAAGATGAATCTTATTGGTATAAGTAGTAATAATCAATCCTTATAAGTCTTCCTTTAACTATGCAGTCCCTTCCCCGCACAACCTCATGATCTCTCTCATTCCGATGTGAATTTGGTGACCACTCCTCGACCTCTTCGGCCTCAGGTGTTACAAATATAACTCCATGAGTTTTCATGATCTCTTTGGATTAATCTAAATTGAAGCAAGGAATATAAGTGACAACTTTAGCAGAAATTGGTGACTGTCATTGGTTTGGTAAAAAAAAACTTTTCTGGTGAAACTTATAGTTTATAGGAAAGTTTCTTGAGGACTAAGTTGTGATAATAGTCAGTTGTCATGTTATTCTAATAAGCATTTTGAAATGTTTTTAGTTAAGACGGACTTAGCTTTAGAAGAAAATTGAGCATTATTTGAGAAAATGGAAAAATTGTGATACGATTTCATCAAACCATGACATAATTTTGGTGAATATAAAAAATCATGACGCGACTCGAAACCATTGTGGTACGATCCATGCGAGTTTTGCAAATTGTGACATAGTCTAAAAGCATAGTGAAATGATTTTGGATGCATTTAAACGTCTTTAAAAAGGAAATTTTTAAATTTTGGAAAGGTTGAACTTTGGAGAGTGTGATTTTGACTGCATAAGTAATCAAGAAGCATGTGAATGGAGGTTTTTCGCCATTAAAGACCAAATTCTACCATAGTATCATATATTATTTCTCTATACTTATAGTTATTATTTCTTATAATATGAATAGCTAAATTCTTTTAGATTAGGTCTTATAAGATGAAACTAATTTGATATGTTAAAACATGTGATTGACTTTGTACTATTTTCATGATTTGATAATCTAGTTTTTATTTAGTTAATCTTGACCTTAATGTATTTTGCGTGTTAAAGAGAATATTAATTGAATTTATGTTTATAGTGATTATTGATTGTAGCTCTATAAGTTCGAAATAGATTAATTGTTCAAACTTAGTAATTTATTTAATAATTATAAGTTTGTAATTTAGAAATTAAGGAGTATTGTCTTATGTTTTGGCTTTGAACCTAAAACATTAAGGAGTTTTTGTTAAAAGAGTGAGTTATACACAACTCATTTAGGTGTAACGACAATGTTAATCTATCGTAATTTTAGAAAATCACTTTAAAAAATAGACGCAGTTACCAATAGTGAGGATTAGTAAATACCAAATAAGACATGCTTACCTTTATTTTATTCTTATTTATCAAATACATTTCATGTATGGAATTTTGATTTGTTGTATAGTGTTGGATATACGAGCAATATTTTTGTCCATTTATGACATGCATTGATCATATATCCACATGTGCCTTCAACTTAAAGTTTGTTGAATTTCACCTTTCTTTCCTTAACAATGGTGAATGGTACATGATTGTACGAGAAATTATCCAATTTAGATTTTAGAATTTAAGAGGGATTTTCTTTGTGAGTCTAAAGTTAATATGAGAATGCGAAATATCAAAATTGAGACATTGTGAAGTGTTTTTGTTACCAACATATAAGACATATTTATATAAATTTTAAACCATTATAAAATACACAAGATTGTCGGTGCAATCACTATCTTACAAAGTGTTAATATAATCATAACTATTCAAAAATAATAACACCGTATTTTTAAGGGACATAAGAAAATATTTAATATATCAATTTTTTTAAAACATCTGATAAATTTTTTATACACCATATATTTTAATTAATTTGGTAAAAATCATACCAAATTTTTTATATGATCTACCAGATTTGATTTTAAGGTTGAGAGAAAATTTTGCAAAATGTAATTAATAAAAAGAATAAGAATATTTTTGATATTATAAAATTTATGGTGGTGTCAAATTCAATTGAGCCAGACAAATTTCTCAAAATCAAATAAGGCTATCTCAATTTTTTTTACATATTCAAATTTTCAATCTTCAATAGTAACTTTTTTCCCTTGATTTAAAAAAAGCAAAATCTTAAAATGACTCAAGTGGTTGCATCAATTGCTTAATGTCTCCCACCAACGAGGCAAAAACAACTCTGATAATTAGGGGTTTCAAAACTAACCCAACTCAATAGAAAATCGTAAATTAAACCAAATCAAATCGAAACTACAAAAAATCGCATTTTGTTCAGATTAGTTTGAATTATTTTTTAACAAAATCGTCTGATTTTGTTCGGTTTGCGATTTGTATTTTGCAAACCGAATCAAACCTCATTATGTTACAATCTAAATTTTACTTAACTCGCATCTAATCCAAACCTAAACCTATTATACATTATCCTTATGATTACGGACAATTTTCTCATCTTTATAGTTATGGTTTCAGTTTCAATTTTCTTAAATATCACCTAACATTATCACTACATCTTCACCACTTACATCTTGTCTCTGCTTCTCTAATCTCTTATATTGTTTCTTTTTCATGTTTTTATTTTTTATTCAATTTTTCTCTCTTTCAATTTCATTTTATCGCACATCTTTATCTCTAATCTCTCATCTCTTATGTTCTTTCTTTTTCATTTCCACTAATTTATCATCTCTTCTATTTTTTTTTTGTTTTATTATAATATTTTTATATTGTTTTATGCTATTATTTTATGTTTATTATTTCACTTTTGTCTAGTCTAACTTTTACATATTAAATGAGAAGTTATTGTCAAAATATGATTAGTTTTTTTTTTGCTATAATTTAGTAGTGTATCATGTATGAATGGCCAAACACAAAGTTATGTTGTCATATATATGTGAATTTATAATTCAATAAATTATTTGTAAAAAACCGAACCAACTGTACCGAACTAAACTGCATTGGTTTGGTTTGGTTTGATTTGGTTTTTTTTTTTAAAAGTCAACCAAAAAGTCTTTTTCTCTCGCGGTTCGGATGATTTTTTGCGTCAAAACCGCACCGCAAACACCCGACTGAGATAGATACCAACCGAACATGGTCTTAGAGGAGGCAGGCCTTAATTGCAGCAGTCTGAAAAAGAAAGTGTCTTTGAGCCTTTCATGCATTTAAGAAGCATGTCTCCCATGTTGTTGCCAGAAATTAAAATAATGGAAAAACTACAAAGTCAATGGAACCCATCCATATGATGTTTACTATATAACCCAAATCGATAACACCATTACTCTTTTCCTGGTGAACAATGCTAACCCCATACTTGCAATTTAAGGGCGATATCATTTTTATCTCCATACGTAGGGTCATTAATTGAATATTCACACAGGAGAAAGCAATGAATTAATCATAATTTTTAGATGTTGAAGTTTTTAAGTTGTTTAACATTTGAAACTTATGGTTGACTAGGTCTATAAAAAGTGTCATTATTTGTGGTAATTATTAACGAAGAGATTAATTAAGTTATAATTATTATAAGTGAACAAGTAATCATTCAATATATAAGAATTAGACATTCGTGTTAGAAGAAGACAATAAAACATTATGATGATGAGTCTGCTCTTAATGCGCATTTTTTTACTAATTTTTCAATCAAATCCAGACGTTTTAGTTCTATTTCACATTGGACGACATTATGGAGACCGACCAACATCACTTAAGACTTTTCCCAGCTCCTTCAGACAGTCTTGGGAACAACTGTTCTGAATTGGTTAGAGGCTCAAATGGCCAAGGCCCAATTCATTCAACTTGACTCAAGGTATAAAATCAGCGCACACTCAAAGAACAATGTACATTCTCTGATTCCACTTTTCACTACACTCATCTTAAATTTTAAACTGACGTAAGTGTTGGAATGTCAACCATACAGATCCACCCACACAGTCGAGACAAAGATCACCATCATCGTTTCAAGATCATTCATTCTTTGCTACGTCGGTTTTTGGTTCAGAACAAAACAACAATATTATTTTCAATATTTACTTAGCCTCACGTGAATAAATATTTTTTTTTGGAATAAATTAGTATTAATAAAAAAAATGATTTTATAGAAAAAGAATTTTAAAAAAAAATTATATTTAGAGAAGGATATAATATTATTCATTTCTCTCCCCTCAAATCTAGATAAAGACTAATTAACTATTTTGTATAGTGTTTGATATAGAAAAATGTTATTCTTATATTTGTGTTTATTTTTCATGTCCATATAGCAACCCTCAAAGTATATGTATAAAAGAAGCAAATAGTAAATGATAGTAGTGGTGGTAACAGGTAAGGTTAGATGAAAGTATGAATGCAGTTGAGATGTGATGCAGGTTGCATGCATTAAACAAAGATGAAGTCACCCGCACTGTATCTTTGTCAGAGTACGAGTTAGAGAAGTGAAGCTCATGTGTATGTACCGTATTTAATGGATCACTAACTTGAAGCTGAAAAAGTATCAGTGCCTGCCACTCACATCACATGCTTATTTATATTTTTCTATAAATGTGTGTGCTTCTACATTAACATATACTTGTACTACACATGACATGTAGAGCTAAATTAATGCTCACCTCTTTTTGTGTTCATGTGAGTCAAAACCATATATCCATTCACAGATCTTCTTAAAACCTGTTAGTTACATGACTCTTCAAGCAGCATTGTAGCACATTCAAATATGATCAACTTAAAGTTAGGGGTAGATGTGGTTGGTGCTCACAATCTACTTCCTAAAGATGGAGAAGGTTCTTCTAATGCCTTTGTGGAACTTTACTTCGATGGCCAAAAGTTTCGAACAACGATTAAAGAAAAAGATCTTAATCCTGTTTGGAATGAGAGCTTCTACTTCAACATATCAGATCCTTCCAATCTTCATTACCTCACTCTTGAAGCTTATGTCCATTGCCATTCCAAAGCTACTAACTCAAGTTCGTTTCTAGGAAAGGTTAGTCTCACCGGAACTTCTTTTGTCCCTTTAGCTGATGCTGTTGTTTTGCATTATCCGTTGGAAAAACGCGGGGTTTTTTCGCGTGTAAGAGGAGAGATTGGCCTTAAGATTTATATTACTGATAATCCAACCATAAAATCCTCGATTCCGAGTCCTTCTGGTGAGTCTATGCACACGAATAATCATGCTGAAGTTGGTGGACCTATGAATGAACCAATGAATGGTTTGTCTCGTGACAAGGTTGAGTCGTCGAGGCACACATTACATCATCTTCCTAACGCAAATCATCATCGGCATCAACAGCATTCCACTGGCTATGCAGATACTCACTATGTAACTAAGTATGAAGCTGATGAAATGAAATCTGATCAACCACAGCCTATGAAGCTAGTACACATGCATTCAGTTTCATCGTTGCAACCGGTTGATTTTGCCCTTAAGGAAACAAGTCCATTTCTCGGTGGGGGAAGGGTTGTTGGCGGCCGTGTTGTTCATAAAGACAAGACCTCAAGTACATATGATCTCGTGGAAAGGATGTATTTTCTGTATGTCAGAGTCGTTAAGGCTCGCGAGCTTCCTTCTATGGATGTTACCGGGAGTCTTGATCCTTTTGTTGAGGTGAGAATTGGGAATTATAGAGGTATTACCAGACATTTTGATAAGAATCAGAGTCCTGAGTGGCATCAGGTGTTTGCGTTTTCAAAGGAAAGGATGCAAGCATCGGTATTAGAAGTTGTTATCAAGGACAAAGATCTCATCAAAGATGATTTTGTAGGCATTGTGAGATTTGACATCAATGAGGTTCCTTTGAGAGTTCCACCAGATAGTCCTTTGGCACCCGAGTGGTATCGTCTCGAGGATAAGAAAGGGGAGAAAGTTAAGGGTGAGTTGATGCTAGCTGTTTGGATTGGTACTCAAGCAGATGAGGCCTTTTCTGATGCATGGCATTCGGATGCAGCTTCCCCTGTCGACAGCACGCCTGCTACCACGACTGTGATACGTTCAAAAGTCTATCATGCTCCAAGGTTGTGGTATGTTCGTGTCAATGTTGTAGAAGCACAAGACTTGATTCCAACGGAGAAAAACCGTTTCCCCGATGCATATGTCAAAGTGCAGATAGGAAACCAAGTGCTGAAAACAAAGACAGTTCCTGCTAGAACTCTAAATCCACATTGGAATGAAGATCTTGTGTTTGTTGCTGCTGAGCCTTTTGAGGATCATGTGATAATTTCAGTTGAAGATCGAGTTGGTCCAGGAAAAGATGAGATCATTGGGAGGGTTTTCATACCGCTGAATGCAGTGGAGAGGCGTGCGGATGATAGGACCATTCATTCTAGATGGTTCAACCTCGAAAAGCCTGTTGTTGTGGATGTGGATCAGCTGAAGAAAGAGAAGTTTGCGAGTAGAATTCAGCTCCGACTATGTCTAGATGGAGGATATCATGTTCTTGATGAATCAACTCATTATAGCAGTGATCTCCGTCCCACTGCAAAACAATTATGGAGGCCACCGATCGGTGTATTAGAACTTGGAGTGCTGAATGCAATAGGACTCCACCCTATGAAAACAAGGGATGGTAGAGGAACTTCTGATACATACTGTGTAGCAAAATATGGTCACAAATGGGTCAGAACAAGGACGCTTGTCGATAACCTGTCTCCTAAATACAACGAGCAATATACTTGGGAGGTCTTTGATCCTGCAACTGTCCTCACAGTAGGTGTCTTTGACAATTCACAAATCAGTGGTGAAAAGGGTAACCACAAAGACTTGAAAATCGGGAAGGTGAGAATTCGAATATCGACTCTTGAAACAGGAAGGATTTACACACACTCATATCCATTGCTAGTTCTTCACCCAACTGGTGTTAAGAAAATGGGTGAACTTCACTTGGCAATAAGATTCTCATGCACTAATTTTTCAAACATGCTTTATCTATACTCAAAACCACTTCTCCCGAAGATGCACTACGTTAGGCCTTTCGCAGTAATGCAACTCGATATGCTACGTCATCAAGCAGTAAACATAGTGGCAGCACGGCTCGGGAGAGCAGAGCCACCGCTTCGTAAGGAAGTGGTGGAATACATGTCTGATGTTGACTCACACTTATGGAGCATGCGTCGTAGCAAGGCGAATTTCTTTCGCCTTATGACAGTTTTTTCTGGTGTGTTTGCAGTTGGAAAATGGTTAGGTGATATCTGCATGTGGTTGAATCCTATTACAACAGTCCTTGTTCATGTGTTGTTTCTCATGTTGGTTTGCTTCCCGGAGTTGATTTTGCCTACACTTTTTCTCTACCTGTTCTTGATAGGTGTATGGAACTTCAGGTATTACTAAAATATCTCATTTATTGATAACAAAACTAACTAACTTTTAACTAACTTTGTTTGTAATATCAGGTATCGAGCGAGGTACCCTCCACACATGAACACAAGAATCTCGCAAGCTGATGCAGTACATCCTGATGAAATGGATGAAGAGTTTGATACTTTTCCAACAAGCAAGAACCCTGATGTTGTGAGAATGCGGTATGACCGATTGAGGAGTGTGGCTGGTAGAATACAATCCGTTGTAGGCGATTTGGCTAGCCAGGGTGAGAGGATTCATGCAATGTTGAGCTGGAGAGATCCGCGCGCTACTTCTTTGTTCATTACTTTCTGTTTGTTATCTGCTTTGGTTTTATATATTACTCCTTTCCAAATGGTGGCTGGTTTAGCAGGATTCTATTTCATGAGGCATCCGCGATTTAGAAACAGGCTTCCGTCTGCACCCATCAACTTCTTCCGTCGCCTTCCAGCTAGAACGGATAGTATGTTGTAGAGTTCTTGCATCTTGGTTTCAATGCATCCTTTTGTATTACAGTGTTGTCTAGTGTAAGTGATTTTTCAAACAAGCTTTTCTTTTGTCATCTCTTTTACATGTCCTTATTGTATTTGTAGTATTATGGTCAAGCAGACTTAACCAGTGCAGGACTTGTAATTTGTATGTGGCTTTCTTACTATCAAATCACTTATCACTGCATAAAATTTTCTTGACTTGTTACCATTATACACTACAAGTCCAGAAGTAAAAGAGCGCGAGGACGCACCACACATAAATTAGATTGTGCTGTATCATATCAGATACAAAAGTAATCTTCTTTGGTAAACAAAGTGGCAAGTATCACAAGGATTCACATAAAATGAAATGCTTGGAAACGTATTTCAAACCATAAATTGAGCATAGTTTTTAGGAACTTCATATCAAGTCTAGTATTGCATTAATTAATTAATTAAGAAAATTGTTTTTATCATTTCTTGTAAAACAAAATTAATCTAGCTTATATATCGAGAATCCATTAATGCATTATTACTCAAATTATCTTGAAAATCTGATTTTTGGCATAATAATCTCCATTTTTAAAGATTGAAAATATAAATATGGTTGATTTAGAAGATGAAAAACTGCTAACAACAATGTTGACCTTTGAAAAAAATAATCAAAACATTTGAATGTACTTTCATCGAAAATATGAACATTAATTGCATCTTCAACGTCAACCACTACATTACATTAGTAAGCATATATGTGGTAGCACGTTACAATATATAAACTATATAATATACATTTATTTATTCCTCAAAGTATATAAATTTTAATCACTTAATTCGTGCTTGCATGATAACTATTTGGTGAGAAAATAATGATTCATTTTTTCTCTACTAGATAAACCACAATTCCTAACACTAATTCTCATCACAAAAATGGCAGTGTCTTTATCTAGAAAAAGATCCAAATTATCAAGAAAACAATCTTGTTCTGTGTTTTCAATTCTATATAGCTTCTTATCTAAAATTTCTGGTTTACTCTTTCTTTTAATCCTTATTTACGTGTGGTCTTCATTCTCCACTGTTATAACAGGAAACATCATTCATGTTTGTTTTTCTACAAGAAAGCTCAATAATAGCTTCTATTGTCTTTCTGCAGCTACTCATACTAATCCCTCCTTCGAAATCCCAAATATTTCCATAAACAATTCCATTATTACTAGTGAAAAAGTTGAAGGTAGTAATAATGTAACTCAAGTTGAGAAGTTTCCGATTAGTACTCCGTATAATGAAGAGGTTGCGAATGCGGTTAAGATCATTGAAGGACACTTGAAGGTTCATCGGTCGTGGAGGTCAGATAATAAAAACAATGCAAGTTGTGAGGATGGTAAAGGAATCTATGTGTATGATTTGCCATCTAAGTTTAACAAGGATTTGGTTGGTCAGTGCAGTGACATGGTTCCATGGCAGAACTTTTGCGGATATGTAAGTAATGAAGGGTTTGGTGAACCGATAACAAAACTCGGTAAAGGTTGGTATAAAACACATCAATACTCACTCGAACTAATTTTTCATTCAAAGGTTTTGAAGCATCCTTGCAGGGTTTATAATGAGAATGATGCAAAGCTATTCTATGTTCCATTCTATGGTGGACTTGATGTGTTGAGATGGCATTTCAAGAATGTTTCGAATGATGTGAAAGATGGTTTGGGTTTGGAGTTAATGAAGTGGCTTGAGAGACAAGTTACCTGGAAAAGGAATTTAGGTAAGGATCATGTTTTTGTTTTGGGAAAAATTTCTTGGGATTTTAGAAGGACTAGTGATTCTCCTTGGGGAGCTAGATTGTTAGAGCTTGAAAAAATGCAGAATCCAATTAAGTTATTGATCGAACGCCAACCGTGGCATTTGAACGATATCGGAATTCCTCATCCGACTTATTTTCATCCGAAATCGGACAATGATATAATTGAATGGCAGCTGAAAATCATAAGATCGAACCGAAAGAATCTTGTGAGTTTTGCTGGTGCGGCACGTAATGACGCGGATGACCACATAAGGTCGATAATAATCGACCAATGCAGTTCGAAAAATGACGGTAAATGCAAGTTTTTGAATTGTAGTTCTGT